>JAUCBN010000002.1:28987500-29360000 GCA_035048815.1 Abelmoschus esculentus
AACAGGGTTCGTTTAGTAAACGAACCTTAAATATGCTACACGATTTTCTATTCTTTAAGTTTTTTTAAGGGATCGAAATTTGCAGCTGATAATTCAAACGTTTCTTCTTTGTGTGCTTTGAGATACAAAACATTTTGTTCGTCCGGCATGTCTATATAAGGCCCGTGTATGGTTGAACATGCATACCTGAGTTGTAAGGGTAGACACTGGCTCCATAGGGATTTCCAAAAGCGTTAGAAGGTGGGTGTTGCGGACCCATCATCATCATCTGCTGCTGCAATCTAAAAGCTTGGTGCTGATTGGCCACTGCGGACATCTGGACCGAAGGCAAAGCAGCTACCATGCCAGAGCCGTAAAAGGGGTCATGCATCATGACACCAGATGTTGGAGGTGGTTCCCATGGATTATAGCTTATGTTCGGGTAGCTTCTTTTGATTGCTTCCTCATACAAGCTGTCCAACTTAAACTTGTCGAATCCTCCGCCCTTTTGATTTAAATACCAAATCAAGTTAGTATCGGTGAGACATACATGAACATGTTATGTTACCTATATATGACTGAACGGACTTCACATGTCTGTAATACAAGGCAAAGCCCTTACAGTCTAATGTAACGAAAGCCTTTTAATATGTACCATTTTATAAGTGACAGTGGAATTATCATTCGAGCTTGGAGCAGTGACAAGTGCCAATTCCCAGCCTGTAGTACCAGTTGCTTGAACAGGAGTAGCGACAGAAGTTGTTTGTTCAGCTGGAGCATCACCATGGAAACATAAACACAAATTGACATGCAAAAGATTCAAACATAAACGCAAATTACTGGAGATGACTCAAACTCACCAACAGGAACAATAGCCAATGCCAAGGCATTCTTCTCATCCGATTTTGATGCAACCGGGACAGGATCGTTTAAACCCTGGTAAGAAAAAGAAAAAGCTCATAATGAAACTGCAAAAGTTGCAGATGAAACTATAAGAAGAGACTATGGAATTACCAACAAATCAGGCGGTTCAACCGTAGGCTCTTCCACTTTCTTCTCTTCTTCTGGTTCAAGCAGAAGAGGTGGTGGTGAACATTTCTGCACCTCTGGGGTTTTCTTATATTCAATAGCCAACACTTCTTTGGGGTTTTCAATCTGTTTGTCATATCAATATTTTGTAAGTTTAACATAAAGTAGCAAAATTCAAACAAGAAAAACATATATCATAGATGTAAATTATCTTCTGGACCTGATCTTTGCGCATTTTCGAAGCCTGTGGAGTTTCACTTACATAATCTTCCATTGCTTGTAGAAAGGATTCAGGGGGCTTCAACATGAACACCAAATGAAAAAATTAGTTTCTTGTAAAAACTCATGAGAGTTCAAGGCTAAGCGAATGAGTCTGTTTCAGAAGGCACCAAAGTTTAAGGTCCCTCCTAACCTGCTCTATCCTAATATACCTATCGCCACGCCCAATATCGAGTCTTTTACATACTTCATAAAATTCTGAAAGCCCCTCTGCCTGCAAATACAAGGTGAGTTACAAAATCCTCTTCGTTTAGGATGGACACGATATTATCGATACCGGGACAGCAATGTACCTGATTCCTGGATCTCCTGTAGATATTCAAAGCTCTCATGGCATCAGGACGTTGCATGTCAAAGAACTGTCATTTGTTCTGAATGTCATATATGTGATTTACTGAGAAGAAAAGCCATCTCGTTTCGACAGTTAAAACCGCACAGCTTACCTTGTCTACGAGATTGACTGAACCATCATTTAAAGCTCGATAAATATTGACACTTTCTGAAGCAACCTGTTTGACATGACAAAAGGGCAAACACAAGAGAATGTCATTTCCAAACCAAACTCATTGGAAGCATATATTGGTACTATGTTTGAAAATTAACATACCAAAGAAAGTGCCAATTGGATCACAAGATTATGAGCTGCTGCACCTATTGGCTGCACAGAAATTCTATTAATGTTCCCACAAAGAAATATGGAACTAACACAGACGAACACCATTTCCAATGAGGTATCCACGTAAGGCACAAAACGAGGCATTACATACTCACCTGACAGCCAAGAACACGAAAAAGGAGTTGTTGCAAAGCTGGCAAATGTTCAAGCACCCCTGCAGTGTCCAAATCTTTGGTTCTCTGCAATAATCACGATTTAAATCTATGACATCTCCAGATGGTTCAGTTTCAATAAAAGGAGATAGTGTACAGAACACAAGCTTCTTACCGGGCCGGTCATCTCGATATCATACTTCAAGACACGGAAACATTCCAACCTCTCCTCCAAGAACGAAGCGTAACTGCGAACCCAGGCAGAATAATCCCATGCTGTACAGCAAATGGTTAAGACAAACTTAAGCTTTCTGAAAACAAATAGGAACATGGATTATCAAAAGATGAGATAACTAAGGTACTATTTAGGCTGGAACCATCCTTGAAATGAGACAAGTTAAGCATATGTCGTCTACTTCTGCCATAGTTAATGACTTCTTCATGAAATGTAGGATCCACCTCCCTCAAAGCACGATGAATCACCATTAAAGTTTTCAGTGCTACCTAGATGCCAAACCAACATTCAGTCCATCAAATTTAATCAATGTTTTCACTATTACCGAACCATCATTTTCACTTGTAAGATTTTTCTGCCTTTCTTCTTTAAAGTAGCAAACCAAAGACTACGGATTTTCAAACAATGTTATTACAGTATGTCTGAAATCCGGCATACCACCCAATTATGTGTCCTTGATAATCGTCTTGCGAGAGCATGGATGCAATAGGCAACATCGGCCCGAGGCTTCGTAGCAGAAATGGAAGCAAAAATTGCTGCAAAAAAAAAGTGTGTCTAATTTATAAGAAATCACTGTATAGGCAGATCAAGACAAGAAATGAAGATGACATTGAGCATCCACCTTTAATGTATTTTTCCTTTGCAGGGCGTTCGTAATGACTTGTAGCCTTCACTATAGCAATATCCAGTACCTGCAAAACAGAATAATGCATGGCCAATTAGGATCATGGCCAGCTTGATAGTTTTATTTAATATACTATATATATATATAGCTAAATCCACCTTATAATCACTATGGACTTTAGCCAAGGAAACCGTTGTGGTATCTTTGATGGCTCCGAGTGCTTTCCTGAAGCTACTCTGCTTGTCCCCGCCGGTCATTCTCTCACTCCAAATCACAAAATTTGTCGGTCAGCATATTTTGAATAATTCTCATAAACAAAGGCACACACATCATGCATACATCAAAAGAGAGATGAAACCACAGAAAAAGTACTCACGTTTGAATTGCCACACAATGAGGAAGAAAACAAAGATCTAACCAGAATCAACAATTCTAAAATTATGTTAACATTCATTGATTTAATTATTACAATTTTTCTTAAATTTAACTTAAATACTAGACTTTTTGATTTTCTCTCTGTCCATGTGTCAGAATAAGCAATTGTAAGCTGCAGATTGGAATTAGTCAGTAAGTAAATGCGGGGATTTTCCTATCAGTTTGACTTAATTTTATTGAGATAAATAAAGCAATATAAGCAAGGGTTGAATTGGAACACTTGTTCTTTTTGATACATCGCCGAGATGAGCTGGTTCGGGCCCAGATCGTGTGGATCGAGTTTTTTAATAGACGAGATATTACAATATTCGATTCATTGGCCGACTAGTAAGATATTAGTATGGTTCTCCAAATGCATTTATCAATGTACCTACCAAGATGCCATTTCTTCAAGAGCAAACAGCACTCCTCCAACTGCGGCACGGAAAGCAGCAGCAATTCCAGCAGCTGATCCGCATGTTAACAAGATCTCATCGGTCTCTATCGTTCTTAAAGAATCGAAGCCACTTCCATGTTAAACCTTATTTTCTGGAACCACCCTGTCCCAATAATGATTCAATGCATATGCATGCACCTGTAGGAACCATAGGACCTGCTTTTCCAACAAGCAGAGATGACGACTATGCAGAAATGCTTCACATAATCTGCAGATTTCAGATACTGATTACATTTCTACATCGAATTGGAAAAAAAAAATACCAGCATCTGCATCAAAGGAGTTTGCAATTAAAAGTTTCCTATAATCTCTCAGTACATAATACCTTGATGATACAAGTTCGTAATGAAATTATTCATGGAGTGTCTACATGTTATATGGTGATATGTTTCATCACTTGATGGAAAGAATTTATTTTCAATTTTAATTATTTTTGTAATTTAAAAAATTAATTTATTAATGATAAAATCTTAAAATAGATATATTATACTTCGTGCGGGTAAAGTCTAAAAAATTATTTTAAGGTAAAAAAATCAAATTAAAAATTTGTAAAAGAACAAGATATATTAGCATTGTTTTATTTCAAAATTATACATTTTTTTAAAGAATAAAAACTAAAAAGTCATGACCAAAACGAAAACAAAGAACCCTCGACCACAGTGGGAGTCGAACCCACGACCTTTTGATCCGAAGTCAAACGCTCTAATCCACTGCGCTATGCGGTCCGTTGTTATAATAGAATGGAAATTATATTATGATAAATAGAACTATTTTCATACCAGATTAGAATCCAGTGACGCATTCTAAAATTTTAGTTTTATAATTTTTTTTCATTGTTCGACGTAAAAATAGACAATTATAATTAATTTTTATATATTTTGTTATTAATATTAATTATATATTTCATTCATCCAACAATAAAAAAATATAAAATTTAATTTTTATATTATATAACCGGATCTTATCTTATATATATATATATGGATTTTTTTATATTATAAAAATAAATGTGACAATTGGGTGGGGCATAATCGATAACTATACGTATACAAATCGATAAGATGAAGAATAATCAATATTTTCGTCACAGAGAAATTTTATCACCGAAGCTTATATGAAAATAAGAACAATGGAAATTATATTCAAATCGAAAGAATAAATGAATTTTACTCATATAAATTATTATGAATATTTTGGATGTTTTATAATTTTTTAAAATATATATTTAACTCTCGTTTTACATGTCTTATTATCATTATCCATCGAACCAATACATGGACTGAAATAATCGAAAATCATATAAACATACCGCACTATTAAACCATTTTTTAAAAGGGTAAACTATATAAATAGTTCTCCGACTATACTTTAATTATCTTTTTCATCCTCTAACTATCAAAAGTTATAAACGAGTCCCTTAACTAATCTTTACATGCAAACCGATCCTATTCCGTTAAAAAAATAACGGATACCTTAACCGGACAATAACGTGCTGACCAAATTTAAATTATATTATTTTTTATTATACATATTATTTCATGTCATTAAAGATTAATAAAAATAAAAACCAATACAAAATACTAATAAAATTTTCCTTAAGATCCCTGATACGAAATGCCACAAACTCATCTTCTTTTTCTAAAATTTTGGTTAGGCGTATCAGGGTATGTTTTTTAGTAGGTAAATACATATTACTGTTCACATTCTTACAGTTACAGTCCAGGATATGCAAACTAAGGCTAGTAGATAGACTTCAAATTTCTACCTGTACCATCCACGATTCATTTGTTAAATGCAGACTGCAGTCCAGTTGGATTAAATGAATGTTCAATTTATTTTTTTGTCATATTTTCTTTGTTTGCATGTGTTGCAGGCTTCTTGTAGCTCCTACACTCATCCAAAACTTTGGTTGGGAATCCGTATTTTATATATTTGGCTTACTGGGGATATGGTGGTATGTTACCAGCTTTAAATTTATAAATATGTTTCTTATTGTTTAGAGTAGGTGCTCTTTCTATCTGTGCAACAAACAAAAATATACGAGAACATCTTTTCTTAAACATACAAGTTAAAAGTAGTTTTTACTTTGTGCCAAGAATCAGCCTTCTGAGAATTCGAGGGGTTTTGTTTTGAATATTTAGTTCTTAAATTCCCTGCCAAAACTATTTAAGGTATTCAGGATTTCATTTTCTTGGGGAAGAGCAAGCTTTCATTTTCATTTGGAACTTGGAAATGTTCGAGAAATAGTCAAAAGGCGACACCTTTCCACATTTTAAAGCACGATTCAGTGCACCCACGCAACTCTACAAGTAGTGGAATTCCATGACTGACTTGAACCAATGTCTGTAGGCTGTAGCTAACCTTTACTTTTAAAGAATCCAAACACAATGCTTGATACCAAGTCTAAAGAATAATTATTACATGCAATGACAGTCTTTGCAGGGGAATCAAACTCTGCATTCTCAAAAGAGTAATCTGTCCTTTTTATTGAATGATAGCAAACAACTAGATCAAGTACTACCAGTAGAGAAAATATAAATTTAACATTCACCGAGTACATATAATTTTCACACTAGAATCTTCTAGGCAGAATGTGGTCTTCTAAAAAATAGTAGCAGCGTTTGCTGACTTCCCCTACATGATAGAACCATGCTCGTCTCCAGTAAGGATTGATGTAAAGAACACTTGCAATACTCAGTATCACCACAACATAAGACGCAACGAAAGATCCATAAAAGGCAGTCATGTCCATGAAGCCCTTCCCAGTTGACCCCTTTGGCAATGAAGATGGTGATGGTGATGGTCCGGATGGTGAGCAGGTCTTCGGCAATGGTTTACCGCAGAGAAGTGGATTTCCAACGTAGCTTCTTTCCTCAAATGTTGAGAATTGCGCAGTCATTACAGGTGTACTTCCAGACAAATTATTGTATGCCACACTGAAATAAGACAAGCTATATAACCCCACCAGCTGTGGAGGGATTGTACCACTCAAGTTGTTGTGAGAAAGATCCAGACTCTCAATCTGCTTCAGATCGGAAAATGCTACTGGGATTGGTCCTATCAAACTGTTATGAGACAAATTCAAAGCATAGATATTTCGGAAGTTCTCCACTTCACGAGGAATCTCACCTGTCAACTTGTTGCAAGAGAGATCGATTCCAGACAGGTATGTGAGGACTCTCCCCTTGTAAGAATAAGAGTTGTTTTTGGATGTGAACTCTATCGGTTCATCAATGGACAAAGAAGCAACAGCCGGTTCGGGAGCTTCAGCCATAGGAGCTGCAGCAAAAGGAGCAGCATCATATCCTTGGGATGTTCCGTTTAGTGTTGTAATCTTCAGGCATGATGGAATTGTGCCTGACAGATTGTTATTGGAAAGATCAATCAAGCTTAAGTGATCCAAATTGCATAACTGAATTGGAATCCCGCCTTCAAAATGGTTGTTTTTCAGGAGAAGATGACTCAGTTGAGAAAGATTTCCAATCCAATTTGGAATTTTCCCAGTGAAGAGATTCTTGCTGAGATCTAATGTCACCAAGTCAGTGCTGTTCCGGAAAACATTTGTGAGTGGCCCTTCTAACTTATTTCTAGATAAATGAACTTCAGTGATCGATGATGGGCTAAAGCAAGGTGGAAGACGGCCAGAAATCTTGTTCATCGAAAGGTCTAAAAGTAGAATATCAAGATGGCAAAACTCCATTGGGAATGGACCTTCAATATGATTATTTGCCATCACAATTTCCGACAAACTTGACATATTCCCCATCCACCTCGGTATCTCCCCAGAAAGTTCATTACGGCTTAAATCTAATGTTGACAATTGGGAGCACTTCGACAAAGAATCTGGGATCTTTCCAGAGAAATGATTCCCATCTAAGAGCAACTCCCCCAAATTTGTGAGGTTGAATTTTGAAGAGAACATCTTCCCTTGCAAACTGTTATTTGACAGTGTAAGGGAAAACAATGAAGAGCATCCCACGGCCAAATGCTCAGGCAATCCACCGGACAATTGATTGTGAGACAAGTCCAAGTACACAAGGGAATTCATATCACCAATCGAAGCGGGAATGCTTCCGTGGAAATGATTTCTTGACATGTTGAGATACCATAATAATGGTAGTTTTTCCCCGATTTCAGTTGGAACATTTCCATCGATGGAATTTCCTGAGATGTCCAAATATGATAAACTCGTCTGAGGAAGCAAAGGTACCTCAAAATGACCCTGGAGAGAGTTGTTGGCAAGATTGAAACTTTGTAAATTTGTGTTGTTTTGCAACAACCAATTTGGTAATTCCCCTTTTAAGTTGATGTTGGAGAGATGGACATACCGCAAGTCGCTTTGATGGTATAGAAACTGAGGAACTTGCCCAGCATCTCCGCAACAAGTTAAACTGATTTCATTCAATTGGAACCTTGGGACCGAAGATTGCATCTCGCTTTCAACATATAGGGTATTGTTGTCCGCTTGGAAAATCTTGAGTTTTGAAAGGTTGAATAAGGGCCCCAATGAACTTGGAATTTGAAAGTAATTGTTTGAAAGCCTCAACTTTCTGAGGGATGTTAGCCTCTGAAAGGCAGATACATCTCCAGAAAATTGATTGGAGGAGAGATCTAAACTTTCCAGAGATGTGAAGTTGGAGAAGCATTCGGGCAAGTGACCCTTTAGTTGGTTGTTGCTCATATCCAAGGTTCGAAGATTTGTGAAACCACAAATACCTGCAGAGGTGGTATGACAATAAATAAATACAGTTTCCAGAGATTCATTATTAAACATAATGAAGTGTCATATGGTGTAATTTAACCAAAATAAAAGACAATCATATTTATAGGAATGCTGTTTCGAAGATAATTGTTGTTATATATGTTACCTTGGTTATATAAGGTGTCACTCGGTCTATATTTACGTAAATATAAAATCTTTAAAGAATGTATTATTCTAAATTTTTGAAAAAAAATGTTTTTGAAGAAAGAATTGTATATCTTTAAAAATTTCAAACTATCCAGTTTAAGTAAATCTATTTATGCATTAAAAAAACGTTAAGAGATTATATATTTCAAGTTACAAATAATTACATGTGTATGGAAATAAGAATATGTTATTTTTTATCTTACTCATCAAACATGTGAAGGAAAAGATTTTAGAATGTTATTGAAAAATTTAAGAAGCAAAATAATTTTTACAACAAAGAAAGCAAAGGAAAATGATATTTTTGTCTAATTTTTACCTTGGTCATGTAATGTGCCATTCAGTTCGCAATACCATAGGCTTAGACTTTTTAAAGAAGACATTGCTCCAAATTTTTGAAGAAAGTTGTTTCCGAAGGATGTCCGTATAAATCCAAACTTTCCAAATTCTTCAATTTAAATGGCTCTATATATACATTGAAAGAAGAATAATTAAACACCAAAAAATTATATATTTCAAGCGAAAGATACTTACATGTATAGGCACTTGAGAATCTACTGCATTTGGGCATACCCACAATACAAGGCAATGATAAGAAATACTACTATATTTTTATAGAAACTTATTCAACAAATGAATATAGAGAGACTGGTCAAAGCAATCTTAAACATTGTGTTTATTTTTTAAAGGTCGCATATTTACTTATAATTTATAATTGTTGAGATATATTTATGTAATTAAAAAATCAAGAATAAGATAAATGCAAAGAATGAATCTTTTGAAAGATATTTACCTTGCATGACGAGGCTGTTTTGCTCCAAGTAGCAATCAGACATACAGGGGCATATCTGGACCTAGGCCTGCATAGGCCTTGGCCCACCCCATGCCCAAAAATAATACTATTTATTTTATATTATAATATTAATAAAAATTAAATTTTTAACATGTAAAAATAAAAAAATAGTCCAATCTAAAATTTTAATTTAATTTTTAAGTTTTTAGATTAATTTAATAAATAAGATTTAATTAAAATAAAAGATAAAAATAAAAATAATGAGATTGTTTATATTTTTATTATATTTTATAAATATTATATAATTATTTTTAAAAATATATGTATTTTGATTACTAATCGTTTAAATACACGTATTCTTTATTTTAATTTTATTTAAATAAATATATAGATAATATTTTTTTAATACGATAATAAAAAAAATTTTAAGATTATTAAATAATAAAATTATATATAAAAATTATATTAACCAATTATTATTAATATTTAAAGTGGACCAACCGATGATTACTTTTTAGATTCGTCCATGCTCGTTGAGTCGTCGTGTTAATTGATTGTGCTTCACGAATGGTTTATAGTCTCTGAGAGAGACCCTTGACTCAGTCTCCACTCAGAGATGCCATTTCCATGGTATTTGTAAAAAAGATAGACTAGAAATGAAATGAAGACTAGACAATAACAATTGTAATTAAAATATCTATAAATAGTTCATATGTCTTCGAGAGGGTAAAGTGGGGTTTTACTTTACTTTTCTGACAAGGATGAGTCTACAACCCTTCTATTTCGTTTTTGCTATTCTTTCTGATTCCCACTAACAGTCTGGTGGAGCGTGCACCTTGTTACCCTGGTCCCACCATTCCTTTAACTTCAAGAGACGACTTGGACTTGCTTAGCCGTTGATTTTTTTTTCTGTGGCAGGGTGTGAAGTTTTGAAAATGGCCGTACGCGAACAAAAGATTTTTTTTCTCTAAATATATTTTTATACTTTAAATTAAGAAATAAAAAATATTTTAAATCTTAAAATATATCTTATTTTTAATTTTTTAATATCCAACTATTAACTCTAATTTTAAATTTAAACTTCAAACTTCATTCCAGGTTCCTTTTTTAATATCCAAATACGTTTGTACTTTTCAACAGGAATTATACTGAGTTGAATGAAGGAAATGTCGAGATTCATCGTACTTTTAAGGGGGGAAAACATCATATTTCATTTAATTTACTAAAAAAATCCAAGGCATTTGCATACATACGGAATTTAAAAACATGGGTAGTCAGACTAATCATAGCCATAGGCATAGCCAATGAAATTTTGATACGCTACATCTTCTAGAACCTCAGGCTTCGCTTCCAAACTGTCAGAGGTAACGACAGTTGCCATAACCTACACAGAATGCATGCAATCAAGAATTATTAAAAATGTACAATATATTGTGGAGATTCATACACTGTTTTAAGTATTGAATCATTTGTATTTGACTTACTAGGTTCGAGAGTGGTGATCTGACCGGTGCCGGAAAAATCGCAGCTGAAAGAGACCTGATCTTTAGTTCGGTAGTAAGAATTCATTGCGAAGGCAGTATGAGACTGGAGAGTGTTGGGTTCATAGCATGCTCCGCCGGGCTGAATCGGTGTGCAATCGATGCCTCCTTGGCCACATGCGTAATCCAGGTTTGATTGCAGCTGAGCATCGCTAACATCAACTTTCGGAACACAGAAGTTCTTGACTGACGGTGCTGGAGTTGCCGGGGTTGGCGTCGACTTATATATCGAACATACAAAATCAAACACAAACATCGAACTTCAAACATCTTCCACAAGCTTTATCAAGCAAAGAAAGTCAAATTAAAAACAAACTTACTTGCCCATTGCGTAGAACCCCAACATCATAAATAGGGGTCAAGTCGGGATTAATCATCCCCCAGTACTTCTCAACAAGTGGACCAGGTTTCTGATTCTCATTAAACAATGCAAACATATACGTCTCGAACGTGCGGTTTGGCATCAAAGGTGTTCCTTTGCCCAAAACAATTTCCTTAACAACATGCCCATTGTAAGAAATTGCATTTTCCATGGTGGCAAAAGGGCTGGTAGCATCACCTTGTGTTGGCCAACCTGTCTCACCGATAGCAAGCTCCACATTACCATAGCCAAGGGCTTTCATGGCGGTATAAGTTGAGTCCATGAGATCATCAAACATATTGGTGTATGTTTTCCGGTTATATTTGTCATAGACTCCACTGTTTGGTTTGAAAAGTGCATAATCCAATCTTTTTGATAAGTCAGGACTGAAGTAGGGATACGGGTTGACCATGAAAGGTGATTTGGTCCGTTGATGGAATTCGAGTATGGGAGCAAAGAAGCTTTGGTCATATCCGATCATGAAACGCATCAAACTTGGTATTGTTTCCCGTCGGAATATGTTAAGTGCATGAGCGGTTGTGACCTACTCCAATACAACAACGAAATAAGAATCATATAATATCATTCATGTCAAATCAGTTATTCCTTTATACTTCTAAACAGAGAAATTGAACAATAAGACTTAAACTATGAGATTTGTAGAGGCGGCAATTCAGTGATGAGAGTTATAATCACTGATATACAATCACCGGTCTATATATATGTTCCCTAAACAGTCGAATTTTAACGACTTTAATCTAGTTCTCATACAGGAGATAACAATCAATAATAAAAAGAAAAACATATGTAAAAGTTGCCAACTGTTTCAAAATATAAATGAAGCATTCATCTAACCTTGATTTCCGGAAGTCCAGCTTTAACCAAGGCATAATGAAGACTCTTCATTGCCGGAACAAGGTTATTAATCCAATCATCATTTCTAGAGAACAAGACCTCGGTACCAACCAATACATATTTGATCTTTGTCTGAGGATGAAAAGGGCTTATGTGTTGCTCAACCCATCTTTGTGCTGTGACATTGTCGGTAAGACCAGGAATATCCCCATTGCCTATCGTGACGGAAACCAAAATACCAGTGTTTGCAAAAGCTCGAAGGACATCGGGGTTAGCGTCAAACAGTTTGACGCTGTCGAAAATGGTTTGGGTTTTAAGGAAGCTGGCAACCACAGAGGGAGCAGGAAGGTTATCTGCAGTCATGCCATAGTTCACGCCAATGCCTGTGATGGTTGTAAAGAGTTGGAGGAGTACACCGACGAGGAGATAAATGGCAGCCATGGTTATGGAAGGTATTGAAAAGAAAGATGGTTGTAAAAGAAAAAGCTTATGTGAAATCGGTTGATGTTCAACAAATATATAGCTACGGATCAACCAAGTAATAAGAAAAGCTAGATTCTTGGGAAAGAAATTTACAATTTTACATACAGGAAGACAGGAAGACTAGTTGGTAAGAAAAGCTAGATTCTTAAGATGTTTCAAAGTAAACCACTAGCGGCACAAAGCAGGAATCACGGTGAAGTTAAATAAATTGTAGTTATTGAAATACACTCGACCACCTGAATTCGATCCGAGTCTTTCAAACTCAAAAACTTTAACCCCCTGCTTCCAACCTGTTGAGAAAAGACCCTGAACTTGTCACACACAATATGAAAAACAATTAACAAATTGCAATGTAGTTTAAGAAAACAATAAACATCAAAAAGAACACTTAATCACCATTAACATGATAAAATATAGTAACCCTTCGTGTTCCAAAGGGAAATGCATATGCAGTGTTGTATATATTTTGCTTTGGAATGATTCATATATGTTAGCTGATGAAATGATCAAACTTTTTCTTTGGAATGATTAATATTCTTTTAAAATGATATATTGAAGTAGACATTTTAATGCAACAAGTAGTCCAACGGTCATAATCTTACAAGGACATATCTCCATAAATTCATAATTAACTTAACAAGTAAATCAACTGAATGGAAACTAGCTAGAATTGCAGAGACAGAATCAAACTAACTAAAGAGTTCTTGGCTAATAGTACTACAGATTACTACTTCCCAGAACAGAATCCCACGAAAAAGAAGGAATAGAGAAGCAAATTAACAAAGGGAAAACAAAAACAGATGAATGAAGGGATTTAACTCGTTAAAATTACACAAAATCATATACAACAATCACTGTCGTGGAGTGAATCTAATGCTTTTTTTAAAAATGGATGAAAGCAGTAGTGAGAAACTTACAAGAAGCAAATGTTGAGTTACTAATAATATGAATCAGTGTTGTGGAAAATGTGAAAGTGAAAGGAAATTACTTGATCTGGATCTGGAGTCTGGATGAAGAGTAAGAAAGCCAAAGGTAAAGCTTTTTAAACTTTGAACAAAGCGAAGCAGAGAAGTGAGAGACAGCTATAGCGACAGAGAGAGAGGGAGAAAGTGGTCTGTCTTCGAATCTAATTTATTCTACTTTCAAAACAGAGAAAGCGACGTTGCTATTACACGTGTCATTGTGTCAAGTTTACGTTACAAAAAATAATAAATAATAAATTAAGGTTCTTAAGAAGAAGATGCTGAATTGGAATTCGAATTGGATTCGTGCATCCCAAGAAGTTAATAGTCTTCTCAGTAATTTAATTTCAATACTTAGATCTCATTTCAATTTACAATATTGAAGTTGATAATCAATCCGCTTGGTGTATTTTTTGAGATGTTTTTTATTATTAAATAAATAAATGTTATCAAATGTTTTAATTTATATGCGATTTTATCTTATTTTTTCAATAATTTAATCTTGAATATTATTGCTGAAGAAGTTAAAATTTGCTATTTCTTTCAAAATGCAGTTTTTTTCAACAATTTTATCAAATGGAACCTATATGAATTCTATTTTTAGAGAAATGCAATAAGATGTAATTAAATGAACGTAATAGCTCGATCAGCTTAGCTTTTGCTTCAAAAGCATTAGTATTATATATAAATGAACAAAAGTTGGTCTAGTTGTCACACAAAAGCATATAAAACAATGCTCTTGCTAGTAGCTTCTCTAATCAAATACAACTACAAATAAACAAACAATGTAGGCAATGAACCATGCCATCCATTTCCACCGGGACGGGACTTAAAATTACTAAGTCGGGTCGGGTTCGAATATTTATTTAAAATTCTTCATTCGTTATGATATTTTTATTTTTATTTATTTACTACTAAGTGGAATTTAGGGATTAATGAATCGGGTTGGGGCGCCCGACCCCCCTCACCGCTGCCACCCCTAATCGAAGGACATGACATGATCATTAGCATCAATCCAACCCCGTAAACACTTCCCTCCTCTTCAATATGATAAAAATTAAACAAGCATTATCTAATTTGATTTTTTTTTTTTCATTTTCAAGCGAAATGATTACCAGTTTTATGAAGGAAATGAAGGAGCTGAACCGTAAGATTGGTTTTATGATCATTGATAGTTACGGTTTGTGAGAGAAATATGAGACGTTGATGAAAGGCTACCAGTTGCTGCGAGTGATGAAATACTCAGCGCCTCCTTCCGGAGAGTACACGGCAGTGGCTTCAGTTCATACCGACAAATTTTGCCGTGGTTTGCAGTTTGCACTTTGCTCTGCGAGGATGGGATTTCGGGGCTTGAAATTGAAACCAAAGATGGAGAGTGGGTCAGGTTGGCTTAGCCACCCGGTTCCTTCGTCTTCATGGTCGAAGATCTTCTAAGGGCAATAACACCAAATCCGTTAACATTTTTATGATATTTAATTTGAATGACCCTAAATTAATAGAGCCAGTAATATTGCAGGCGTGGAGTAATGGAAGAATGCATGCGGTGAATCATAGGGTGATGTTGAGCGGAGACAGATCATTCTTTGGGAGCATTTGCGTTTTCAATGGAGGGTACAATCATTAAAGCACCGGAAGAGATGGTCGATGAGGAACATTCTCGAGTTTTCAAGTCATGGACTTCCTCAATTACACAAACGCAGGGGGTTCATTGCTAATTGACTCAGCTAAGAAGCTGTTTTTATATGCTGCTGTGACAGGAAATTAAGTTAAAGATTCGGAAAGTTTTAAGCATGACAGACATGAAATAGATGGTTCTTCCTAATAAATTTATACCGGATTTGCAATTTCTGTAATATCCGGATTCGAACTATGCTTAAACTTTATACCTCTCTTTTATCTTCACTTCCAGGTTCTGCTGCTTGAACCAGATTTCTTCCATCTCTCGCCATGACAACTGTGCCTTGAGGAACCCCTACATTTTATAGAGTAATGAACACCATAAACATACTAAAACCGGACCCTTTCTTATTGATTGCACGATTCATGTTTAGAATTTTTAACTATGGCAACCACAATGGATACTGATTCAGAAGGATCACCTGTTTGTATTGGGATACGATCGCTGGAACCAGTTGCTTGACTTACATTCCCGGCCAGGGCTGTCTTTCCTCGAAGTTCCCGTGAGAATGCGATGCTACCAACTGCTTCAGGTTCCCCATTGGGTACATAATTTTCACCAACTGTCCTCACAGCAGATTTAGGAGAGTAAGTTGTTGACCAAGATCCTCCATTCGATCCAGCCAACGCCATTATCACATCTGCCTGAAATAACCATGAAGCATATTGTTGTGATTACCAGGAATGTATATTCAGAAACAAAATACCTGACACGTGAAAAAGAAACCATCGAATGAGATGAGGAACCCTAATAACTGCAAACCAACCCTCTTCAAGCTTCAGAAAACCCAAATCATAAAAGTTCCCGAAGCTGAAATGTTGCACCAACTAGAGCTAAAAACAGTGATTAACGGACAGGGTGACCCTAAAAGCGAAAACCAATGTGAAGCAACAAGATATAAGTGACAACATAACAGCCAGGTAAGCTCTAATAACCAGAATTATAAATATGCATATCATATGCAATTACAAGTTATGACAAAACTGATGTAACCATGTCTTCGTTTTAAGCCAATGTCCCACTTGCTTAGAACCAGTATCTCAGACAGAAAATTGAGTGAAAAGGGTAGAAACAGTGGAAATTCTCGGCTGCAATCAGATTTCCAAGTCAATAATATTCGGTCTCTCAGTGATCAAAGGTAACAGCTTATTCATAGGTGGAGTGGTAAAGGATTACAGTCTTAAAGAATTAGTGTTCTGTTAGTCCTCCTATGTTGGTGGAAAAATAGCATTCTGTTATTTTATCAAGTCGACCACAATCTGTCTGTCCCCCTGAACCAAGTGCATTAATCGAAAAGATATTGAAAGGAACAGATCACAGATTCATTCCTCCTATTCCCCAAGCCATCAAGAGACGAGAAAAATCAACAGAGCTATCTCATCTGATGTTTCAGAAAACACAATGACATATCAAATCTTACAATAACTTCTAAGCCTAATAATGCATATATAAAGATGTAGCTCCAATCTCGGGTTATACTATAGTGCATGACATTGATTCAACCAGCAACATAGGAATTTGAAACCTAGTAGCATTAGCAATTCATGGAGTATATAATGTAACAATGATATCAACTTACAGTAGCCGATGTAGACCTGAATGTTAAATTAGATGAAATACTTGAATCATATAGAAGTTTATAAGCAAGCCTGACAGAAAACAATTGAATTTAAAGAATTTGGGGTCCATTAGCAGATAATAAGAATTCGACCTTGTTTGGATGCACGTCATCAAAGACATGAGCCTGACCAGCATAAAATATAGTCATTTGTCGGCTGGCAGTTGTTAATCCCTGTTGACTGTAGCACAACAAAAAGCATTGCAATTATTACCACTATATTTCTTTGCTTAGAGATCATGACAATCAAAAACAAGAAACAAAAACTATATTATATTCACCTTGGAGAAACTAAAGACTCTGTTTCGGAAATATGAGCCCCAGACTTGGGCCTTTCTCCACTTGGCACTATCCCAGATGAACCCTTTTCAGTGGGAACATTACTAGCATTAATAGAAGTCAAAATTCCAGGGCCTTTAATTCCAGTTCTAGATCCTTCATCGGCAGCAGCCTGAGAGATACCAGGTGGACCAACATTTGTATCCTTGAACCTGTTTGAAGATACTTGATGCACAAAAGGCACAAAGTGACCACCACGTGAAGCATACTGAACAGCAGAGGGAGGCTGAAATATACGAGACATAGAAGAATGCCTCAATGACTTCATGCTAAGAAATGCTTCGTCCTCATTGGACCTTCTAGGTCGCTCTCCTCCGGCCCCATTGCGAAGCATCTGAACACAAACATAAAGAAAAATATTTAGTACATATGAATGACTAACAAAAGATGGACTGTTTTCACTTTGAGAAGAGAGAAGTAGAACATGATAAGATACAATATCAGTAAATACCTTCATCAAATGCAAGCTCTCAAGAGATTCATGAGCCATAAAGGCTGAATCCGAATTACTTCTCTTATTTCCTGTCAAACTGTTGCTTATATCTGGACCAGATATTTCGCTCCTGGGACCGTAGTACGGAATCCCCTCAAGATGATTTCCACCCTTTCTTTCTAATAATTGATGAGAAAATGGATCAAAGTCTAATCGTTCTATGTTGAGTCCCAACTCAGAAAACATAAGCACTTTCAAACAATCTAGCCACCTTGACCGTAGCATTACAATTGCATACTATTATGAGCAAATGTAACCAGCTCAAAGATTAAGCATTTCAACACATTGAGATAATATTCATATAATCATTAGCAAAAATACAAGAGCTAACTAACTAGCAACACATAATGCTTAACTAAATACCGCAATCATGTAACGAGAACAAAATTTACAACATAGACGAGTCAAAGACTTTTTTGTTTCCAATAGATGACAACATTAGGTACCAGATCAAGACATCACACAACAGCATAAACTCAAACACCATAATGGCTAAACCTACCTTAAAAAAGTAGACAAATCAGAGAACAACAAATTCACTACTGAAAGTGAAACCATAACCCCTGATTTTTAACTCTATTTGGTCCAAAGTAAAATAACCAAAGAAAATATAACATGTCAAGCCTTGAACAGAGTACGAAAACAACCCCATCAAAACTATTCAGCATAGAAGAAAATGAAGCAAAAAATGAAAATAAAAGAATATTTTTTAGGGAAAATGTAGAGAAACTAACCAGAACCCAGATCAGAGGTGGAAGAGAAGGGTCCACGGCCAGCTCCACCACCGCCACCAGAAGAAGCGCCGACAGAGGCTGAAGGAGACGGGCAAGCATCTGGAAATCTTGCATCATTGACCTTAGGGGATAAAACGACAGAGGAATTAGCAGCTTTCGTTCCCAGGAAATCATGAAACATTGTTTGCTTTACTGGTTGTTGGTGTTGCAAATGAATTGGAGTGTTGGTAGTTTTGCTTTGTTGAGACATTTTCAGAGCAACCATTTCATCATTATAACCAATATAGAGTCCACATCACCATCATCATTCATTTGCAGTTGCTGCTGCTCCACCATTGCCTAGCTTCTCGATTCTCTTTTTTTCCCGTCAAAAAGAGCTCGTTTTTTTAAAAAGAAAAAAGAAAATTGAAAAGGGAAAGGAAGACAGGGGGTGTGAGACGCTCAGAATCAAAGTCCTTTTATGAGGAATGAAGACAGAGAAAGGAGCATTAAAAAACAAAAGTATTTTTCTCTAAGTTTTTAATGGGAGATTCTTTTGATCTGTGTCCGAATGTCGGGATATTTTTTTACGAAGCTTATTTTTATTTTTACTTAAAGAAGATAAAGTTTTAAGAAAAGAAGTATAAATTTTTAATAAAATAGAGAAAACTCTGAATTATTTTTTTGTTAAAAAAGTTTTTAATTTAATTAAAAATATAAAAAATATAAATATAAATAGAAAAAACTCAAATCAAAATAATTCACATCACACATCTAATTTGATGGATAAGTCTCCACATAAAAAAGAATACACTTTAATAATTCATACAAAACCTCAAACAAAATTAACAACCAATTGACTTACAATCGAGACAATAAATCCTCGTGCAACAAAACTAATATCTTCCAAAGTGAAACCGTGAACAATCTAGTATCTAACTCAACCTCTCTTAAATAATATTATTTTTATGTAATAATTTAAAATGACTATAAATAATTTAAAAATTACTTTCAAAAAATAATTTAAATATCATATATAAAAACAATTAATCATTTCGTAATCAATCGTGATTATATAATTAATAAAATTATAGTTAATAGAAGAATTTATACGATGCTAAACAATTAATGTTGGTTGTCATATGTGTTTAATGTTTCAAATAATTATTCTTAGTTAATTATAATATTAATGGGGGATTTTAATATTTCGTCTACGGGAAATGCCATAACTAATGCTTGAAATAATGAAGGCATGTCTAGTTCATTAATTTATCGGAACTTGGAAGTCAACATGCTACCTAATAGTTCAAACTAACAGATTTATTTTGATCTCTTATTCACCTTTTATTTTTAAATTTTAATATAAAAAAATATTTTAATTATTGAAAAGTAGATTTAAATATAAAATAAACATATTTAATCAATTAGGTCATGAGTTTTAAAATCAATTAGTTCATTAATACGTTTGCTATTTAAACGTACTTGAAATATTAGAATATCAATGTTGTTAATTAAATTACAAGAAACCCATTCAAATTAAAAAAAAATAATATTTATATTTTCTTATCAAACAAAAAGTTGTTTTGTGGACCATTTTCTTTTGCCAAAGTGCTTGAATGGATCAGATTCCTTTTTCAGACCCCCAAATTTCACCTGTGCATGAAAATTTAATGATTTATTTTATGGAAATAGAATCAAATTACGTACTGCACCCAGTTCACAGCTACATGAACAATAACAATGTATTACCCTTGGACCACAGAAAAAATTAGATTGGATCGGTTAGTTAAACTCGTATATAATTTAATCTGATATTTGTCATAAAATTAAAAGTTTAAGAGTTTTTTTAGAAAATTATGTTGGAAACTTGAATCCGAACATATTGTCCCATAGCAGGCATGTTCGTTACTGAAGCAGTAAATTTTGCATGGTAAATAGAATCCCTATCAAACACCTGTGTCTGTACATCCAGGACATGTTCTCCTTGCAGATTTCACCTCAATCATTGTGTCATATTCATTCACATCTCATGTGTTGCAGTGCAGTGCATAATGCTAAAGCAATAGGAAGAGACTGGTGGATGTTATTGCAGGCTAAGACCAAATATCAACATAGAGCCAAAAGGCCCAATGTTCAGCTAGCACCAAAGTAAACACCAGCCCCTAGTGTCTGAAAATAGTTTCCGAATTAGTGGGAAGGTATGATGAATGTGTTAGTTTCTCTTTTCATCTTTCTAAATTGAGATTAATTGTAATTTTCTCCATATTCAAATTTCCACTAATTAAAAAGGTGACATGCCTCGTGTCATAAGTTTTCTCTCTTTCATTTGTTGGCGCCTTTCCTTGTTTCAAATGTAAAATGTTACTTCTAATTTGGCCCCCCAGCAGGCCAGCACTTGGCATCCACTTAGTCAACTGATTTGACTTCACAACAATTTTGCTGCATCCTACAAATGAACTCCTTTACCTTTTTCTTACCCTATTCAGTCACGGGAAGACATATTTAGCGTACATAATTCCAATCGGAAGACACACTGGTAATAAAGTTGCAGCCTGCCCTGAAGCAGTCCAGTTTTAACCTCACAACATTGATCACATCTTGTCCAAAGAAAGAAAAAAACATAAAGCAAACGAGAGTTCTAAAACCACTAAATCAGAACCCAATAAAATCAGTTTTTATCGATTAGGAGTAGAATGTTCTGTGTCAACTTTTCTAGTTTTAAAAATTTGTGCTAATAATACAAAATGGGAGCCTTGAATCAGTGTAGGATAAGTCTTACTTACTGGCCCCCCATAATCTGAACTCAAAAGTACAAAGGCAGCGCCACTACCCACTGGTATGGAAAAGGAACTATAATGTAGTTTTCATTTCTTTCTGCAGATGGATCACAAGGGACAGAAAAGAAAAGCACACGCTGCTCTCCACTGCCCTACTTGGCGTATATCTCCATTCTCCGGGTCATGTTTGTGGATAAGCCGGGTGACGATGAACTCGAACCATATTGATTACACATTAATCACAATGATTTCTAAACATAAATGGGTTGAAAATATGTAAAGACGGTTAGCGAGCGCCGAACGAGGCCCACATGCGCTAAGTCAAAAAAGGGCCCCCATATGCATGCATGCTTGTTGCCATCGCGCGGTAAAATTTCCACTTTGTAATTTGCCGGGTTTTAAGAAAGATAAAAGAGTTTTCATTTGTAGTTACTGCTGTAACTTTTCTCTTCGTTTATAAGTTCAAATCATTGGATCTTTGAAATTAAGCTTCCCATTGTTGTTGTGTTTAAGTCAACTGATTTACCCACTTTATCATTAGATCTTATTGCATTAATATCCCATTAACGAAAAATGTTACCATATTTAATGCATTTACATGAAGTACATAATATCGCATGCGATTTTATTAAAAAATATCCTTTATTTTAAGTTATATATTTTCCCTATATATAAAATATGGAAATTGTAGTATAAAAACGAAAAAGAGTTGGGCATTGGACGCTCCTCTCGGCCCCATTGACTCATTGCTTTCTAAGTTCTGCTCACTGTTCGGGAACGGAAAATCATGGGTTTAAGAAGACAGGATTCACCTTATTTTTAGAATTTAATGATATTTTAAATCATTAAAAGTTTTAAAATAGTTAGATTAAGTTATAGTCTTTCTTAAAATCTTCTAATTTATTTTTAAGTCTATCAATTTCAAATTGAAATGAAATTAAAACTTGTAACCAACTTTTTTTCTTAATTTAATTAATTTTTAAGATGTCATATATAAAAAGTTACCAATAAATTATAATGGTTTTTATTGTTTAAATTGATTTGTTTTAAATAAAATAATATTAACAAACTTCATGATAATAAATTTAAACATCATATACGTTCATTTATTTTACTTTACAATGTCATATCTAAAATAAATATTTTATTTTTTAAAACATATTTTTTTACATAAAAACATTAAAATCTTACTATTAACTTTTCAAAATCATTTTTTAATAATATTTTTAAAAAATAATAAACTGACCCTTATAAGACAATAAAGAAAGACTTATAGAAACTCAGAAAGCATAGGAAAAGTTTCAACATGTGAATTTGGTATTACTAGTGACTTTTGTAATTTGTAAATCTCCCTTTTCCAGAATCATTTTTTCAAACGGAAACACAAACATGAAAAAGGGAGCGTAACAATGGAGATAATTAAATCATCCGTAGACAAAATATTACATGTTTTTTTTTTTAATTTTATTTACGCGAATAAATATTTGATTATTATCAGAATCTACGATGATTAAATTATTATAAATTAGACATTATCTTTTATTGTTTATATCTATTTCACTGTTTATGGATAGATTAATTATATTGAACCGAATCCGATGAATATTTACCTAAAATAAAAAAATACCATTTAAAAAAATCGACTATACTTGAGTGAAGTAATTAATAAATTTTAGTGAAATAAGAATTTTATTTATTTATTTATAAAATTTTAATGTTTATTTTATAATAATTTAATAAATTTTAATGAATATATTTTATTATAAAATTAAAAAATTGTAATCGAATCAAAAGTATAATGACTATTTTATGATTTTTAAAAACTTAATAATCAAAAAATTATTTTAGCATAGTTTAGTGACCATTGTTTGTATTTTACCCTAAATTTAAAGTAGTTTAAACTGTAGCAGCGTCCCGCTCAAGCAGCTACGCTCTCCTCTCTCCTTTATATCTAACACTGTGAAAACAACAGCTCACTCACTTATCGCCTTTTCCCTTTTCTCTGAGAGAATCGGACAAACGGAAATAAAAATAAAAGCAAAAAAGTGAGAAAAACAATAAAAAGTCATATCAGGACCTCTCCGAAGTTCTTCGTTTTCGATCTCGGAGCTCTCCAAAGCACAGTAAGCTCACTTCTGTCTCTTCCGATACGAGTTTCTTTCTTTTTCATTTTGAATTTTACTCGATCTGTTGGTTGCATTACGTGGTTACTTGTAAATTTGTAGTTTTCTGAGCAATTATAATGGACCCTCTGTCTTTTATTCTTTTGATTTTTGGCTTGTTTTAGGTAGGATATGAGCTGATGTTTTTTTTAAAGATATTAATGATAAAATGTAATTGTTTAGATCCTTAGGAATTAGGTTTTTGAGTTTCTGGCTTCTTTATCATAAGGAAAATGAAGAACACTGTATAAATCCTCTGTTTGGCTACCTTGAAAACAAAAATCAATTATGCATTTCCCCCTTCTAAATCACATATTTGAGACAATATGAATTTTTAAAAGGCGCCGCCATTTCAATTTTAAAATTGTACAGTGATTCTTCTTTTTAATTGAACGTTATTGCAAAACTTTGTAGCTTAAATCACAAATCCGGTTTCCCTGGTCAAAGCTCCCGATGAAACGCTTGGCCTGTTGGAAATTGATATTTTATGTGGACTTTTAAAGTTATCAAATACGACTCTATAAAAATTGAAACTGGATTAAAATGAACCGGTGATGAAGAGAGAGCAAAACTGCAAAAACCAAAAGCAAGTTCATGTTGCAGCTCCTACTTAAATCCTTGAGAAAAACAAATTTCTAGTGTCAAAAACAAGTGGTAACTTTGCGCCCGAGGCTAAGGTTTTTTTGGGTCGGTAACCTTTTATGAAAACGGAAAACAGCGACCTCTCATGACTCGGTAGGTTTATATGAATATCGGTAATGGAGAGGGAGATCATATTTTTTTCTAACGAGTTGTCCAATGTGTTCATTCTTTCTCATTATCTGACAATAATTCTGTGTTAGAATGTAGGTTCAATGACAAACTATTCAATTTGAAAATCATGCACCCCTTTTGCAAAAGGCAAGCAAGTATGAATAAAGAAAATGAACCTCCTGGAAAAGTTGAAGAGCCTGCAGGGCCAACTACGCGAGCAAGGTCTAAAGCCTTGGGGACAGCAGGAGGAATTTGCTCCTCCTCAAATCCATCTTTCAAACAGGACCAAAAACGTGTTCTTCGACTGAACTCCAAAAGAGCAGCATCAGATGAGAACAAGGCTTCTGTTGTTGCAACTGTTGGCCTTCAGCCTAAAAGAAGGGCGGTGCTTAAAGATGTAACTAATGTCTGTGATGACAGTTTTTGCGATGGCTGCATAAATGCAACTAAAGTTCAGGTGAGAACATCAAATTTCATTCTTTTTTATTGTCATTAACTAATAAGATTAAGTTCGTCACTTCATCATGATAATGGCCATTAAGTACATGAATGATTTTCGCTTTTATGCATTCTCTTAGCAACAAAACACCCTTTACTTGCCGCCTAGAATATAGTTAAGAGCTTATGCTGATACTACTGGTTGACAGAACAACAAACAGACTATGACAGACCCCAGTGAGAACATAGAAATGTTCGAGGATATTGCCATGGAAATCCCATCAGATGAAGAGGATGCGAAAGCTAAGTTAGCTGAAGACTTGTCAAAAATAAGGATGGTAGCAACACAAGAAATCAGTTTACCAGTAGTACGGGAAGAAAGAGAATTTACAGAACCGAAGTGTTATGGTGCAAGAGAACGTGCTGTTGCAGGAACAATGCCTCCAATACAGGTTTCCACAATGGATGTTGAAGTTCACAGCCATCAGAAAAAAGGTTTGTGCTCTGTTTAAAATGATCCATGTACGGTCATACGTTAAGAAATAGCATACCTCCGTTTCATAAGGATAATGTGACGACACTACTCTAAGTTTAACAAGCAATAAGAGAATACTATTCTAGTTTTCAACCAAAACGATCATTACTTAGTCAATTTGGCATTTTATACGTTTCAATTTTAAGTGGATAAACCCTAAACCGATTAATATGATACTTGTATCAGTGAAGTGGATAATCTCGTGGATGTATGTATGGCTGTGTAGAATATAGCATCAATAAAAGGTTGTCAGTTAGTCCCTTAAATATCCAGCTTATAAAATTCATATTGCCTTTGATTGGATGATGCAGAAGAAAATGAGGTTTGCGAGAAATTAGGAGCCCCAAAAGATGTTGTTGATATTGATTCAAATCTAAAAGATCCTCAAGCATGTGGCTTGTATGCCCCTGATATATACAGCAATATGCGTGTTACTGAGGTTTGTGATGCAATTTTCACTCACTTAATGCCAATGTGTTTGTCTACTTTCTGATAACAGCAATATAGCTTCACGCTGAACACTATTCTATCTTGTCATTCAGTAAATGTTATTTGATCTTGCAGTTTTTTTTTCACCAGTAAAAATATTACTTTTCTATCTTATTCTGAAAAACACTGTACATGTGTTTTTACAAAGGAACATGGCTTAGCTTTTAAAGTTTTGCTCTACCAGCAACATAGTTGACGCTTACTTCACGAGATTACAATCTCTGCAGCTTAACCAAAGACCTTCGACCAATTATATGGAACAGTTGCAGCGGGATATTACCCCAATTATGCGAGGAATTTTGATTGACTGGTTAGTGGAGGTATGTAAACTTCGTTGAGTTATATAAGAAAAGTGCTTACTTTCATCTCCACTACTTGAATGCTGGATAAGATGTAACAACTTGTTTCTCCCAAGTACAAGGGATATTTCTGAAGTCCCAAGTAGAAGGACATTCTATTTGCACTTGAGTGAATAACCCCCCTAATTTTTAGGATCAGCTAAAATTTGGTCCAGTCGATGTGCTTGTTATTGATAGTTTTTTCATACGGTTTCAGGTTTCTGAAGAATATAAGTTAGTACCAGACACACTATACCTCACTGTGAGCCTCATTGATCGTTTTCTTTCTCAGAATCTCTTAGAAAAACAAAGACTCCAGCTACTTGGCGTTGCTTGCATGCTAATTGCCTCGTAAGTTCTTTAGTTTATTTCTTCCCTTAGTATAAAATGACACAAATTTCAAAAAAAATCATTAGTACAAATCTTATTATAAAAGAAAGAGTACAAAAAGCTTGAAATCCAAGTCTTGAATGGCTTCGCTAATATTTTTAACATTAATATTTTCTATCCTACTCTTTGTTCAATGATTCTGAGTACTTTTCTTTTATAACAAGACATTTTCAACTATTGTATAGTGACACATTTAACATCATTACTTGGATTTCAAGCTTTTTGTACTCTTTCTTTAAGGATTCTGAGTGCTGTAGTAAAATAAAACATTCTTTTATGGTTTGAAGAAAGTATGAAGAGATTTGTGCACCGAGAGTGGAAGAATTTTGCTTCATCACTGATAACACTTACACAAGAGAAGAGGTATGATCTTTTAGCTGCTTAATCTTGAGCATATAGCAGTCAACTTATGATTGGCCATCATTTTTTGCTTTTCGGACCACATACCTTTTCAGACTCTCATCAAAACAAACCTCTTAACATCCCTTCCGAGATTTAATCACCATACTGCACCATAATTAATGGTTAATACTTCCCTTCTTTTTTTAGATTAAAAAAATACTTTCCTTTTTACAGCTGCTGGAAACTTATCACCTCGGCATTCTGAACATGTCTCAACTCTCAATAGTTTTGTAACTTTTGCGCTTTAGCATTTAAATTCAACTATAAAGAGTGGTTTGATTCAAGTAAATAAAATTTTACCAAAAGGACTTTGTATTTTGCCAAATTACTTAACGTGAACAAGAATTACTCTGACATTAAAAATTATCGCAACAACTTGCATAGGATTTTTTGTTCTGTTAGACACCCAATGTAATTTCTCAGAGGTGTTAGTTAGCTAAAGTTTTTCATATTAGGTGAAACCTGTTACTAAGTATTCCCTGAGGAACTTGCCATACGGAAAAGCTAACCACTTGTGAGGCTTATTCCTCGTGTAAGTCTACAAGGCTTCCTTGTGAATTAGGCCTAAATCATACAAAGTACGACATTACCATGCATCTCGTTGTAATTTGAAAAAATCAAACCACTTTTTAGTAGAGATTTACTTTATAAGGAATTCGCCAAAATTATGAAAACTTCCCCTCTTATATGCAGTAATCTTTGGTTGCATTTGCTGTTATATAAGGTCCCTGATTCTAGTTACATTATAGGTGCTAAAAACGGAGAGCAAAGTTCTAAATTTCTTGTGTTTCCAGTTATCTGTTCCAACCACTAAAACATTTCTCAGGTAACTGACACCATCTTCTAACACTACTTTGAAGTTTGAATACCATCAAATAGTCAAGTAAACTACGAACCCTATTTTTTATTTTTCTCTAGGAGATTCATTCAAGCAGCACAAGCAACTTACAAGGTATTACATCTGGGAAATCACTGTCTACATATTTTTGTATAAAAATCAAATAATAAGGAGATTCATTCAACCTGATTTTTTCTGGCATTGACTTGATGGGCAGGTTCCTTGTTTAGAACTAGAGTTCTTAGCCAAGTATTTAGCGGAGCTGACTCTTCTTGAGTACAGCTTCTTAAAGTTCTTACCGTCAAACATCGCTGCATCTGCTGTATTCCTTGCCAAATGGACTCTCAATCAATCAGACCATCCATGGGTCTGCAATCCTTGATCCCCAGCTTGATTTTTCTTTCCTTTAAGATTATAAAGATTCTCATGGATGCATTTCCTATGTCTTTTCCCCCTTAAAAAAGCAGAATCCAACCTTGGAGCATTATACTAGTTATAAAGCATCGGAGCTGAAAACTACAGTTCTTGCATTGGAAGATCTACAGCTCAACACTAATGCTTGCTCCCTGAATGCTGTACGCGAGAAATACAAACAGCAGAAGGTAAAACTTATACCTATACACTTGTATATTTAGAAGAGCATATGCTCATATTTGAATATATATATATATATATATTTTTTTTTCTCATTATGTTTATATGTTACCATGACAGTTCAAATGTGTGGCAACAATGACTTCCCCAGAAAGAGTTGGATCAGTGTTCTTAAGATGAAGGAAGGTGATTTATGTTCTAAACCATAACCCTTCATTCCCCTGCTTGGAAGAATGAAGAATATGATCTTAATCTATAAAAACTTATACAACCTTCTGCAATTCTAATATACATATTCATATGCATATGTTCTGTTATGTTTTAAATTCTCAGTTCAGTCTTATTATGATTGTTGTAATAATTAAACATGTTGTCTGTCAGGTTCTGGTGCTTCCAGACCACCTTCACTGTAACCCTGTAACATTTTAGATCAACTTCCTTTCTGAAGTCCATGGTCAATGGGAACATGCACTATTTTAATAGATTCTTTGCATCTTTTAGATCAAATTTTCTTCGATCTAAAAGAAGAAAAGAACCCACAACCCAACTAACCTTGTTTGTTAGATATTAACCAAGTACCGCCACCTTTCAAAACAAAGAATTAGCCATTCATTGCTTAAACTGAATACTTTTGTATAGGGATGTCTTATTGTCAAGACTAGGAGCCTTCATTAAGATGTTTCGTTGATAGATAAACTTCTAGTCAACTACTATTTGGTTGCTTGCATTAACTATATAGACAATTCTCTCTCTATCGTAGTAAAAGAAACAAACTGCTAACTCATAACTACGATTACTAATTGTTATGTATTTTTTTTTTAAAATTCAGCCTACAATACTTGTACTGTCTAAACATGAATAAGAGGATAACAAGTGTTTTAATATATTTGTTTTCAAGTTCTAGTATATTTTCGAATCTTCGCAAACTGTGATTTGAAATCATTAACTCACAAGTTTAAAAAATGATCAAATCAGGGCCTACCCCAACTCCTAGTTGTTCCGCAGGACTATGTTCAGTTTCCGGTGGTATATTTATATGTAATATTTATTATTTAAATTATAATAATATTAATGACCAATGATTTATTGCGTCAAAAAGTAATCAAAATTTAATCAATTTTATCCCAACAAAGTAAAGGCATATAGAATTTTTTTATTAAGTAGAGAGATTATAACTTTTTTCATACTGGGATTCGAACCCATACAAGATGGGACAGGATGGGATAGGGTCAAAAAATATCTTCAACGTTTAATTAAATAATTATTTTGTTTTCTATTTTTTGAACAATCTAATCTTTAATAATTTATTTTAAATCAAAATATTCTTTTTATAGATAAAAGTGTTAGAAAATTAACTCTAAATAATTTTAAATAATTTGACAGAAACAAAAAAAAATATATTTTTTATTTTATATAATTTTATAAAATTATTTTTTAATTTATATAATATTTTTTAAATAAACATATTTATTTATATAATAATATATTAATATAAATTATCGTATATATTTATTATGTTATTTCAAATTATTAATAAACCGATCATCTGTATGTATAAATAAATTATTTTAATTTAAAATAAAATATTATAAGATTAAATTACTTAAAACAAAAAAGTGACTAACCGACATTATTATTCCTAAGAGACCTATCCAAGCAAACGAAGAAGGTCCGAATCCAATCTTGTTATCATTAATTTTATTATTACTATCATCGGCAATACAAACGCGCTTTCACTTCACGCACACTTCCCAAAGCTGAAAAAGGCAACTGCACCAGCGGCAACTCATTCGCGAACTCAACGTCGTCGTCCGTTTCACTCCTAAGCTTCTGACAATCTCAAGTCGGTTCTTCCCGGTTCATTCCTTTCTGGTACGATTCTCACCCTCCTGTCTGCTTGACTTTTTTGTTCATTCGTGTATATCCTAATTGTTTTTTTTTTTCGTTTTATTGTTTCAATTTTTGAATATTATTCATCTATTTCACTTTGTGCGATTTTCTGAGGGATAGAGTTTCGTGTTGATTGAGGAACTGAGTGTATTTGTGTAAGGGACAATGTACTGATTTGATCTCAAGTGCGGCAATTTTAATAGATTTTTAAAGAGTACATATATTTGAGCTTGTATAAGAAATGAATTTTTTTTTTCCTCTTTGATTTCATTGAAGAAGAAATCAAGAAAGAGAACTAATAGGATTTACAATTTTTCTGAAGCTAAAGGAACTGTAATGATCACCCTCCGATTTGTCACAGTCTTTGGTTTTATAGGGGTTTTGTCATTGTAATGGTCACCCTCCTTTTTTAATAATTGTGGGTGGGTGCACCCGGAGTGGGGTATTCGAGGTAGGCGGAGGTGGTGTGGTCACCATAGTGAAAAAATAGTTCTTGAAACAAAGTTAAGGTTATTGAGGAATTTTGCTTTAGATTTTCCCTATTTCTGAGCTAAAATTTCAAATGAACAATGACTATATTGTTTAAACTGAATTCTGCACTTAATTTCTTGTTTGTCACAAGAAATTGTTCGAGGCCTTTGCTTGGTTTGGGGCCTGAGTGTGCTATTCATTAATAAATCAGAAAGAAAGGAGGTGCAATGAGTTAGGAAATTCCGCCTTTAATGTCGTTGCACTGAGTGCAGTTTAAGAGTTATAATATGAGAGTGCAAGTGATTTCAGATATCGGCAATAATGCATTTAAACTATTTTGATTATATCAGTTACGTTGTGCCACCAAATATTTTCTTTTAAATGTTGTATTTCAGAATCATTCTTTTATCAAACATGTTTCCCTTTTCATTTATATTCTTGTCCAGAAGGAGGTAAAAAGTCTCAATATATTTTCTGATTTAGTCACATTTTCATTCTCAAGGTAACAGGAATTGTTAATTTATGCATCTTATGGTGGCAAATTATTGAAGTTAATCATCAGAACTTGAAAAATACGAGGCACAAAAGATCTCATTGTTCCGGTGCAGTTAAGAAGTGGTACATCCAGCTGGTAACCTTGTTTTAGGTTTTCATGCTTACTTCATTTCCAGTTGTGTTGGTGAACTTAGATGGATGTTTCCCCTTTGGAACTGCATTCTGGAAATATAACTGATACCTGTCCATTGTTAATGGAGCGATCTGACAACTTAGGTGAACATATTATTGACATAACAAGGAGCGGTGATGCTTCCTCATCAAGCTTGTCTCATGAAACAACTTCAAATGGTTTGGATGTCTTGCAGCATGAAGACAGACCGTCTAGTAGTACAAGAGCGCTAATTTCTCAACCTCTAACATCTTCATCCAATGTTACTAACTCAAGAACCTCATCTTCCATAAGGAGAGGGGATGCCCGTCGTCATCGGAGTCCATTGAATTCTGGTTTGTGGATTTCTATTGAACTAATTCTTACAGTGAGCCAAATAACGGCATCGATTATTGTCCTAACTTTGTCAAGGAATGAGCATCCTCGTGCACCGTTGTTTGTGTGGATCGTGGGCTATGCATCTGGATGTGTAGCAACCCTCCCTCTTCTGTATTGGCGTTACCAGCACCGTAACCAGGCTTCTGAGCAAGACTCAGCTCAACATCGCAACACTTCACGCATTAATGTGCCTGCCGGGCCCTTTTCTCTCTCTGTCACTAGGACTTCTGATGGGGGTGATCATCATACTGCAACTTCATCTCCTATAGGTGGTCAAAATGTGGGAGTAACAAGGGCAAGGTACACTTTTCTTATTGTTAATTTTAAACGAGACATATAAGGTACAATTTAGTTGCCGATCAACATTTTTTTATCTTGCAGAATTAAAGCACTAGTAGAATACTTCAAAATTGCTTTAGATTGCTTCTTTGCTGTTTGGTTTGTGGTTGGTAATGTCTGGATCTTTGGTGGACATTCATCTGCCAATGAGGCTCCTAACATGTACAGGTACTGCCGTACTGGGCCTAGTGGCATTTTTTGCATCAAATTTTCATTTATACCTTTTCCGTGAGTGCATCCTTTTTTTCTGCTTTGCAGGTTATGTATAGTTTTTCTTACGTTTAGCTGTATTGGATATGCAATGCCCTTCATTATATGTGCCACGATCTGCTGTTGCCTCCCTTGTATTATTTCTGCCCTTGGATTTAGAGAGGATCTATCACAGACCAGAGGTGCTACATCTGAGTCGATAACTGCTTTACCCACTTACAAGTTCAAGGTGAAGAAATGTAGAAATGGTAATGGTAAGGAAATAAACTCGGGAACTGGTGAGGGTGGAGTTGTGGCTGCTGGAACTGAAAAGGAACGCATCATCTCTGGAGAAGATGCAGTGAGTTTTCTTTTGATTATTGTTTACAGAACTCACACGCCTCACAAATCTCTCTTTTGCATAATTTCAGTTGGAACTCATGATTGAAGGTGTCATAAACAATATTTTAGCATATTAAGTTTTAATGGGCATGTTTTCTCTTGTTATCCAACTATTTTCTGCCATCATATTATTTGGGTTCTGAAATCGCTCACCTTTTTAAGTTGTCATTATTACTTGTTACTTAACGATATAAGCTCCCGGGTGACCAATAAGATTATGCACGCTATTTGTTTCTGTGATTACCATAAGTTCTGAATTCTGATGATACTCAGCACTGGTAGGTTTACCTGGGAATGATCAGTGAAACATTATAGTCTGCTAGTTTGTTTTTTGTTAATGTTTTTGTCTTCTGATACATACTGATACAATGTCACTGCTGGGATCATGTATAGATCTGCTGCATTTGTTTGTCGAAATATTCAAACAACGATGAGCTGAGGGAGTTGCCATGTTCTCATTTTATGCACAAGGACTGTGTTGACAAGTGGCTTAAGATCAATGCTTCCTGCCCTCTTTGCAAGAGCGAGGTTGGCGAAAACTTGCTGGACACTATATCGGGTACAAGTGCTACCATATTGAATTCGTTCTCTGGTGCAAACGATAACCAGCAACAAGGTGAGAGAAGGACCAGTAACAGTTCTACCAACTCCTTGTTTTAGTATAATGATGATAGTGTAATAAAAATAAGGTAGTAACTAGTAATAGTATAATATATTGATCATTTGCAAGTGCAAATGTGCAATGTGTATATCATCTGTTAAGGAAATTTGATCAGTGACATAAATGATAGAAATATATTGCAGAATTTGCGAGCAAGAATAGTCATAATTAATTTACAATTATAATTAAATAAAGTATTTGTCTAAATATTTTCATACTTTTTATTATTTTTTTTATCAATGAGGTGCTGAGTTGTGGTTTTAATATAATCTGTTAAACAAAATCAAGGGATTAAGTGTTGATAAGAATTATGAAAAAACTTGTCATTTTATAAAGAAACATCATTTAATAATAAGTAAAAAGGTGGGTGTAATACATTATAATTAGTATTAGTGTAGGCAATTAATCCTAACGATATCAACTTAAAAGATTTATCAAATAATGTTAATTGAGTTAGTTTGGTTGACATAGTATTCAATATGTATATTTAAAATATGTTTAGATATCAATAATTACTGGTTGAGTGGTATGAAATCTTAATTTAGGTATTAAAAATTTATGTGTTTAAATTTTGTTACTGTAAATAAAATAAATTGAGTTTAAAAGATTATCTTATAATAGTTCTCTGCGATATGTAGTTAGATAATAAATTAAACACTATCGATTATAAAAAATATTTGAAGGTATTAAAAATAATAATTAAATTATCATTTAAGTAAACTATACTGTTAGTTATTGAATTTTTTATTTTTAAGGTACTTTCACTTTATCATTTACGGTATTGATTGAAAAGTTCAGCGGTTGTATTGAAGTTTAAAAGTTTGGTGATAAAAATGAAAGTCTAAAAAGTATAGGGACTATAAACGTAGTTTATCCTTATCTTTCTTGTTTAGGGTTCACAATTTCTTCGCAAACAAACAAACAATCTCTTCAAAGCCTCCAACGAGCTTTCATCAAACTTTTGCCCTCATCCCCCCCCCCCCTCTCTCTCTTATCTCTGTTCTGCTCTCTGGATTCAGGTAAGTTTCCTTCCTAACTTCAAAATCCTCCTAAAAGTTTTAGTTGTTCGATTTAGTGTTTGTGATTTGAATCCGTTTCTGTGCTTTGGATTTCTACTCTTTTATTCTATTCTTTTCATTTTAACGTTTCTGGACTTTGCATGATTTTTTCCCATATCTATTTGTTATCTCTAGAATTATTATTTTTTTTTATTTGAAACAAATTTTGATCGCTTAGTTCGATTTCATGCTTTGAAATGTTCGGATTTGTTTCTAATTTTATGAACTTTGTGTTTCGTTTATCCCCGTGTTTCAGTTTTGGACTTAGATGATAATCGATCTGACTATTTTCCATAGTTAAACTTCTACGTTATCCAGCCATTTTTCTTTTTGAAATTATATGTATATGCACCCATCTATTCTTCTCTTTTTATTTTTTCCCTTTGAATGTTCTGCTTAGCATGTTCCTGAAATTTTGGAGCTTGATCTGTATGTTTGTTCATTTGCTTCATCGATGAATTGAACACCTGAACTTGTGTACCCGATTTAATAGTATAATAATGGATTGATGATATGTTTACAATTTACCAGGCAGTTGTATTTGATTATGTTTCTTTTGGTGATGGTCTAGCATGTCCAACGATCTTGTATCTCAGCAATTGTCAATGTCTGGTTGTCAAATGGCTCAGCTGGAACCAGTTTCTTGTAAATTGGAAGCACCGATGTCCATGGGATTGATGGGATTTGGTACCAATGAATCTTTACAGCATCATATGCCTACTAATATGCCTATTGGACAGCTGGGATCCGTGTCAAATGATCTTGGGTTGCAGTTTTCCTTGGCACCGACACAGCAAGGTGACACAGAGTCCCAAACATATACTCAGTTACCACAACTGCAGCAAGCTGGAAACATTGGATCCCAAACATATACTCAGCTACCACAGCAGCAGCAAGGTGGAGACGTTGGATCCCAAACATATACTCAGCTACCACAGCAGCAGCAAGGTGGGAACATTGTATCCGAAACATATATTCAGCTACCACAGCAGCAGCAAGGTGGTAATGTTGGATCCCAAACATATACTCATTTACCACAACAGCAGCAAGGTGGAAACATTGATCCCCAAACATATACTCGGCTACTACAACAGCAGCAAGGTGGAAACATTGGATCCCAAACATATTCTCAGCTACCACAACAGCAGCAAGTTGGAAACATTGGCTCCCAAACATATACTCATCTACCACAACAGCACTTAATGTCTAATAAACCAGTTGGACTTGGAGTAATAACACCCACCATGTTGGATATCCCGAGACAGCACCAGTTACTAACTTTAAACAAGCGCAAAGCACCAATGGAACCAATTTATCCTAATTCTATGCCGCAAAAGTTATCGTTGCCGAACAAACGAGTGGCACAAATGGAACATAGGCCTTCGTTGCAGCCAATGTTTGCACCTAGTAAAAGACCTGCTCAGATGAACACAGGTTCCAATTCACCAAGATCACAACCTTCTCCAACGTCAAATAAGAAAGCAATTCCAAATAAATCTGGGTCATCAGCTTCAAGGAATCAGCCTACACAAATGCGCCTGTCATCAAAGGTTAAGACTGAGTCATTTGAATCTGTGAGGTCCAAGATGCGGGAGAATTTAGCTGGTGCACTAGCCCTGGTTTCTCAGAAGCAAGGTGAAAATGCCACGGTGGAGAAGAAATCAAATGGTGACACCTCAAGTTCCCCAGGAAGGAGAGAAGAGGGTTCTCAACCTGCTGATTCAGATTATGGGAATTCAAATGCTGTTTTCTCTATACCTGCAGAACCTCAGGGGACATTTCTCTCCAATCTGGGTGGTTCTGTTGATGGAAATAATAATGAGGCTACACAAGTTTTGCAATATGATGGGCAGCAAATTAAATCGTGCAATCTGTTACCTGATGAGAATGTTCCGTTTGGTGACAACATTTTTGCTAGCGATGAACTTTTGCAGGGAAATGGCCTTTCTTGGGTTTTAGAACCTGAAATAGATGTGACAAAGAAAAAGGAATTTGAAGTCGATGGAAAACAAATCCCAGATGATGAAAAAATGGGAAAGGATGATTTAGAGCAAACATTACCGTCTGCACAAGAGTTGGCATATCAAATTGAAGCAGAACTCTATAAATTATTTGGAGGGGTGAATAAAAAGTACAAGGAGAAGGGCAGGTCTCTGCTGTTTAACTTAAAGGATCGTAATAACCCTGAACTCAGAGAAAGAGTGGTGTCTGGAGAAATTTCTCCAGAACGATTATGCTCTATGAGTGCTGAGGAGCTGGCTTCTAAAGAGCTTTCTCAGTGGAGACAAGCCAAAGCTGAAGAGCTTGCTCAAATGGTAGTTTTGCCTGATGTACAAGTAGATATTAGACGTCTGGTGAGAAAAACGCACAAGGGTGAAGTTCAAGTAGAGTTTGAACAAAATGACAATTCTGCAGTGGAAGTTTCTGCAGGAACTTCAGTCACTCAGCGACCTAAAACTGATGCAAAACAAGCTTCTAAGAATGATAAAACTGTTGGGAGGAAAGATAAATTAGATGCTGCAGGTAAAAATAATAAACCAGAAGACCCAAATCTTACTATTACCATTCCATCAAGTGAGGGACCTGATCCAATGCAAGGGTTGATGGGAGAGGATGAATTGAAGGATGCTGATTTTCTTCCTCCAATTGTTTCCCTTGATGAGTTCATGCAATCTCTTGATTCAGAACCTCCATTTGAGAATTTACCGGGAGATGCTGGAAAAGCAACATCCACTTCTGATAAGGATGACTCAGAAGCTGGGTCTGGCACAAAGTCTTCTGGTCAAGCTTCACAAGATCCTCCAGATACAGTGCCTAATAAACCTGGCAACATTAATTCAAGTAATCTGAAGTCTGATTCTGATGTTAAGCCAAATGACACTCCTACAAAAACAGAAACTGTAGTTTCAGCAAGCACTTTGAAGGGTGAACGTGTCTGGGAAGGGATGCTCCAGCTGAATATTTCATGCATGACCTCTGTCATTTGTATTTTTAAGAGGTAAGTCGTGCAAGCAGCGTGTTATGCAAGGCTATTTTTTACCAATCATAATTTGTTATTGATTCTTTTCAATATGTATCCGTTTGTATATGCTCCTGTTTTTGTGCTACATATCACGATGCTCATTCTATCGTATCTGTATAGTAGTATGAGTGCAATAACGTGTTTAGTTATAAGTTATAACATAAATCTAGATGTTTTTAGGTGAAAACATCTTAGCTATATCATGACTGAATCCGGATGGAATTAGATTTTACAACTTGTTGCGTGATGAGGCATGATTACTTCTAGGTTGAAATTTTAAATAAATTTATGGAAAACACCCAGTATCTTTTTGGTTTATGTGATTATCTATTTAATTATTTTGACTTGCTGGGTAATTTTCCTTGAATTTTAATCTCATTTAGGAGGATATTACAACTTAAGGTAGGTTGTGCTTATTAATTATTCACTTTTTATTTGTGCATTGGTGCAGTGGTGAAAAGACTTCAACGAAGGATTGGCTTGGCCTTCTTGAAATTAAGGGCAAAGTTAGACTTGATGCGTTTGAGAAGTTCCTCCAGGAGCTTCCTATGTCCCGGAGTCGTGCTGTTATGGTATCTCAAGCTCATTTAAATTGTAGTAAATTCCTGTACTGCCATATTCTTCTCCAGAAGAAAAATGGGGGAACAAAAACTTCTTTTTTCCCTGTTTTTGTCTTCCATTTGTTTATTTTCGCTCAGTATAGGGTTAAATCTCATTTATGGAGCATTCATAAGCTTTGGGTCACTGGGAAGCTATTAAGTCTTGAGGTAAAAATTAAAAAGACAAAAGAGATAGAACTTGAACAATGTTCCCCTTTTGAATTGAACAATAAACATGGGGAAGCAGATGTATTAGTCAAAAGATTAACGTCTTCATCTGCAAGAAAGGGATTCATCTGATTGGGCGTTGCATACAATAATCTTAGCTGAGCGATGAATATCTGGAAAATAATAAGCCTCGTTCTTGTACAAATGGACTCTACAGGAAATTGTTTCATGGCACAAAATGTAGCCAATTTTTCATATTAATCTCCCTTTGGCAAGAGAGATCGAGGATGTCAATTGCTGTGTGAACTCGGAACATAAAAATAATAATACTGTAAATATTTGAGACCCTTAAGCAGCTAAATAACCCAATTTAGTTGTTAAAGATGAAATTTGCTTTGCTTAGATATTATCTCATTTTTTGGTAAAAACTTGACTCTATAATTAGGGAGTTAACCCGTTAGACTGATGCATCTCCTTGATGTTTTGCAGGTGGTTCATGTTGTTTGCAAGGAGGGATCAACCGAGAGTGAGCATGGGAGCCTTCTTGAGGTAAAGGAATATGGAAATAATGGTTTTGTGGGTTAATTGTATTACTTGTGTGGCTGTCATGTGGTTTAGTTTAACTTAAAATGCTGGCCTTGTGCAGGCGGCTGATTCATATATTTTGGATGGGAGAGTGGGTTTTGCTGAGGCTAGCTCTGGAGTTGAAATATATTTTTGCCCTCCATACGCTAAAACCCTTGAAAGGCTGACCAAGATCCTCCCAAAGGACCAACTTCAGGCTCTGAATGCTATTGATAACGGTCTAATTGGTGTTGTTGTATGGAGGAGAGCTCCATTAATTTCACCCAGCTCAACTTCACGCCATAAATACACCTCCCAAAAGCAACACTTCACTTCTACTATCACATCTAGGAGACCTCATGAGAAGGATGATGCTATTGCTAACATGAATGCCAATTTCCCCCCAAAACCTACGTATGTTTCCCATTCTGTACCACCACCAGACGACAACGATGATGACGACGATGATGTACCCCCAGGATTCGGCCCTGCTGCATCCCGAGATGAAGATGACCTACCTGAGTTTAATTTCTCTGGTGGCTCGAACCCATTGGGCCTAAAACATCCCCCTGGTTACCAATCCCAGCGAGTAGGGATGACCACTTCTCATTTACATTCTCAAACATCATCTCGCCCTGTTGATCAAATGAGGGAGCTTATACAAAAGTATGGGCAACCAGATAGTAATAATGCACCCGTAGGGGTTCCGATGCGACGGTGGAATGATGATGACGATGACGATATACCTGAATGGCAGCCCCAAACATCCCAACAGCAACATCTGCTACCTCCATCAAGCAAGGTTCGTAGATTTCAACAGTCTATGCATGCGCCTCATCAGTTACCCCACCGGACATTACAAGCCATGCATGTTCAAGGTCAACACGGAAATTGGTGGGTCCCTCCACCTGGTTCACCTTCCCCAGGCCAATCATTTATTAACGGGCCTCAATTTCATGGAACAGTTGGAACCGGGCAACCCGCCTGGCGAAAAGATGCTCCCCACAGTAGAGGCTTTTAGTTTCATCCTTTTTTTTTTTTTTTTTAAATCCAATGATTATGTACCTGTTTTATTTAGCCGTCCATCTAGCTCTTGTTTTATGAATTTCGTTTCCATTACATAGCTTCTTTACTTAAAATAATAACAACAATAAAATAGCATGGGGTACGTCCTTATACTCTGTTGATGTTGGTCACTATTTTTTTTATAAATATAACTTGATAGTGATCTACGTATAAATCCACATATATTTTCCTCCCAAGAGTTTACAGTTATAGATATAGAAATTACTACACAAAACAATAGAGAAAGAAAGAAGATAAAAAAAAATCCATTAGTCTAAAGGTCTTTTCTTTCTTTCTTTTACTAACGGTGTTAGAAAATACATGATTATTTAGAGTTTACTACTTCACCCCCACAAGGGCTCTTTTCAGTTCCTCTCTTTGCTCTGGTGTCAACTCTGTAGGGAACATTACCTCAAATTTGATCTTAAGATCACCCCTATGACCAGGCTCCTTTGTGATTGGCATTCCTTCCCTAGAAACAACAAGCTCATAACCTGGGTTGATAATATCGGTTACAGGCAATGACAAGTTACGGCCATCGAGAGTAACCAGGTTTATCGTTGTACCCACAAGTGCCTCTGCTAGTGGTACCCTTTGGTTAACAATGAGGTCGTTGCCATCTCTTTTGTAAAAGTCATGAGGTTTCTCATCGATTATGAATACAAGGTCTGCTGGAAGCTGATTTGGCAGCTCGTTTCCCTTATCCGGGAATGTTATCTTCGTTCCTTTCTTCGACCCAGGCTTCACATCGATGGTTAATATTTCTGATTCATGAACCTGCCGCCTGTATGATCTCAAAAAGATTGAAATTCAAGAATTAGATAAGATTCAATGACTACTAAAAGCAAAAAGAAACCAGTTGATCATGACCGAGAATATCATAATTCAATTACTAGTTTTTCAGCAAGATTTGAGAACATTTTTGGTTCTTTCTCCTACAACGAATTTCATCGGTACCGACCTCGGACAATTAGCTTATTGAGATAAAAATTCAGTCAAGAAACTTCATACGATTGCTCAAAACTAAATCACCATGGCTGATGGCAAGAGATTATAAAATGTAGTTAGTTCATGTTTGAGATGTACATTCATACCCTGAAGCATTGACAACGGTTCTAGAGATCTTCATCTTCCTTGTTGATCCAGTGTACAACTCCTCAAGGCTGCAAGGCAATTTACTCTCGACCGGGGGAGGTTTCCTGTTGTCAAACGAACTAAACCCTCCAAGCTTCCCTCCGTCGGAGTGGAATCGACCAGACCGACCAGGTCTGGATGACCCAAATCCGAAAGGATTACTTCCAAAGAACTCTGCAAATATGTCCTCTGCATTCCTAGGATTAAATCCATTTTCCCCACCGCTTCCCTTTCCAGATGATGGTCCGCCACTGCCCAGCGGCGGCATGTCTTTCAACCCTTCTTCACCATACTGATCATAGACTGCTCGCTTTTGAGGGTCACTCAAGACCTGAATCACAAAATCAATTTAATTCTCCATTAACATCTTCATTTTCAATCTAAAAGCAAATCCCAATACGAAAATATAGACATCATGATAAAGAATACTAATTTAGAGCAACATAAAGTGCGAAATAAAACCCTTAATTTCTTCAAATAATTAACAATTTAAAGAGAGAAGCAAAACTTGCCTCATAGGCTTCAGAGATCTGCTTGAATTTAGCTTCAGCTTCATTTTTATCTTTAGGGTTCTTGTCGGGATGCCATTTCATTACCAATTTCCTGTATGATTTTTTGAGATCATCATCTGTTGCATTCTTCTCCACGTCTAATATGTTATAATAATCCACACCCATTGTTCTTTAATCCTTTTTCACAATTTGATTCAATTCCAATAAATCATAAAAAAATCAACAATTTGACAAAACCCAGATTCATAAAAACACCAACTTTTATAAATCAAAATTCTGCAAAACAAGATCTATAAATTTAAATGTTCCAGATTTGGAACATAAAAATTGGAGATTTTGATTGCAGACAACATTAACATTGTCCAATCAAAACCTCCTGTTATTGAACAAGAAAAGATCAAAAGAAAAATGAAAAAAAAAAGGAGAAAGAATATGAAATGGGTTGAGAAATCTCTTTATTATCTCTGGGGTAAATGTGTCTGCATAAATGAAGTTCGGTCTACGAACATAGACAAAACCAACGGCAATTAAACCGTCAAATTGATGTTCGGTCTTTTTTTTGATAATTAAATGCTGTTTAGTCTTAATAGTATATGATATATATATTTTTTTATAAATGAAGTTCTCTATTCATCTAAAAAAACATCATCCTTTTACAACATATTGTTAGTATATTATATAATATTTATTTTATTGTGAATTTTGTATTGCAATAGGCAATATAATGTGTTTGAATTTTTTTTTTTGGATAAGTATGATTTATTATCCAAGACAAAAGAAGAAGAACTCCTATAGTACACTTGGACAGCTATCCCTAAAAAATTTCCCAAGATGTACATATGTTACTATTTACATCATCAAAGTTTATAATTTTATTTCGAGACTGAATACGAACAACCTCTTTTATACAATCCAAAATACGATCAGCATTCCTAAAAGAATGTTTAAACAATCTTTTATTTCTCTCTTCCCAAATGAAATACACATAGGCACTCCAAGCAACCTTTAGAACATAAATCAGCCGGGATTTGCATTTTAATTTTGCACTCAGCCACTGCACCTCCACATCTCAATCAAACATACCCCTGCACAACCTACACAAATCCGACACAACAGACCATATAGTCAATAACTACAACTTGCAAATAGATGATCCCTAGTTTTATGCGCACTTCCACACAACACACAACCTTTCTCAATATTAAGCCCCATTCTCCGTAGCCTATCCTTCGTTAGTAGCCGATTAAGCATTCTCATCCAAAGAATAAAAACATGCTTTGAGACATGAAGGTTAAATCACATCAAATTATACCACTGAATTCTATGCCGTAGTTATATGAAATTTCATTTAATATGTTCAAATCAAACATTACAAGTGACTGAAGTTCACATCAAATGATGTGTATTTTATGTTCTTAGGTTAGGAAGGACATAGATGTGTTGATTATGTACTCTTCCAGGCCTATCATTTTAAATAATAAAATATTTAAATAAAGAAATAGTAAATCGGAATCGACTCTAGTGTGTGCGAAATTCAACGGCTCAAAAACGGTCTTCTAACCGTTTCCCCGGCAACTTTCTCTCTTCTTGTTAGTTTCATGGTTTCTTCTCATTTCCTAGATTTCTCTGCCTAATAATTAAGGTGAAGATATTAATTTGTTTCTTAAGAAATGGATCTAACAAGCTTGAAACTTAGAATCATCATGTTGTTCTCTATCGAAACAATTGTATGCGTGTCTTGTGATTTGGGATTCTGATTCGTTTTGGATGAAGGAAGGGCAAGGGTAAAATTTTAATGGGAAAATTGGGGGATAAGAAGAAATTAAAGGATGATGAGAGGATCGAGAAGGAGATTCAATCTCTTCTCAAACTTACCCAGAATAAAAGATGCATCAATTGCAATCTTTTGGTATACTTTCCCCTTTCTCCTGTTTGTTTATATGTTTAGATTATTTATTTGTTTATATGTTGTTCTCGATTAAACATCGATTTAGAAAGCAAATTGAAATCTTAGCATCGATCAACTTCTCTTCTCGCAGGGTCCTCAATATGTTTGTACCAATTTCTGGACTTTTGTTTGCACCACCTGTAGCGGAATACAGTACGTTTTAGTAGAAATTTTCTTGATTCTTTTACATTTTCTTGAGTCTGTCGATTTAAATTTTCATATATGGGATCTGCTCCCAATAAGAATGGGGTTCTAAAAGGATGGATTGCAAAATAATGACTTGTTTACTTGATATTTGACTGTAAGCATTGTTTAAACTATTTCAGTAGGGAATTCACTCGTAGAGTGAAATCAGTATCAATGGCTAGATTTACTGAAGAAGAACTGGGTGCTCTTCAAGCAGGAGGAAACGAGGTCCGTGATGAACAGTCACTACTGATTTCTTTGATTCCCCTTTATTGTTTACAAATTTTTTCTCGTTTTTGCAGCGAGCAAGACAAATTTTCTTCAAGACATGGGATCCTCAACGCAATTCTTTCCCTAATTCCAGGTAATCAACCATTTCTTTCTCTGGATTTGTTTTTGCTTCATTAAGAATCTATTGTGACTCATGTATGTTTGCTTTCAGTGATCTCCAGATGCTCCGGAATTTCATCAAGCATGTCTACGTGGATAGGCAATTCACTGGCGAGGGGCTTCCAAGTCTGGGATTGGTAATGTTTCTGGTTAACTACACACACAGAGAAGACATCTATACATAATATTATATTCCAAGGCAATTTTCTTGGTGTTCTCTGTTAAATGCCATTCCAATATTTACTTTTAATTGATCCCTGTACATATTATACAGCGATACAGAAAAGAATCCGTGGAAAAGAAGAAGGTCATTGTGTTTACTAGATCCAAAAGTACACTTTATGAAGGTAGATGTGAATATGAAGGATCTAGTCCTGCTGGAAGAAGTGGTGCTGTTAGGGTTATCTATACTGAGACAAGAAGTCCTCGACTTCCCCCAGAAATTTCTAGATATGAAGGTTCCCCTAGACAGTATCGGCAAATTGAGATTATTGATAACAGGCGCCGATATGATAATCTTGGAAGTGACATACGAAAAGATAATCACAACAGAAGCAGGTCATCTGACCACTTAGATAGGTTTGCTTCTCTAGCGGTGCGCCCCATTAGAGATATTTTGGGGGAGGATGCTCCTTCCTTACAGGTGGGTGAACATTCAAAAGAAAAAACTGGAAGGGATCCTGATGCTCCTGCTCAAAACCAGGTGAAGTTGCTACTTCTTTAAGTAATATGACTCTAATGGCGTTCCCATTTGATTTGTTTCACTTACACACAATGATGTCTCAGAAGTTTACAAGTTACATCAGGCAAGTGAACCACGTCTAATTCAGATATGCATATTTGAACCATTTACTTAGTATTTCGATGCTTAATATAAATAGATTTGTGAATGAACTAACGATAGGGAACGAGATCTAGATTTCTTGTGTTGATCTTATGTTTGACAATCTGAAATTTAAGATTAAAGCTAAATTACCAAACAAATTAAAGAAGAAAAGCAAAGAAGGGAACCAAATTTAAAAGAATAAGGATTGAAACGTTGGGAAGATGGACTGCATAGCGGCCTGATCAATTAACATTGTTTAAAGATAGGGCGGCAAGATCAGCTCTTGTTTTGTCTTGGTTTTGATTGCTATTGTCTTGCATTGCTTGCTATATGCGGCAGCAAGCCTATCGTAGTAACAGGGATGCATAAATTGTCACTCAAGAAAGTCCCACTAATTAAGCGTAATATCTGTGAATGTCTTGGTGACAAGTTGTATGTTATCCATCTCGTCACAGTTGTAGTTGGAAAAGGAAAAAATGGATACAATGACACTCCTAAAATAGTTAGTTCTAGACAAACGTGCACCTGAATTGAAATGTCTAATCGTGTAAGGATGACAAACTAGTCAGTTTATATTCCAACTTTTAAAATCAACTTCAACGATTTATTCAAAACGAATTGTTTCCCCCCTCCTCTACACGTATAACCTAATTTCATAGAGTAAGTTTTTCATTGTTCCCTACGAAGCTGTGAATGACCTTTTCTTCATATATTTTTTAGTTTAGCGGTTTGAATTTTGTTTCATGATTTTAGTATTTTGTCATATTACCAGCGGTTCAGAAGACTCTTTGCACTTATGCTGTTGTTTTTACACTTCACAGAAGATTTCATCATCTAGTGGCATGGAAAGTTTGATTGATTTCAGTACGGATGTTGAGCTGTCTAATGCTGAGGCAGCACCAAAAATGCAGCAAGTGCCGCCGTCAAGCGGTGGTGGTAACCAGTCAGATGAACTCTCGTCTAAGGGAAAAGCACCTGTCGCATCCAATGCAAACGCCTTGGATCTTTTACTATTCGATCTTTCAGCTCCCTCTGTGGTATCTGTTGATAATGTCTCAGCAGTACCAGACACCACAAGTGCTCCATCAACTGCATCTGGACAGAACATTTCATTAAATTGTATTTCTCCAGCAACACCTGAGAGACAGATTTTAAAATCGACATGTAAAAATGGCTCTTCACCCGATCCACCTGTTATCAATGTCCCACAAGTCCAATCTACTCACGGGCATGTCTTTCCCAGCATGGAAAAGCATCAGTCTTTCATGTTATCTGCTTCTGATAATAGCTTTTCTGCAAAACAAAGTACTCGAACAGTGGAAGCATTGAATAGCCAGGTTGTCGTCGGAGTTGATTAGAACTTGGTGGAAATTAGAGAAACCTTAAGAATATACCACGTAATTTAATAAAATGTGGTGTGAACTTCATTTCACACCTGCTAATTCTGTTGCTCCATGTTCATATTTGCAGCCTGGTGTGCCATTGCTGATGCAAAATGCTCAACAAACTTCCAATTTATCTACTGAACAATTGCCGGATGCCACCTCAAAATCAGCTGAAGAAACAAGTTCTAAAGACAAAGTCCAGCCTCTTTCAGCAGAAACAAAGTCTGGCGGAAGAAGGGAACTCCCACAGGTGATGGTTGTATTCAGTTGTGTCAGACGTTTATGAATTCTCTTAACACTGTATGCTGCCATCCCTGTAGGATCTATTTTCTGCAAAATATGGATCCTCCCCTACTGCAGTTCCGGGTTGGCAAACTGATCTACCTCATGGAGCTGGGTTTGGTTCACAGTTTTATCCTAATGCAACGGTATCCTGCGCTATAGGAATATCAAATTATGCAACTTCTATGTTAATTATTGGTTGACATTTGAAATACGCTAAACTTTATGTATGCATATGTTCTCATCCTGCAGCAGCATCTTCAAGAACTGCAAAGCCCAATTCGTTTGATCTCAACAGTGATTCAATTCCAGCTCAAGCCCCACCTGTAAGCATCGCATCTGTTAACTTCCTCCGATTTAAAAATGTACATGCCTTGATTGTTGTTTGTTTTGTAGTTTCCTTCGTTGGATTCTCTTGTAGGGGGGCTCCCTAGCGTCCATGATCCTACTGCCTTGTCTCGTACGCCCAGTATCAATGCCCGTTCCTCAGGAATAACATCACATTCTTCATCTAAGATGACTCCAGAATCACCTTTCAAATTGGCAACGCCTTCCAGTAAAATCACTTCTCTTCTAATCATGCTAAAAGTTTATATTAAGATGGTATTTCTCATTCTTACATGGAGTTTATGATCCTAGGTGCATACATGGGGAATCATTCACACAGCGGAAAACATGAACAAATTGCAAAGGAAAATTTGCAGAACTGACATGAAGTCGCCTGGTTTTTCTGCATCTTTGATAGAGAGAATTACAGTATCAAAGATGATCCAAAACAAAATCATGAACAGACACCATTCTGTACATATGTTCTCAAGGCGAAACAGTATCATGAACATTCTCCTTTTTCTTTAGATTTTTCTTTATTTATATGTTGTAGTCACCATTTTATAATGACTGTAATCCTGTTAAAGTATTGGCACCTATATCCACAGGAATCCAATATGACAAACATTTCTTGTTACAATCTTCTTTTATGTTATATCGCTGCAATTGTGATATACTAGATTTAAAATACAAGTCAATCTCCATCGCATCAAAATAAAATATCAATTCATATATCGTATATACAGTAAATCATAAATATTTAATATAAAAACTAAGTAAAATTACACAATTATTATTCATAATCTTCATAAGTCTTTAAATAAAATATCAATTCATACATCCTTTAGAAAATATAAATCAAATTTTAAAACTTTCGAAAAGATACTGATTAACTTAATATTCGATTGTTGTAATAAAAAATCTCCGTAGTAGGCGATGAAAATGTTGAATGTCTACCATTAAACGTGACTGGTGTCATCCACCACTTAAAATAAAAAAAAAAAAAAACTTTAGTATATTTCAAGTATAAATAAAAAAGTGGTATCTTAGTCAGATATCTTTCGACTACATGGAAGTTTTTTTTGTTATAAGTCGATGTATGTTGCGACAAAAAATATAAAGAATTTTTTTTTTAAATTCTGTCAAATATGAGGGAGTCAGTTGTGGGTGAAAATCGTCTACATCTTTTTCTTACATTTTTTGGTGTCTCATTTATCACCGTCAACTATATTAACGTTTCACATCCCAATTACTGAATGACTTCGTCACCATCAAACTATAAACAATTCGAATTTCGTAAATTTATTAAATCATTTGATTAAAATCTAGTTTTAGAGATAAACGTAATATTTTATATTAAAAATATCTATATTATTTTTTAAAAAAATAAATATTATTTTATAAAAAATACATAAAAAATTTCTAAATCATTTTAATCCCTTTAGGTATATTCCTGCCACTCCCTTAAATTAAAAATAGTTAGTCAACAAAACCAAACACGGTTTTGTGGCGTAATTTTGTGACTAAAAATTTGGAAATGTGAAATCTTTTTAGGGTTTAGGATTTAGATTATATAAATTTAAAAATTTTATTATTATTAAACATGAATATATTATATTTTGTAAAAAATAATTTTTTATAAAAAATTAAAATTTAAGTCTCAAATTCTAGTATTATAAATCCTAAATTATAATTTAAAATTTAAACCTTAAAATTAAAAGAGTAAAATATTTTTTATAAACATATCGCCCTATGCAATCTTATGTATTAAAATATTTTTCTTATTATAATGCATATAAAGGTTAAATATAATATTAATACATGATAATTTCTTTTTGATAAATATATTACGGTTTAGAGATTAAAACACATATTGTTTATATTTTAGAGATTAAAATTTTAGTTTAAGATTTAAAGGTCATAAATTTAAATCGTATGGTTCAATATTTATTTTTAAAAAAAATAAATATATAAATTTATATAATTTTTAAATAATCTATCTTAATAATATTATTAATATAAAATAACTTTTTAAGACATGTAATTAAAAAATTACTTAAACCTTCTTCTTTACTTTTTAATAACTAGAATTTAAATAGTTCCCTAAAAAAGTATTGTAAGATAATTTTTGTTTTTCATGTTGGTGGGCCTTGGCTACTGGCTACCCTGCTACAAGGTTACTGTGTACGGATGTGGCACGTTTCCCCAAGTGGTCCAATGAAGTTTGAGAGCGACACGTGTTGAAAGTACGCATGGAGGAGCAGCAGTATGCACACTACGGAGTTTGTTGGGTTCTTGCAGGGATCCTCAGGAGTTGCTACCTCACTTTTGTATGAGTTTATAATAGGGTATATAATATTATTTTTTTTATTTTAATATTTTACATTAAAAATTTAATAATATATTGATTTAGTGAAAAAAAATTACATATGACATACAGATTAAAAAAATAAAATCACACGTAATCTATCATATATTATTTTATCTCTTTCAATCAGTATGTCATATATAATTTTTATGAGTTTAGTTAAAAACTTAAAATGATATGTTGATTAGGAGAAAAAATACAATCTATCACGCGTAATTTTTTTTCTTTGTTAATATATTATTAATTCTTTCACGATAAATATAAAAGAAAAACTTAACTTCAAATATCATTTTACAAAAATATAATATTAAACTCTAAATACAAATAAATGTAGGTACCAAATATATAGTTTTCCTTTGAGTTTATTCTATGGCTTTTATTTATTCCCCATCACTTTGTATGCTGTAATTCAAAGTGCGTCCATGAATTCTGTCAAAGTTTCACTGCATTTAGACGAATTTCCATATGGAACTTTCTTTTTTCTTAATGAATTTGGAGTAAAAAAAAGACTGTAAAGTGAAAATGATGAAACAGAAGAGACAAGAAAGGCAACCAAAGTAAACAACAAAAGAAACTGTATAGATAAAAATTTAACTCAAACGTCAATGGTTGTTGTCCTGCTCCCGCGTCATCATCATGGACCCCGGACCCTCCATTTGTATTGTATTACACTATCTTCCAACAACCGCGCTTTCCTTTTTTTTTCCCCTTCTTCTTCTCCAAGACCCTTCCTTTGTTCATCTCTCTCCCTCTTATCTTCTTCTTTCCAGTTCAACACAACATGGCTTTCCATGGTTTTGTCTCCGACCCTACCAAGGACATGCAGAACCTTGCTCTAAACGATCCCCCACCCGCACCTGCCGAACTCGATCACTGGGAAAGAACCAAATGCAAGGCCGAGATAGTGGGCCACCCCATGTACGACCAGTTGTTGGAAGCTCACGTCGCCTGCCTTCGTGTTGCCACGCCTGTTGACCAGCTAGCTCAGATCGATGCTCAGTTGGCTAGGTCACAAGAAGTATTGGCTAAGTACTCGTCAGCCGCTTCTGCTGCCGCCACCAGTTCTGCTGAGGGAGAACTCGATCACTTCATGGTAATCCTTTTCCCTTCTCGTTTCCTGATCCGGTTTTTTCGTGTTTTTTCTCAGCTTTTGATTATCTTACTCATCTGGATCATCGTTGACCAACTGGTTTTAGTTTTTTCTACTTGTTCCAGCAGTTATACTGATTTTTTGTGTTGATTTCTTTTAGCTCATAGATGTTGCCAGTGGTTCTCAAAATCAGCTAAAACTTTTAATCTAACCCTTTTGTTTCCTTGGTGTCCAAGGTAATTTAGGGAAATTAAGAAAACAATTATATAGAGAGAGATGCTTTATCTTGTATTTTATGTGTCAGTTAAAAGAGATTATGCCTCGTAACGTGAATCACCACGAATTCTGTGCTACCTATATGAGGAATGACCCTTGTCCTCAATATCCTAAATAATGGAGCTTTTGAGCATTCTCTTTTTCTTCTACTTTTGATGTAGGCAAATTATGTTCTACTTCTTGGTTTCTTTAAAGACCAATTGCAACAACATGTTCGTGTTCATGCAATGGAAGCAGTTATGGCTTGTTGGGATCTTGAGCAATCACTTCAAAGTTTAACAGGTAAACCGTTCTCCCTACTATAAACAGCTTCTGGAATGGACAGCAGAAAGTAGAATTAACATGCCGATGCATCATTAAAGTGTACCGTTTCAGTTATATCTTGTGTTATGCCTGTTGCCACAGAGATCAGCCAATGTTATACACAATTGTGTTTGCTACTTCTCTACTAGTGAACATTGTGTTTAGGTTTTACACTTTACAGGTATATGAGTTGTAGTTTGTTAACCAAACTCTCTCAGATCCGAAACTAGACTCCATGACAGAGCAATGTTAGTAATTAACTACTATGATCTTATCAAATTAATTCAATAGGGACAGGAAAAAAGTCTATGGATAAGCCATAGAAGTTGGTCCAGTCCTTTAAAAATACATTTAGTTTTCATGCTAACTGTAAGTCATAATGGTGAACTTAATCCTTCCCTGTTTTGGAAAATAACTGCATAATGAAGCGGCAAAATTTAGAGCTAAATTAGAAAGCATAGAACAGGTGTCTCTCCAGGTGAAGGCACTGGTGCAACCATGTCTGATGATGAAGATGAAGTTGTAGATAGTGACGTTAGTTTGTTTGATGGAAGTTTCGATGGGATTGACAGCATGGGCTTCGGCCCCCTCGTCCCTACTGAGACTGAGAGATCATTAATGGAGCGTGTTAGGCAAGAACTGAAGCACGAGCTGAAACAGGTATTACTTTTTCGAGCTTAACTGCAAAACCACTCGACAAATAACCCTGCAGCTAAAATATGCACCTGTCTTTTAGGGTTACAAGGAGAAAATTGTGGACATTAGAGAGGAAATTCTGCGTAAGAGACGAGCCGGAAAGCTACCAGGCGACACCACCTCGTTTTTAAAAGCTTGGTGGCAGTCACATTCCAAGTGGCCTTACCCAACTGTGAGTGTGATATGTTTTTCCCTGCCAGTTTGGATTGATCAAAATATGTTTCTTCCAGCAGTTTCTTGACAAAAGTGTTTCCTCTTAAATATTGCTTCAGGAGGAAGACAAAGCAAAATTAGTGCAGGAAACAGGTTTGCAATTAAAGCAGATTAACAACTGGTTCATAAACCAGAGAAAAAGGAATTGGCATAGCAACCCCTCTACGTCTCTGAAGAGCAAACGTAAGAGGTAGGCTGCTATGTCATGTTTATGTTTCTCGATTGGAACAGATTAAACCTGTAACGAGCACTTAGTGTAAATTAAAAAAAAAAAAGAATCTCTTAATAGATAACTCCATGTTCCGCTGTCAATCTGTTCATAGTAGTAGGAGAGTTGAGCCTGAAACTGTTGCAATGGAATTGGCTAGCATTGCTTTTCAGCATTACAAATTGCTTGACGTGAGCAGCAGTCAGTTCTAAGTCTGGTAATTTGCTCATAGCCATTAGGTAATGATATCTGTGTAACAATGTTGTTTTAGATCTTAATGTAGGGCAATGTATAACGTTGACATGAGCATTGTTGGATTGATCTGCAATTTTTTTCCTTTTTTTTGGGTGGGGGCTGATGCTTTTATATCTGTGGACAATATATGCATTTTAAGCCATGGGTTTATAATGTAAATTATCTTCTTGAATATATCGGTGCAATGTTTCTGCGTGTGAAGTTATATAATGTAATAATGCTTCAGAACTTTATCAAGTTTCCAGCTGCAAGCATTACTGTCTAAAACAAAGATATATTATTCAGATTTTACAGAACTTTTATTCAAGTGATATAAATGAATTCCATATATAAGTTAATGAATTAGTAGCAACAAATGCCAAAAAACAGTTCAACCCTGTTAGGTTGAAAGTTGATACGTAAGATTTCACCGTATGATTACTCAACCATAGAAGTTGCATATAAACATAAACTTCAGTCAGATGGCAAGTGTAATGTCCAACAAAATCAAGCAAATATAACTTCTATTTATAAAATAATTAAATAATAATGATGAGAAACTTAGTTCCCTTCCTCTCTCTGTGCTGTGCACGTTCGTGCCAAGCAGCAGCACATTTACGACCATCTATCAGTACTCCAATTGCCTGCAAATGCAAAGGAAACAAGAGATGCCAGCAGATTGTCCAAAATCATATTTGAAACCCGTGGGTCGAGTTTTCTGCTTATTTTTGTGGGTTTTGTCCCTTTGGTTGAATTTTTGCTGCAATCGAGCGCAACTCTTTTGCTATCTCAGTGAAATTCGGTCTCTCCGAAGGCTCAGATGACCAGCATCTCTCCATCAATGATCTCCATTCCGGGTCACAGCATTCTGGAACCAGCGGCCTTAGTGTATTACTTACAATACCGCCTGTACGGATTCAATTCAAAGCAAATCCTCAGTGAAATACAAAGGTATGAACAATTGAAATCACGAATACATTTATAAATGATACAATTACCAATAATAGCCCCATAATGTAAGTCTGAATATGGTTCTTCTCCAGTGAGAAGCTCCCACATAACAATACCGAATGAGAATACATCAACCTATATTAAAGGAAATACCAAAACAGAAATCTTATGATATGATCCATATGCGGCAGAAGTTAGCATGTGTGAAATGAAATGGTAATGGGCACTAAAACTAAAAACGTGCAATCAAAAACCTTTTCAGAGACAAGATTGCTGCTGCCGTTTAGAAGTTCTGGAGCCATCCATGGAAGGGTTCCACGGACACCGCCTGAGATAAGAGTTTGACATTTCACCTTGGATAGGCCCAAATCACCTACCTGGTACCGGAAAACAGGGAATGAGAACTGAATGAATAGTAGGGACTTGGGAATGAAATTGAAGTGATCAAAACCACTAAGAAAATGCAAGAGAACCTTCATGTATTAAGTTAAGATAAACATGAGTACGTTGGAGAAAAAAAAAACAAGAGTACCATGCAATCACCCATTTTTGGGTATCATACTTAGCTTGCTCCTGCATTTAACAGTTGATAAAAAAAACAAAAATATAGAAGAAACCATAATTTTACTTTGAGAGAAACAAGGTACTCAACTCAAGGTTAAATGGAGTGCAAGTACATGTACTCTTCACACAATTGAAGGTTATTACTAACCTTGCATATAGGGCGATGGGGATCTCGAAGATTGACAAGTAAATTGTCACTCTTCAAATCAAAGTGCACTATATTCTTTCCATGCAAATACTCCATTCCAAAAGCTACATCCATGGCAATCAAAAGTCGTTTATGCTTATCAAGATTCCTGGAAAGAGCGAGTCGTCCAATAATTATTTATAACCAGATAAATGTTCAATTAAAACATATAAGAAAGCTTATACAGTATAGCAAACAAAACTAGAATTTTTTACGACCTTTCATTCTTCTGCAAAGCAGTCCTTAAAGAACCATTAACCATATATTCTGTCACTGTAGCCACAGAGCCGCCAGGACCATCGAGAACGACACCATAGAAAGCCACAACATTGGGGTGGTGCAAGTCAGCAAGCTTAATTGCCTCATTCCAGAAATCATCAATCTTATCATATGCATTTACCACAGTACAGGCTGTTAGTGAGTGATATTTCAAAGTGGGACTACTATGAAGAAAAAGGAGCATGCAAAGAGGGGGGGGGGGGGGGGGGGGAACACCAAACCATGCGTTCTTGTTCAGAAGGTTTCCCAGCAAAACATCTATCATTGATACGTTTGATTGCAACATCGGTACCCCGCCACTTCCCATGATAAACGGTACCAAAGGTGCCAGAACCAAGCTCTCGCTGTTCTTCAAGGTCAACGTTCTTTATAATCTGACAAATCAGTATAGCTAAATTTATGGGCTAAGGGAGTTAACATTAAATCACAAACATCACATAAAAACAATGACTCAACCTGCAAGCAACCAATGCCATCCGAAACTCGAAAACCAAAATTTGTTCTATCTGGTTGTTTGGTCTTGATTTCCTGAATTAAGAAAACAAAACATTAAAGATTTCCAATGAATGCACCTGATTGTAGAAATACAGATAGAGAATGAAGAGATCTTAGATTGCACACCTCAAATTTAACTTTATGCAGAACCTCAATGTTTCGAGTTGAAACATCTGTCTCTTGATTGCCTTCAAAACCAGATTCGTCAGTTGATGCTGGTATGTCACTATTGGAAGGGGTAGACGACTGGAAAACAGAGGCAGCAACTCCCTCAGCAACAGCTTGTAGTTCTTTCTTGATGAGTTCCTCAGCTGAGCCTTTGGCAGTGAAGGAAAAGACGGTAAACATTTACTACATGCAAAAATGTCAACACCTGTGGCAAACAGAAATCAAATATCTCACCTTGCGTGGACTGTGAGTGGTCAGAAATGAAATCCTTGTTCAAATGATTTAATGACTGATAAACTTCATCTTCCAATCGGGCTTTAGATTTACCACTGATTATTGACTGGTTCTCTTGAAAAGGGTCTCTGGTAGCAAATCCCTCTCTGTGTGTTTGCATCTTGTTAGGTCTAGGGGGAGGAAAGTGAGCATCTTGCTGTAAATTCCAAGGATCTTGATTGCTAAAGAGTGAATCTGTTGAAACCAAAACATCACCTCTACCAGAGGTTGAAAAAGAAGTTTGGGTGTTAGTATTCAAAGGAGTAGCTTCAGTGTCATTTAAAACAGTCTTCTTCTGCATCCATGAACAGTCATCCAGCTTATGCGCCGATTGAAGACCTGAAAATGGAGGGTTCCCATATTGAACTTCAAAAGAATCCAAGTTTTGCACTCCAACTTTTGGTTTTGAATGTGTTATTACATTATCCAAAGTAACCATCTCATTGGAGTCTATCTGTTTGCCAAAGATATTATCCGAAAGCACCTCTCTCCCAGCTATTTGAGGAGATCTCTCATCCAAGACATCTTTTCTGGTTTTGTAAATAGGTGAATTACCCTGCTCATTGGTTATCTGAAGAGCCTCCATCGTCCCATCAACTTGGATTAGATGGTTAGGGTCTACAATATCTTTTTTGGGGACAACATGAATATTGTCATGGTATTCTCTCGAGGCTTCAGGCACTGGCTGTTCTGAAGCATGAACACCAAGTGCCCCAGTATACGGAACCTCCTGTTTAAGCTGGTATTGAGTCTGCAGAACATACTGTGATTGTAACTCGCCTGGCATACCAATAAAACCCGGACTTACTGAAACCCTAGGATGCTCAGAATTATCAGTTCTCGAGGTAATATTTTTTTCAAGATCATTTTGTACATCAAGACCTTGAGATAATCCAAGTGCATCTGACTGAACTCCTCCAACTTGATGATCAATATGACCAAGCTGTGGAAACCCAGCTCCTTGTTCAACAATGCTATCCCCTATCGCTCCAGTCACCACAACTCTGTTTGCTGATGAAACCTTCATACCATCTTCTGGACGCAGACTATGATAAGTTGAATTTGTATTCACTAAAGGTGTTGCACCGCTATTTCTTTTATCCTTTGGTAAAGGATCAGAATGCGCGTGAGGCAAAGCCTTCTGACACATACAGCAATCCTCGAGCTTTGGGATCTTCTCAGGAATAGTCGCTTGCTGAGGCAATGACCCATCTGACAGGACAACATGCTCATTTTGGGGAATATGATGCCAGGCATAATCTCCTCCAACCATTGTGGATGGAATCTGGGCCCAGTAAACATTCTGTCTCTGATCAACAGGAAGCTGAACTATCTTTGTAGCAGAAGTGCTTTCACCAGGATGGTTCTCCATCGGAATTTGTTGGGGTTGCAACAGTTGCTGAACTACTGTTGGTCTAATACCAACATGGGAAGTGGAGGGACTCATTGTCATGTGCACCGCAGGAATGAACTGATGAGAAGTAGCATTATCACAAAAATGCTGTTGGTTGAATGCAGAATCAAGGTTGCCCAACAACCTAGGATTTGAGTACCCCATTTGAGGTGCAAGATTCACATAATCAGAACGGTTCATAACATCATGGCGAGGATCAATATATGTAGATCCATAGTGGTGAGGCATATCATATCTCACTTGCGGAGTTGTCGAAGTAAGGGGCATCAACCTCTCTGACTCAACCTCAGGTTGAGAAGACAATGTTTGAGGAGGAGCAGACTTAACCACTGGAATTCCTAAATGAACAGCAGCACCATCTGCATAAACAGCCGGATTCGGATCCACAGCCATTATTTTTGGACCAGTATCAAAAGAAGTAGCTGAATTCCCTCCAGGTGACAACATGCTTGTTGATGGAGCCCCACTAACATCCCCCTGACCAGCACCAATGCTATCAACAGCCTCACCCACACTAAAATCAGAATTCCGTGTTGAAGCCAGACTTGCTAAGCTCTCCTTCCGTGTGATGCCACCAGCCAATCCTTCTACAATTCCGTTCACTGCCTCAACATATTTCTGTCCATTGTCAATTAAATCCCCAAATTGAACCAGACCGGAAGGATCAAGCTCCGAAGACGAGAACAAAAATACTCTTAATTTAGCTGACCCATCTGAAGACCTTTCAACCACTTTGTCATACTCATCCATCATATTATCAAGATCATCTAAGGATGAAATGGATACCAGTGCATCAAGATCCTCACCAGGAAGCTGATACTTAATAACCACAGGTTGCCCATAAGCATCCACCATCTTTTGCACAAACTCATTAAAGCTCACATCTCTGTTAAGACTGATAATCCTTGTCTGCCCCCCAACATATCTCAACACCCCATCACTAGGTCTAGGCAATATCTTCCCCCCAAAACTACACAAAATCTTAACTTTTTTTCCAGACACTGAATCAGCTCTGCCCTCATCACTCGCCTGATCAGCCCCGCTGCCATTGCTTCTGAGTCCCAAACTTGGTTTATGGGCAAGCCCGCCTGATAATTCAGTATTCAACTGATCATTTCCATTGCCATTACCTCTATTTCCAATATTGGAACTTGACACAAAACATGTTTGCATAACATCATTGCTCACTTGATCAATTTCATTCCCACTGTTTCTATTACCCAAACTAGGACTAAAACCATGCCCAGCCACCATATCATTACTAACCTGATCCACAGCATTAGCAACAACCATATTGCTCAAATTGGGATTATAGCCAAAACCAACAACAGGGTTCATACTTGGAAGCCCCAACGGCATAGGCACAGGCATTGGCATGGGAGGCCTCCACGCAGGGGCGCCCGGAGCCAAGGGAACTGCGTTCACATACCCTATACCGACAAAACCAGTATTTGCCATAGTTGCTGGATAAAAAACAGGGCTGGTACCAGGACTTCCATGCTCCCGAGATGGGTTGGGGAAAAAACCTTCAATGTTTCTACCAGTGAAATTACCAGTAGCAGCAATGCGGGGGTCTTCAGCTATAGTTCTAGCCACATTCAACGGTCTTAGATCGTTTGGTATAGCGTTGTGATCGAATGCCATAATTAAGAACACAGGATTCAGCTAAATGAGATATTGGCTTAGATTACTGCAAATCAAGTGCAGAAGAGACAAAGCTAGGGTTTTGGTTTCTGGGTTTTGCTTATTTCCTTAAAATATAGTAGAATTTTCAAATAAAATCTCTGAGAAACGGCAATAATACTTCTTTTACATAAAAGGGCATTATGACTATTTCCTAGAAGCAACAAACAGAGCTAAAAAATATAAAAATGACTAATAAATACCAGATTAAAGCGGTGTGAGAGAGAGTGGGGATGGGAGTAGACGAAACAGAGACATAGACAGCGGGTCGGCGGTGGTTCGGAACCGCCTTTGATTCAAGGTATCTTCGACGCTTAGGACGAATCGTTCTCTCCTTTTTGTCTCTCAGCTTCCTACCTCAGGAAATCCAGTCTTATGGCTTCTGTGTCGTTTTGAGAATGAAATTCACCGTGGGGTTTTGATTTTCTCGAGAAAACCAAGGAGATTGAAATTGGCTGGCAGTGACTTTTTATTATTATTATTTTCTCCCGAAGTTGCAAAGGTTAAGAAATGAGAGAAAGCAGTGGCGTTAGGGGTGACGCCACGTGGATTGCTTCATGCACATTCTGAGTCAAAATCTACGATGATTTTAATTTATAAAAGAGAAGTTTGGACAAATTCAATTTCTATTAAGGGGTCTGGACTTGGTGGGCTCTGCCTCTGGAGTCCACATGCTTCTCAGGGACATCAAATCAATTACCTAGACTTTTTTTAAGAAAAAAGGTAAATAGTTTTTTTAGTCTAATAATTAATCAAATTATTAGAGTTGTTCTTATTGAAAATAAATTATCTGACTGGTCTATTGATAATATCATTAAATTTCAATATTTAATATAAAAATATCATTATAATGTGTTGTTATCTCTACGGACTTCTAATCTTATTATATATTTTTGAGTATGCATAATGCATGCACACCAAAAGATACGAATTAACCATCTATAGACAAAGAGATTATTACACGGTAAAGAGAAGAAAAGAAAGTCCGAAATCCGAATATAATTGGCATAAAACGTTGCCGTTTGCAACACAGAATACCTTTCAGGACAAAGCATACCCGGGAAGTCGTGTAAATAAATGAACCGAAAGTAACAGGACTCAGATAATACATCAAAAAGAAAGGTGAACTTTGAAAACTATGAAGTAAGGAACCTGCTGATGATGGTAAAAAAAAATCCTTTAAAATGATTTTTTTACTATAAAAAATAAATTAATATAACATAATCTAAACTAAAAGAAGAAATACAATTTTATAAGTTAAAAACAATAATATAATTTTATTTATTTGTCTAATTTTGATATATTTTTTTACACCGCAATTTCTCTAAAACTAGTACATGGAGGGGGAGATCGTGGCACACTCGATATTTGTTGATCGTAGTCGTAGTGGTCGTGGTGACGGAGCCATCGGAGGCGTAGCGTAGGGAAGATATTTCGATTTCTGTTTCAGGTTCGTTTTGGTTGTTCATTGTTTTACTTTCAAAATTTTCTGAAGATAGGAAATTGGAATATAGGGTGTGGAAAGAGGTAAAATTACCAAAAGGTGTACGTATACTACAGAAACAGAGGAACAATTAATCGGTTTAGTATTATTATGGTTCATAACGAATATGACTTACTCTTAAGTTATTCAGATTCAATTTAGTTAAAGCTTGATTTTAGTTCATATTTAAATTTGGCTCTAGATCTTAATAAATCATGTCAATTCAAACTCGACTTGAAAAATTCATAAATAAGTTCAAAATAATTATATGTACTAAAAATATTTTCTTAATAAAAAATAAAATAAATTAAAAAAATTTACTAAAAAGTAAATTAATTAAAATAAATTAGACATTATATGTTTATATTGTAACAATATTTTTTGGTTATTTAGATTAATTTAAATTTTGGACACTCTTTTTTCATGTCACGATATTGAATTTTGTTTCGGTAATGTTTATGAAAGAGTTTTATTAACAATGTTACATCTTTTTATAAAAGTATATAATATAATTATTTATTTCAAACCGAGCTGAACTTGTAATATTATTTCTAAACTAAATTAGAGCTTAAAATTTTAAACTCATCGAACCTTAAACCAGTTCAACATATTTTTTTCCAAACCGAGACCAAGCATGATCGGTCCGTTAGTTATTATTCGAAAGTATGGATGTTTTCGGTCATTTGATAAATCAGTGGAAGCCAAAGATTTTACTTTTTTGCGATGGTTTAATTATAAATTCCATCCGTCTACTTTATTAGAATTGAGAAGTTAGTCCATATACTTTTATTGGTCATCACTATCATTGTATTTTATGAAAATCGAAAAGTTAATCTAATTGGATGAGATTATTAAACTTAATTAGGTTTTGCGGATTCTCTTTTAAGTAGTGCAATATATCTTACCACTAAACCAAATATTTGTCGGTAACAATTCAATAATTTATATGCAAGAAACAGCTTAAATAATTTGTGTGCTTAGAAGTAAACTACTCAGTTTGCATTGCTGCAGAACGAAGGTTACCTAGAAGCATTTTCAATACCCGAACAAGAAATACTTTTGGATAAAAGTTTATTAGTCCAAGCTCGAAACCCGAGTTTGTTCGAACACGGTTTATTTATAACCCTACTCGAATTACTAGATAACACGATCCCAAGTCTCATCGGTTGTTATGACTCTTATTATTCGAAGAATGCTCAGCATTCAAGCAGCTGCTTCAGCAGCATTGGAGACTTTCTTGATGACATATATAGGATCTCCCACTTGAACCATCTTTACCTTGCCTTCAGTTAAATTTTCCTTGCAGACCAAGCTCTGTCCGAAGTAGATCTGAAATATCATATGACAATTAGTTATATACGGATCGTTTGTGTGAACAATACGTAGAAGGGTACAAGAAACTTACCTTCCCTTGCTGTTTCTTGTCCGGTCGCAGAACCTTGTCCGACCTGACTTTCATTAGTGTTTCATTCGGCTCCGACCCAGCAATTGCAGTATCTTGATTGATTGTAGGTACCTGATTAATATCGTAAGATAACAATCAAATGAAAATGTATACTCAAAAAGAAAAACTAATTGTCATGAAACAAGCTGAAACTGCAGGAAGGTTAGCTTCTTACCTTACAGCGGGCGCATAGTTTCACACCTTGAAATGAAAATTGGCTTATCTTAATCTCTGTCCACAGGTCTTCGGAAAACGGCTCACAACCGGCAGCAAGGATGCTATCACAAGCAAGGTAAATGATGTTATAAATTCATAAATAATGCAGGAAAAGAGATGTAATCTAACCAAGGGTATGAGCCTAAAAGGAAAAGGGAAATACTTGGGTCGGAAACGATTAATCGGTACAGGCTCCTTGAGAAGCTTGTTCAGTGCATCCAAAGATTCCTGCAAAAACTTATACTTCCAACATCAGGTTTGAGCTTTATACTAAACTAGTATTATCATCATCATTAGCATCAAACTGACCAACCTGAGATATTAGCATGAATGGGTACTGGTCAGAAAACATTATGAAATGCCCTTGAGCATACACAGGATCCACAGCCCTAGTCTCTGATGCTGTATTAATGAAATCATGTTGTAACCAAATTGTTGTCTTTCCTTTGATAAACCCCAACGAATGCACATAATGTCTTATTGATTGAAATGTATTTGAATCAAACCAACCTGTATTAAAACGAACCATTCTACTGGGTTTCCCAAGAAAACCCGTAAACCATTTTGCAGCCTCATCACCCTCATCTAAAGCAGAGCCGGACCATCCCAAAAACGAAACACCATCGGCCACTTGTGGGGGTTTAACAAGTGAGATCTTGAGTAAATCCATTCCAGGGGCTCTAATTTCTGCGAATGAAAGTAAATAATGGTTGGTCATGACAGAAAACTTCATGAAAATTCTAAAGGAAATCGTGATCTGCTAGAATTAGACATTAGACAATAGTTTTACCCATATAGGAGTTCTTGGTAGGTTCCCAACCCGCTGAAAAGGCCTCCTTTGGCAGGTTTACCTCGACTAGAGCAAGTTTTGCTTCAGCCCTTTGACTACACGCCCTCCCTTTCTGATTCACAACCACCCATTGCCGATCCCATCGAAACCCTGTATATCCATATCATTCAAGTATTAGGGCTGGAATTGCACAGTAGTGCATTAGTAGGTGAAACACAATATATATACTGACGGTGGGGAACTTGAAGTTGAGGAAATAGTTCAAAGCATGAAAGACTTAAATGCAAAGAAATGGACAGAAAGAAAACCAGTGGGAGTGAGGGGAGCATGAGGGACAGAGATTCCTCGGCATGATTTGACGGGATAGATAAAGATTGACGATATCCTAGCATCAGCAACAGCAGCAGTTCCGGTTGATGATGCACTCTTCTCCATGTCTTCTTCTCCTTTCAAGCAACGATAATCTTCACTCTTCAGTTCCTAAGCAAGTGAAGACTTTGGTTCTTCTTCTTCTTCCACCCTTTTTAAGAGCAGGCTTTTTGAGGTTGATTCCCTACCAAACACATGAAATGCATTTCCTTCACCAGGAAAATTCCAAACTGGAATCAGATTTTAGCAGAATGGGATTAGAAGAGTGGACCGCCCTCAATACAAAGTAGCTCCTGCTGGTTCACACCCTTTCCAACTAAAAGTACGTTACAGTTCTTTTTGAGTGTGCGTTACAATTTGGGTGACACTACACTCACAGTCTGTGATTCCCAAGGAACCACTGACAACTTACTCCCTAAATTTTTCTAGCAAAAAGTATTCATAAATATTTCATCTATAATTAAACATAAAAATAAATATTAAATATAACTAAACCAATATTGAACCAACCAGGGGTTAGCGGAGAAGACTATGATATTTATAATAAAAAATTTGAATTCGAAAAATTTTATTAGCAGAATATATATACCTTAGGAAAGGTTAAGAAAAAATATAAATAAATGTTATAAAATATTTGAATTTAAATTTATTCTTGTTTGAATTAAGATTTTTGAATTTTAATTAGATATCCTATAGATATAAATAAAATTTAAAGGTTAAAAATTGATTAAAGGACTCAACATATAAGCTTAAAAATTTATAATGATCTCGAATCTCGTTCAACATCATTAAATTAATTAATAAAAGTTAAAAATTTGTCACCCAACTAAATTTTTTGTCAAAATAGTCACTAATGTTTTAATTTGTTATCGTTTTAGATACAGATCGTTAATTGTTAAATAGTTAACTAAGATTATGATATAGGATGGTTTAATAACAATTTTAGTTTCTAAAATTATTGTGTTACATCAATTTAATTTTAATATTCGGACTAAAATCTAAATTCTCCATCCTTTTCTTCTTCCTCTACAACACTACTCTTTGTTAATATTTGATGCGTAGGAATTGCCATGGTTTCATAGTTTGATAGGGAGAATATTATGGCAACTAATTAAGTTGTTTTTTTTTTTAATTAATATGGAATTCAAAATGAAAGCATGTGAATACTGCATCGTTTAATAGGAAGCATTAATGGGTCTCAAACGAAACCTGGCACTGGCATTGGCACTTGGTGTCGGTGGCCAGCCATAACTATGAAAATGACTACCATGATATATTTTACTTCCGGGCGAGGATGGGTGAAGCACCTACCGATGTGATGAAGGGGAACAAAGGAGGTCGACATTGGAGTTTGGAGACTATGGGCGGCAGATCAGCCCATCTTAGCCAACATTGGCCCATCCTATCTGTGAACTGATATCTCCAAAAGGACTGATTTTCGTTTCTTACAAGATACTTTTTGTATCTATCAATTTTAAAAAAAAATATACTTCTCTTGAGGTTTATTTATAACAAATTTATCTTTATTAATTACTTATTATTTCATGCATTTTTTATATTATAGATTATGTTTAATCGTGTTATGTATAAAAATATAAATCTTATATTTTTCAATTTTCAGTATAAAAGTATTATATATATATATATATATATATATATATATATATATGAGAAGTATCTAAAAGATATCATCAAATTAACTCTTGTCATCCATTGAAGTGATAACACAAATGACTTACGATTACTTCACTTCTATGATCCTCGAGAAAACTCCATGAAATTCTTTTAGGTACAAACCTACCAGCAGATCTGACTTGTAGTTGTATAAAGTATAAACAACCTAACCTTCTTGGTCCAGTAAAATCAACTATAAATTTACAACTTTTCCTCTAATTAACAAGCTACCCATAAGGAGAAAATTGAAAAGAAGATGCATAATCCTCCACCACCAGGGCCTCATCCCCACCCAGCACCGCCACCCCATCATCAACCACCAGGGCCTCGTCCCCACCCAGCACCGCCACCCCATCATCAACCACCAGGGGGGGCCCACCATCCAGCGCCACCACCACATGCTGAACCTCATCCTCATCCTGCGCCAGGTCCCAGACCGCATCCACCACCAGGACCTGGTCATCCTCACGAGCCACATATGCCTCATCCATGAGTCCCCCACGCTGCGTATCTATAATATTAAGTGAGCTGTGAGTCTTGGCTAGGAGCTGCAGCTTATGTAACTCCTTCACCCACTTGGCGTTAGCCTTTATGTAATATATTTCTACTAGTCTATAAGAATAAAGGAAAAAAGTAGCAGCACGTTTCCATGTATTTTTCTGGTTAATTTCTACTTTATATGGATAATCATAATTGCATATGAATAATACAGTTATGAATCATTGTTATTAAAATTAATCATTAGAAAGTACGATCGTATTTTTTATATGCCGAAACTTCAACCTATGCTTTGAAAACTTCTCAATTCATTACTTTTAAATTAGTTAAAATTAAAACCGAATTTTCTATAAAAACAGCCACTAATATTTATTTTCAATTTGATTAAACAATGAATATACTTTTAAATTAGTTAAATTTTGAAAATATTTTAAATCCAGTCTCGGTAATGCAACCATAACACGCAACCAATGCTTCATCGGACAACATCGTGCGTCGCGTACCAAAGCAACAAAGCAGATTCCTTGTCATTTTCATTTTCTTTTTCTTGTCAACCATAAGAATTTATGGTCAACAAAATCCAAGTAATTAATTTACAAATGGGTATTCTAAATGAAAGGGAAAATCTCAATTATAGATAAGATTCATTGTAGATAAGATTCTTCACATTTACATTAGAAAGAGCAAGTGTGATGGGGCTAAGAAAAGAACCTACTTTTTGGTTCGTGACCAACCTCCAATCCAAAGATTGAATCTTTGAACAAGAATATATTTTTATCTTATTCAAAGCTATTGTTTTGTATTACCCCTTTGTGGGAAAATAAATAAAGCAAATTAAAGACAAAACGAACGTCATTATCTTTGCATCATCCTCATCCCCATCTAGTCTCTGTCTTGTAATCAACACTTTTTTGGCACAAATACTACTACTTAATAAAACAAATCTCATGATTTATGACGTCATTTTTTCAAAATCCACCTTTCTCATTGTTACTAACAAAGAGAAAGAAAAGAATCATACTCGATTATGAGCTGTTATGGGGATAAATGGAATACGGTGATTAAAGGCGATTCATTCCGGGGAAACTATAGTTCGAGATAAACTCTGCAGAATAAATAAATATAAACATGTAATATAATTAAGTGGAATTAATAGGAGAAGAAAAGATAGGATGGGGCAGGTCAATTTTAGAGAGAGGACATTTCCTTAGACATTACGGTGATGGCAACGTTTGAAAAGGGGGAGAAAAAGCAAGGCATTAAGGAAATTCCAACTATTCCAATGGAACCGATTTTCATAAGAAAAATCTGGGAATCTTATTTCATTCACATTTGAAGTATGATTATAATAATAACAAGGAAAGTGTTTTCTTATCTCACAAAAAGTCACAAACCAATGATATTCTCAAGAATCTTCTACCCTCCCCCACTCCATAATTTTCCTTTCGATTCTTACCCTCTTTGATATTTTTCTATTTCTTTTCTTGCTCCTGTTACTTTAGACACGCCTGTCATTTCTTTTCATTTCCTTCATTATCATCAATATCATGTGTGTTAATGATGCAGAGCAGGTCAACCAAGAAATGGAGGATCTTGATGACAGCACCGACAAAAAGCCTAGGCCTTTGCTTTCTAGGGATGATTCCTTCACTACCCAGATGAAGAATTGGGCTGATAAAGACTCGCCCTTGGCTACGGTCACGGGCAGCAATAGAGTTAGTATCCAAACTTCATTTCCTGCAACTTTTATTTCTTCTGAAAACAAAGTTGATTTTGATGAGACAGTTTCTTAGAATTTTGTTCTGGGTGCTTATCTTTTTGGGTAACCTTTTGCTTCAAGTTGAGAAATTTGTCTCAGTAAATGTGTTCTTGGTAGCGTTAAACTTTATGAAAAATAGCCAATTTTGGTACCTTCTCTCTGTGCAGTAGCCTTTCCTAATCGTTACTTATACTTGCAGTTTTTAATGGATTATACAATATACCAGTTGCACGAATGTTATGGTTAGCTTGTTATCTTTCTTCTTAAAATGTCAAAATATTAAATATCGCACACTAAAAATACACTCTGATATATAGGGTCTAACCGGGAGTGTAGTTGAAGTATGTTCAGAATTTAGCTTTAAATTTTGTATGGATTTCAATCAAACGATGACCTTAGATTCTAAAAGAGTTTGGTCTTTTATCAATAGAATTGGTATTCATGATATTACAATATTATTCCTTGTCCAAGGCTTAATCTCTTCTTCACCTCGACTGTGTTGTGCCCTGCGTTGACAAATTCTTATCTTATGCAGTTGTATCTGGATAGGATTAAGATCATTTATTACCATTGACAATGATTCCACAGGTTCCTTTCATGGTGTTTTTTCTGATACCCTTGTTCTCATTTGTGTTTCATCAGCTTGAAAGTATTTCCGAGGATGGAGTTGCCACGGAGAGAAAACATGACCTGTTGACAAGTTATATCCCAACTCTTCGGTCCGGAGAATGGTCCCACATTGGTGGTCGTCCTTATATGGAGGATACTCATATATGCATTGCAGACTTGGCTAAGAATTTCGGTTGCAATTTAATGAATGAAGAAGTTGTTTCCTTCTATGGTGTAAGCTCGTAACAATCCCTTTTCCCCCTAAATCGTTTTCCATTAGCCTTTCCTGAACACAAACATTTTAATTTTCTAAGCATATGATTTAATAAACCTGACATGAACTTAGTCAGAAATTAGTTTAACCTTCTCAGCTTTTGATCCATGATCCATCAGACTACTAGTATTGTCTTCTTTTTGGTTTTTGTTATTAGTTTAGTTCTACGATGCGTGCAAACTGTAAAGAAAGAATGATAATACAGAAATGATATGAAATGAATTTGATGCCGAGGTAAAATAAAAATGTTGCAGATATCTAGCCTGCATATTTTCTATTTAAACATGATCTTCAACCAATAATTTTCTGTTAGATTGAAACTCATTTTTTTACTAAAACTAATGAATTTGGATCGCATTAAATAAAGTATATATATGAGGGGAAAGAAGTTGATAAGCATACATAAGCATTCTCTTTTTTGACATAAAAAGAACAGGTTTTTGATGGACACGGAGGAAAATACGCATCTCAATTTGTCTGTGATCATTTGCTGAGAGTTATTGTCGAGGATGCTGATTTTCCCTTAGAACTAGAGAAAGCGGTCACCAGATCATTCAAGGAGACTGATGCTGCATTTGCAGAATCATGCTCTCTTGAGTCTGCCCGGGCTTCTGGTACTACTGCTCTCACTGCTATGATCTTTGGGAGGTAAGCATCTCTGAAGCTTCTCTTGTTGGCTTTACTGTGACTTCTTTTCCACTTTTTTCATTATGATTTCCATGAAGATATACATTGAGATATTTGAGATTACACAATTCAAGACATTTTTTAGTGTGCTTAATCTGGCCATGTTGTAATTCATTTGCATTATATGTTTGAATCAACATTTTAGGTTTTTTCTTTGCCTGAAAGGATGATGTTATCTTTGACAGGTCTTTACTTGTGGCAAATGCTGGGGATTCTAGGGCTGTACTATCACGGCATGGAACAGCTATAGAGATGTCAAAGGATCATAGGCCATGTTGCATGAAAGAGAAGAGAAGAATCGAGTCTCTGGGTGGATTCATCGATGATGGTTACCTTAATGGTCAACTAGGTGTCACCCGGGCATTAGGTGATTGGCACCTTGAAGGTATGAAGGAAATGGGAGAAAGAATTGGCCCCCTAACTGCTGAACCAGAACTCAAAATGATAACATTGACCCAGGAAGACGAGTTTTTGATTATCAGTAGTGATGGAATATGGGATGTTTTCACCAGCCAAAATGCGGTAGATTTTACAAGGAGGCGACTACAACAGCACAATGATGTCAAGTTGTGCTGCAAAGAAATAGTCGAAGAAGCAATAAAAAGAGGAGCGACAGATAATTTAACAGTTGTTTTAGTGAGTTTTCACTTGGAACCACCTCTTCCTTCTATCATACGCCGTACAAGATTCAGGAGAAGTATTTCTGCTGAAGGACTTCAGAGTCTCAAATGCCTCTTAGAATGATAAGTTCTGGAAAACATTTGTTCATCACTCCATACACAGTATACAAAGGAGAAAACTAGTTAGTGACTATACTTGGCTGTTCAAGTTCTTCCTGTGAACATCCATCCATCCATCAAGAAAAGGAGATTCGAAATAATCAAATTCAAGGAACGAAATTGATTTGTATATATGTGCACACTTTATTATAAACAGAAACAGTTCTGTTAAATATAGATAGCATACTGATAGTGCTTCAGACTTAACTGTTATGCAATTATATTAGAAACAACTTGATATGTGCACCCATCAGTGGTTGCACCGGTGAACCGAAAACATAGTCCCAAACCACGTTGACGAGACCATACCTAGCATTTTTCTCATGTGCATGGTCCACCCGAATCATCCCCAACATATGAGCCCACATGTAAGGGAAACCACTGACCATTCGAGCACCATAATCAATAGGTGAAACATGGTGGGTCTAGCCCAAATTTATGTGTGGGTCACTGGATATGTAGAGGAGACAAGACACACAAGGTCAATTTACAGATAAATCTCTATACCTACTCTCATTTAAGACTGGCCTATTCTCTTTCTCATCTTCACTGAAAATCTTAGGTGGTCCCCCATTTCTGCACTTTTTTATGCTTATTTATACACCCTTAGCATGTCCACATCCCATTTTTCATACGAGACATCTCCTGTTAAGATCTAGCCAAAGCAGTTATTAAATCCATAAATTGTTTATGCTTTTTGTGAGTTTTTGACTCCATGAAAGTAAACTTACAAAGCATAAAACAGTCCTCCAAAAAGGGTGCATCATTACTCAATCACCAATGGTGATGGTTTTACAAATAAGTAAGATAGTAAATAGAAATACTATATTATATATACAAAGACTCGTTCTCTAGCCCTAAAAAACTGCAGCATTCCTGGAAAGCTGTCAAATTTCTCATTCCTTTAATTATCTGGAAAACTTTTGCTGCTTCTTTTTTTAATATAGTCTTTGATTTCTTTCCCCCTACACTCTTAGTTGTGTATTGGAGGTTTTCTCTTGGCTGGTGAATAGTCCATTTCAGCTATCTCCATGATGTCCGCATATTGGTCATGGACCTTGGAAGTTGTCGGCGAACCAACAGGGACTTCCTCTTGCTTTTCACCACTGTCTTGGTTTCCCAATTTGACTTTTGAAGTAGTGTTAGCTTTGTTATCTCCACTGTCTTCGCTCTGGATACATAGAGAGCACATAATGTCAAATACATCATGAAAAAGTGTTATAAATGTCGGAATTCGAAGAGTGACTGCATAAATCAACTAAATATGGGGTTTGAGAAATAAATTACTAGTGATGACTATAGTTACCAACCTTTGAACTGGTGGAAGATGCAGGAGTAGTAGTTGCAGTAAGAAGTTTTCTACTGTTTCCTGCAAAAAAAAAATGAATGTGTACATCAGTTGGTGTGAGAGACAAGGTGAACTTTCCTAGAGTTTTTATTTACAAAAAGCTCCATAACATATACAATTGATCCAACTCAAGGAGAATTAATCATAGTTTTGAGAAGCTTCTTTGTGGACAAAATTGCTTTGTCAGAATATTTTGAGACCTGGTCCTTATGACACTTTTTAAGGAACTACCTAGACCTGGTAATAAAAAAAATATATGAAAGAAAACTGTTCCTAGAGGAGGGTAAATCCTAGGTCTATTTTAATCTTAATGAATGCTTGGTAGCCAGTGCCCGTCGTATGATTTTTTGTTTTCCCTCTGTGTACCTGTACAATGTCCTTTGCAGGAAATGGCATTTCCCAAAACTCCATTACTGTTTTTCGTCAAAGCTTCTTCCTGCATGAAACAACAGGTCTACACTTTAACATGGGGAAAGGAAAAATAAAGGAGCAAGAGCTTCCTTTATTTATCTTAAAACTTTTCAAACTCTATTGAACTGAATGCATAAAAAATGAAGAAAACTGGATACTAACATGCAGTTTAGAATGCCATGCTGATTTGAAACTTTTCTCCAACCGAATCCCTTCAAAAAAAAAAAAAAGAAAAGAAACAAGAAGATGATGTCAGAATTTAGTTGATAAGGAACGGAGGCATTGTTGTGTTATTGATAAAGAATTGTAGGGCTTTACCTTGAACACTAGAAAGGAAAACGAACAACACCAGAGAAGATGCTACAAAACTTGAAGGCCTCATTTTCACTTTTCAAGGACTAAAAAACAAAAGTTTGGAGAAGTGCACATGAATTGTTAAGAACTTTGTGTTTCACTTTTTCTTCTTCGTATTAGGACAGGAAGTTTGAATGGAACTGCCTGCCTTTATATATACTTCAACTTTGCTGTAAGGAGGACCCCCTTCAAGTTCCTATATTCTTTAAGTTGAAAATCAGAAATACATACGTTGATAATTTATATTGTTGCAGTATTCAAAATTACGAACTTTACCCTTTGTTTGTCTCGTAATAAAAAGAGATGAACATAGAATTATTTGGGACACCATTGTTGAAATCATGAATTGCATGTGGGTCTTGTTGGAGGATACATAACCACAGACCCATAGATCATATAAGCCTTTGTGGGGGACAGATTTTGTATTTTCCAATGTCAGAATCAAAACCAATAAAGACGATAAATTTTAGGACAACGAACCAGTGTTTAGTGTTTAGTGAGGTTAAATAAAACATATATTCGAATTACTAATATGCAAGGATGGAACTACGATAAAATGTAATGGTTATTTTTCTGATGTTTTAAAACATGACGTAGATCTATTTTTAATAAAAAAAATTAATTTTAAAAAGTTATATTTTCGTTCATAAAGCAAGTGTTATAAAACTCAGTATTTAATTAACAAAAAAATTAAAAATACTTTTAAAAAATGATAAACGAAAAACAATTATATATTATCTTTGATTAACTGTTTTTTAACGTCCGTCACAATCTTACGATAATATTTATTTAATTTTTCTTTTCTCTTTCAATTATCTGTTTAAAATTACCGTACTTTTAGTGACGAAAATAGAAAGGAAATTATTCAAATTTATAGTATAATAAATAAATTTTTCCTAGTACTGTTTTCTTTTATTGCACGTATTATGTTATTACACTTGAAACTTCTTGTCAACTATTTAAGGTAAAGCCAGGGTTTGACATTCCATTTTAAATGAGTAATCAGATCAAATCTATAGGAACAGAACAGAAGGGGAAAATATCGACAGTGAACAGGGGACTAGCCGAGGGAGAGCAAGGTCACATCGCCCACAAAAACTTTACAAATCAATATTTAATATTGTAATATTTAATATTATATTTAATTTTTTTTAAAAATTTAGTTAAATCTATAGTTTTTTTTAATTATAATATTTTAAATAAAAATGTTTAATTTTTATCAAAAAATAAATATGTATACCTTTGAATTTGAGATTGGAGTTACCGGAATGAATCAGATGTTGCATCGTTAGTATTTGTGGGAGGCAAGGTGGGCCAAGTCCCACGTGTCACGGGAAACAACGAGATTGAATGTGACGGTGACGGAGACGGAGAAGGGTTAAAACTTTGAAGTCACCCCTTGTGTCACCAAATATGCATTTCATCTAAAATATCATCATAAAAATTAATTTATAATATAAAACTTATTTTAGATTAATTAAAAAAACATTTATACCGACCGAATAAATGCATTTTTTATAAGCTTTTTTTGACAAATATAAAGTAATTGTTAAATACATCCTAATAGTAATTAAAGGCTTAAGTATATTAAATGTTCATATACTATTCTAAAATTTAAATTTTACTCCAAAAATTTGATTTTGTGACATAACCTTTTTACTACTTTTTATTTAAAAATATTTATCGTTTAATAAATATAAAATAAGTAATTATTTAAAAATTAATTTATAACTGAATTAATAACGTAAAAAAATATAAAATAATTAAGTTTTATTGAGTGAGATTATAACATGATGGGTTCGGTTCATATAATAACTTCTCTTTATACAAAGAGGTTTTGTCTTTAGCAGCCCAATGGACCCCATAGGGGGTTACATGGCAGGTAGGTGGGCCACGTGGGTATTGGCAACTCACGTTGCATGTTTTCACTTCGGCCAACAGCAAAACATCTTGGAGACGCTTCTGTCGAAGAGTTGCCATTTGGGCAGACTTTCGAGAACTTAAGTTATATAAAATACTAAAGACCTTAAATTTAAGTTATATTTTACAAAAATAATACATGATTTATTCAGATTTATCATCACTTAGTTTAAATTGGACCGTATATTTTACTTTGTTTTCTTAAAGATTATTAAGTCTATATAAGCAGTCCACTGGCAAGTTGTGGACATATTGAAAAGCATTGCAACAAAAGCAATCTTACTTCCATGCAGGAGCTGAATTCATCTTTCTCTTATGTCCATATGATATATCGGTTTCTTGTTATTTTCTACGCCTTCCCATACCTAATATTTCCCCATCCCCATGCAAGCTCACATGTTTTGTCGAACATAAAGTCTCACATGGGGGTGGCGTCCTTATATGTGAGCCCATCCTCGGGCTCCGAATGAGGTTGCCGATGCCGATGAATACACCGACCACCGACACGATCCAATTGCTTTATGCGTGGCCATTGTTGGAAACACAAATTTTGGGACTTCCATTTGTCTCTTTTATATTATAATGTTTGAACCATCATCACCGAACCTAATTGTTTGGTAATTGCACTTTAAATTGCTAAAATGATTGATAATTGTAGTGCATGGTGATTGGTGATGGTTATCATTGAGTTGATGATTTGTTCCAGCTTTTCAGACTTGGCGTGTGAAATGGGCGAGTTCCAGTCTATCATAATAAAAGAATGAAAAGGATATAAGCTGAAAGCACCCGACCAGTTTCGACAATTATATGATGCATATAGAAACTACATACTATATGTTTAGGAGTCATGAAATTAGAACTTTAAATACCCTGGAATCTGATGTCAATATCATTCTTGCAGGGATTCAACTTCTGGGCTTGGTTAATGACAGTCATTTAAACTTTTTTTCAGAAATATACATATGGTCTACTTGTTTGTTTCCTTACGGGCAATGAAAGTGTGCGTACGTGGCCAGAGAAATTATTAAATGGCTCGTCACGTCATCATGTTTCATCTAATAATATTCATCTATTTTAATGTAACTTTTTAATAAGTATCATTCCTTAGTTACATATAGAAAGAGAAGAAGATTTACTTTAAAAAAATAGAATAAAAAAATATTTATTGAATTAGACTATTAATAATGAGTGAGTTAGATCTATTTATAATTTCTCGTTAGTCAGAAAAATTCTATGCAAAGTTTAGAATCCCATCACTTGGCACAGTTTTATATCCTTGGACGAAAAATTATTATATAGTCTCAGCTCACTACGTCATTTATGATCTCATTTAATAAAATTCATTTATTTAATAACATGTAAGAAAGAAGTGAATGTGAACCTTAAAAAAGAAAAAGAGGTAAATATTTACCTAAAAATAAAATAAAAAATATTATTAAATAAGATTATAAATAAATAGTGAGTTAGACCCATGTAATATTTTTTCCCTTGTTTATCCAAGAAAAGAACACGCTCTTCAATTTATTATTTTCTTTAATAAAAATGCTGATGGATTCCGGCCTGATCCAATTCTATTTAAGTAGGCTTTTGTTCTTATATGAATGGTTTGTAGTCTAAGGCCATTAGTACCATTGCCGAAGCACCCAATGCTAGAATGTCTCATACAATAAAACAAGACTGGTGGATTCAGGCCTGTTCCAGTTCTCACATTCACCACCTGTTGAATGCTTTAAAAAAATACCAGATTCCATACGTCTTGATCTAAACAATGTACCAGTTGCAATAAGGAAAAGAAAAGCAGCAGTGCACGTGACATAGGCTTTGGTAACAACACTAGGGATGCACGAACTATATAAAACTGGATTATATACTTATATAAAAAAAATTCATAAATAAAACCCTTTTTTTTTCTGACACAGGACAACGTTGTTGCGGGTGAATCAGTCACACATGTAAGAACCTCAAATTAAAAGAGCTGTTGGGTCAGAGAGATCCCCCCTCGTGCGGATCGCATGCCGGTTCACGCTGGGTTTCTTCTTCCGCAGTCCCGAGTTACTTTACTCTCAAATCGGTTCGGTCGTCATTTTATATTTATGTGCAGGACCTTTGCCCTTTGACCACCCGATTTATTCTACGGGAGAGGAACCATTTTGTCAGGTGAAGACACCCTTCGGCTTTCAATTGGATCGCCCCCACGTGAGTCTGCCTTTCCGTTGCACGTGGAGATGTTCGTTGAGGACTTTCCTTTTCCCTTCCTTTTGTTCTTCACTTGAATTATCCAATGCTCTAAAGGATATGATTTAGATGTAATATATATTTTCTTATAAGAATTGTTAGAATTGATTCCGAGATATAATACCATTCGGAACACAAATGATTATTACATGTCATATATCCTAAAAATGATTAATTATTAATTTTATTTCTATAAATATTTAAAAAAAAATTGTGCCACAAATCACCGTAGCATTTTCACCGTAATAATTCCCTTAAGATATGATCCTTTACTTAGCTTTGAAGTCTACCAAGGATGAGAATACAGTTTGAAAGAATGTGTTATGCAAAGAATTAACACTAACAAATTTAAAATACGTCTTTTTTCTAACACTGCATGACCAACTGCTTAAGCCCTAAATGGAGACATGGAAACAGCACCCACGTTCTTGTCATATATCTTTAACTTTCTTTTTACCCGGTTTCCAATTCCTGTCCACTCTCCAAAGCCATAGGTGGCCATGTATCATGTATGATGTATGATGTATCTCTCCTATATACTCACAAAATGCTGTGCCTGTGCATCTCTCCAAGGAATAAATATATACTACTCTCTCTTCTGCTAACTCCACTGTCTTGATAACTGCTACAGCTCAAGCACCACCAGGATCTGCTGTTTCAACTCTTTATAATGATGATCACGGTTTGTCTTACTTCTCCATCGAAATTCTCTTGCTGTTTACTTTTTTGTGGAATATTGAAATCATGGCTGAATTTCTTGTGTTTTTAGGGAATTCAAAAGCCTGCATGGTTGGAAGCCATCTACGCCCAGAAATTCTTCGTGGGGTGTTCATACCATGAGAATGCAAAGAAGAATGAAAAGAACGTGTTTTGTTTGGATTGTTGCATCAGTATCTGTCCTCACTGCGTACCGTCACATAGTTTCCACAAGCTTCTTCAGGTTCGTCGCTACGTTTATCATGATGTCGTCAGATTGGAAGATCTTCAAAAGCTTATAGATTGCTCCAATGTTCAGGTCTGTTATACATTGATTCCTTTTAACTAAAAGAATGTCCAGTTCATGTATACAATATAGTTTCTGATTAATGATCATAATTGGATTAGGCCTATACTATAAACAGTGCAAAAGTTGTGTTCATAAGGAAAAGACCTCAAAACAGGCAATTCAAAGGGGCTGGAAACTATTGCACTTCATGTGACAGAAGTCTCCAAGAACCATTCATCCATTGCTCTCTAGGGTGCAAGGTCTGAATATGATTCACTTCAATCTTGACTTCGTTTAATGAGTGATCAAATGTGTTTAAAACCAAAATTTTTTATCAGGTGGATTATGTGTTGAAGCACAACAGAGACCTCTCTCCATTCTTAAGGGAATGCAACACTTTAACACTCGGCCCGGATTTCCTAATCCCGCAAGAAACTGGAGACGACGAGATGACAAACGAGATGCCACGTTCAACTATAGTGGACGGCAATGGGTCGATCATGAGGTGGTCTTCGTCAGGGTCAAATAACATGAGCATGGCTTACGGCTGTGATCAGATTGTGAGGAAGAAGAGAAATGGGTTATATTTGTGTGGAAGATCAGCTACCAAGATTTCTGATGATCAAGACATGGCTACCAGTCTGATCAATAGAAGGAAAGGCATCCCCCATAGATCTCCTCTATGTTAGAAGAACAAAAGGAAAAAAGGGTATAATAATGATATTTCTGAGTGAATCATTCATTTCAAAATGCTTTACCCTCTGCCTCCCCTTTAACTTTTTATCTAATTTCAACTTGATCGGGGGGTTTGTCTTAATGCCATCACGTGATTGATAATTCCAAGCTAACATTTAAAAGAATAAGATACTTTAAGAAAAAAAAATTGAATTTGAAATCTAAAAAATGAGTTTTTATCTTCTAATTTGTGACGTTGATCCGGCGATCGGACGAGCAATCCCAATGACAAGGGGACTTGGTTCATTGAGAAGAACATCATACTTTAAACATACAGTGATAAAACGAATACAAACGATTAAAATAGTTTAGAATATATTGAATTGTATAAAGGTAATATAAACAAACAATAGTGTGCAAGGAAGAAGGAGACTAACATTTTAATAGAATCATGTGGTTCCAATTTCCAAGGTTAGCGTTTGTACATCACCATAGCAATATAGACATTTTATTTATTCAATGTCTGAATTGAAGACCTTGTCCAAGTACTGGTGCAATGCAAATACAATCTGCTAAGTTGTACAGACAGGCGTAATAAAGAATTCGGCCCAGTAATAGAATCTGCCATTGTTAGATCTGGCCTTGAATTTCAACAAACGACAGAAAAAAAATGCAACCAGTATTTGATCATTTCATGTATTGTCCTTTAAGAATCATCAAAATCAACTATCTATAACAAAGCTAGATTTCCATCTTCCATCCTCGACCGACATAATTAAACCATAAAATAAAGTAAGGTCTGGTAAGAAAAAAAACTATCAAATTATCAATCAATATCAGTAAGTAAAGGTTTGATGAACTAACCCATCACGTCTATCTCCCCACCTGTATTTCTTGTACTGTAAGTAAAAACTAGCAACCTGTTACAAGCTTTGTCCAACACTTTTTGTAAGATTATAATGGTTTTTATTTACATAAAACAAAAATCGAATTAAAAATTTTACCACTTTAATTATGAAGTAAATCTTTGTAAAAGTGTCCAAAAAAACATAATTGTGTCGAAAAGTCGGCAACATGTCTATATCCGTGTGATGAGGAGTCCCTTCAATGGTGCAAGGTTTATTAGGTGGCAAAGAATGCTACAGTTTCTAACTTGTTGCTAGGGTCAATTATATGTATGCAACAAGCAATGACCCCGCTGCCCCCACTGGTAGATGACAATGGACCGCCATGAGAATTTAAGTGGAGTAGATGCCCATGGAACAAAGTTGTCTAAGATTGTAGTTGTTTCCAAGTGATTCAATGCATTGAAAAGGAAATTTAAATAAAACACTGTTGTAATATTGACTAGTCTTCCCACTCCAAAGCTTACACCCATCGCCCACAGGATCAATAAAATCAATGGTCATCAAAATAAATTAAACCAAGTTTTTTATTATTATTTTTCAGAACCTATAACCCCCCAACAATTTCCAACATCACATTAGTTTGGCTCACAAGCAATAGAAACCAGCATCTAAAGAAAATCCCACCCTTCTTTTTCCATGGCCACAAAACCAGCATCATCAAGCTCAAAGTCACAAACCCGGACATGCTTATGTTCCCCCACCACACACCCAGGTTCCTTCAGGTGCAACCTACACAGGAACTCAAATAAACTACCGACTAGTCGGAGTAGGGCGGTTCGTGTGTCGTTGAATCCCTGGAAGTTATCTGTGCAAGCCAAAGCGAATTCCATAAAGGCGTTGCTGCTCCAAATCATTAAGCCGTCGAGCCATGACAAAGGAGAAGGACTTTCCAGCCTAAGCCTTCCAGGTTTTGTTTATTGAATGGTAATAGAAACGAGTTCGGGGTTGCAGTTTCCTGATCACATATTGCAGGAGTTTGATTTGTCTGCTTCATCCTACATGTATTATTGCATATACGATGGATTTATATGTGAATGGTAATGAAAGAATGTAGATTTGAGTATTATTCATTCCTTGTATGGTTGTTTATATGTATAGATATAGGATTATTAAATCGTATGCTATTAGAAATTTTTTGTATGTATTCAATTTTTTCTAAAGATATAAAAATATGTAATATATTTATGTACGTTTGAATCTACTTTCTTTCATGTATTACGGGATAATAGTGTTAACACTTAACTGAGATAAGCCTAATCAAGAGCGAAATTAAAATACAAAGACATAAGTTTTGTTTGGTAAATAAACAGTTTAAGTTAAAAATAAAAATTTAAACAATCAAATCCGTTAATTTAAATGTTTAGTGAGTAGCAGATTGAGATAAAATCTCTAATTAAAAAAATAATAATATGATCTTTTTAATATTAGAGATTTTGATATAAAAGTTATAAAGAGTCTTTTACCTTTAATAATTATATTAAAAAAATCTTTAAATAACCTAAATTTAATGTTTTCTATTTTATATTGTGACATTTTTTTCGCCCTTTGAGCATTTGCATTGAGATATTTATAAATTAATATTTTTTATTTAAACTCTCACATATTTATATTTATATTTAATAGTTATATAAATAATATATAAATCCTTCAAATACTTAGTAATTTTATATTAAAAGTATTTTTCATAGTATAATTAATACTAATAGATACAAAATCTTGATAATTAATAAATTATTTAAATAAATATCAAATATAATCATATTTTTATATATCATTTTGTTTGTATAAATAATCAAACAATAATTATCTATAACTTAATTTTACTTAACATTTTCGTAGAATAATTTACGAGAATAAATATTTATTGAACCGAAAATAAATGTTTTTACTAAATCAAATGTAAAATCTTATTAAACTTTGAAATCACAAGGCAGCTGGTCCAATGTCTACGTTGCAAAAGAAGAGTAGCATAATAAATTTTGTTGACTTTGGTGATGCCCCAAGCTCTGCCAAGTACCACTGGGGTAAGAAACCTTGTGCTTAAAATGGTCAAAGCTCCAAAAAATCAAACCAGCAAAGTTTGAGAGTTGACCCAAGGCCAAGGGGAACTTCCAAACTTGCGGGCTTCCACACCATGTGGAGAAAGAAAGAATGATCTGCGTCTACCAGCCACCCGCTCAACCACATGCCTCCACTGATTCCATGTAATTAGTGTATATGAAACTTTCGAAGGGTTAAATTGTATAATTGATGATTGAAATTGGAGGGAAATTATTGAACCCATCGTGGAGGGATAGTCGGGAACTGTGACCTCGTTTGGGGCATGGCGTTGCCACTTTCCTTTACAGACTTCTGGATTCCCTTTGAAATATAAACACTTACTTCATTCAAATATTTTTTAATCGGTCGAAAATTTTTATTATTTTTTTGATATTTCAAAATTTTATCATGATAATTAAAATATATTTATATTAAATATAGAGATTCAAAAGCTTAATACCTCAATCTTAGTTTAAAGATATAATTTATGATGTAGTATAATAAATTGGGATTTCTCCCCTATTTTTCAAAGAATGGGAAAGGATCTAAATCTCTCTCTCCTCCCCTAACAAGGCAATAATGTATTGATTTTCGCAAACGCAGTCGTTTTGAATCGTCGTGCAACCAAATAAAATACTCTTCAAAGTCGATCTCACGCTAATGCTGGATTCTCATTCTTTGAACCACAACATTGACTCCACTCACTAATCAACAAGAGAGAAGTTGTTTATTTATTTAATTAATAAATCCGATCTGTTTAGGTTGCTACTAATACCATCATTAACTATTCCATTATTAATTCATTAAAAATTTAAACACAGTTTAAAAAAGAATTCAAAAACGTGTTAGACAAATATTAAAATAATATTAGTTTAAAAAATCAATTTAATAATATAAAGAGCAAAATACACCAAAGGCATTTAATTCTACATTTAGTAAATCAATTTAACAGACTCATAATAATTATATATATAAAATAAAAATAATTTATTTAGTAAAAAAAACAATAAAATAAAAATATAAAAAAATACTAAAATGAATTTCAACACTTTTCCCCTTTTTCAATATTAAATTTTTTTCAGTATTAATTATGAAAAATGTTTTTAACGAGGTATTCTCTTTTATATGAAAAATATAAAAAAATTATATATTTTAAGTCAAATAATATTATTTTCGAACCGAACCTCAAATTCGAACCCAATAATATTATTTTCGAATCTAACCTCGTTCTCACCCTTATGTTTCACAATGTACAGTTATATATATTTTTTTTGATATAATACATAATAATTTTATAATTTATAAAAATTTATGATTCTTTATTCCGGTAAGTTATATTCAAAGTTTAAACTAAAATTCACAATTTATGTTATCATTATACTCAATTCTTATAGATATATATTTATAATTTTAATCCCACATAATTGTGTAATATTTTTTTTACATATTCTTTCTATTATATTCATTATATTTAGTATTTTAAATATTTTAATTTATTAAATTTTTTAAAATATATATTTTAAACTACCTTTGTTTTTTACGCTCTAGATTTGTGAATGAAATATATAAAAAGTTTTATATTTGATTGTAGCATTATTAAAAAATATAGATAAAACATTCATTAATTAAATTAATGATCAATATATCTTTTATGGATTCCAACCTTTACTTTTATTTTTAAAATATAATTATTTTTATTAATACGGAAAGGTTAAATCAGTAAATGGACACTGTATGGATGAATGGATCAAGTCTCGAGATTTACAAGAGGGTGGGGTGTCAAAGAGCTGGACTTCATACGTGGCAGTGGACAGTGTTTCCAATGACCGACAGCTGTTATTTTTTATTTGTTTTTTTTGTGTACGTGTTCCATTCTTGTCTATTTCAAATGTAATAATAAAACTGAACTAAGCCACTGTAACTCAAAAAGGCACAGCCCATAGCTTCTACAAAAAACCGTTGGTTGCTTTATCACTTTCCACTCCTAAACCCAAAACCACGTCTCCCATACTTAACCGATAAAGGCCATTTAACTAACCCTAACTCCACCTGTGGTTAGCTGCCCCTACTCTTCTTTCGTTTCTTAACCAACCACCCCCTTCTTTCAATTTTCTATCTTCTCTCATTTCTTATTTTTCACCTCAAACATTTTTGAAATATAATATTTTTTAGGCATTAGATAATTTTAACCTTTAATGTTTATAATTTTTATTATTTTGGACTTTATTTTCTAAAATAAATTTAATCCTTAACTTATATATTTTAATAAATATCTTATTTTTTAATTAATATAATAATTAAATAATTAAAAAATTAACAGTAATGATATGTCATATATATGTAGAATGATATTTAAGATTTAAGAATACTTATTAGCCTTCTATTTTAGATTTAATTAATTTTTAATATTTTATTTAAATTTTAATTGTTTTATATTTTATGTTAGATTAAAATTATATTTTACATGTATATATTTGTCATTATCGTAAAAAATTTAACGATAATGACATGATATATATGTAGAATGAGGTTAGATAAAATATTATTTAAAATATATTATCACATGTATATATATGACATGTCAATATCGTTAAAATTTTAATGATATAATCATTATGTTAGTTAAAAAATAAGTTATTTGTTAAAAAATAAGTCGAATTAAATTTATCCCAAAAAATAAATCAAAAATAATAAAAATTATAAATTTTATTATAAACGTCTTTATACCTATTTTTTACCTAATATAAATTGAAATACGGTATGCACTTTATTTGAATATTATTTGTAAAAATTATTTGAACATTGTACTTTTAAGTTTTAAAGGGAAAGTTCTGTCATAATAATTATTCAAGAAAAAGTTTCGGTCTAAATAGTTGACCTCGTCAAAATCATTCAATTTGCCTTAAAATTCAACTCAAATTATTTGAGATTAGACGCTTTTAAAATAGAATTGGAAATTCATTTGTGGCTATTTTATTATTATTTAACTTATTTCGCCAACTTATTTACTGTATATAAACAAAAATAATATACACCGCTGAGCTTTATTTTTTCAATTTTGAGTGTATTATTTTTGGTTTGCGGCTTGAATTTTGTTATTTTATTTTTATTATCAATATTATTATAAATGCATTTTAATTTGTTTTAAATAGATTAAAATCACTTGATATAATCACAATAAATGATACCAGCCGTAACATTCATTTTCATCTGTAGCAAGAAAGTTTAGTATAACGGTACAAATAAAGAAAAAGTAAAAGCAACTCATGTAAATGCTATGCCATAATTATGATATGAAAAATACTATTTTTGGCTAATTTATTACGGAAATTATATAAATTATTTTATAAAATATAATAAAGAAAATGATATTTTGTGTGAATTGCAGAAAATACTATTCCAAATTTATAAGCAAATCTCATACATTATTTTAAAAATTAATAAAAGAAATATCAAAATGTAAAAAAATTAATCAATGTGAAAATAACGAAAAAATAAGAATGACTTGGAATTTGAATAGCTGCAAAACAGCCAAACAGTAATAACGACCAGTCCGCCACGGCATAAGTAAAATAATCAAAAGTTGAGGGGTATAATCGCAAAACACGAGAACTAAAAATCCAGACTCTGAAAAAATAGCGAAATTTCAGAATTACGGAACCCTCCCCTCATCCTATAAATACATGGGTTGAGTGGAGCTAGGTTTGCCGAACTGAACAGCCAAACACGGCTCTTTAGAAAATTAGAAACAAAAATATTCTCTCATTTTTCTTTCTTCTTCAGTCTTTTCTTCACCACCCTAGAATAAATGGCGGGATCTTGTAGAAAATCGAGTGGACCGGTTATCCGATCCCTTTCACCGTCGCCCCGGTTCAGTTCTCACTATGCTTCACAGTCTCCATCTTCTTCTTCCTCTGCTTTTGCTTATTCGAGTTCAAGCTTCTCTTCACGCTCTTCCACTTTCTTTAATCAACACAGATCTATTTCTCCGCCGCGTGTCAACCTCTATAACTACTCATCATCATCACCGTCCGTGCGATTCTCGCTCGATAACCGTCCGATATCCCCGAATCGTTCTATTTCAGCCGTCCGTAGAAATACCGAGGCGTTAAAGAATTTACAGAGCAAGCAACCAAAGCGTACTTGTATGTGTTCTCCTACGACGCATCCTGGATCTTTCCGTTGCAGTCTTCATAAGAGTTTCAATAATCCGCACGCGGCATCCGGTTACACTCCTAGTAATCGGCTTAACGCTCGTAGATCTGCGATGACGAATTCGTTGGTTAGAATTGGAGGAGTTGAAGGTGATTTGGTGAGGAGAGCTTTATCGGCGTTGATTAGACCTTCATCTCATCAGCAGCGTCGTCGTGCTGCGTTTCAGCCGAGGCCAAGCCGGCTCTCCGTGATGTCTAAAGCCAATGATTGATAATTGTTCCTTTTGTGGTATGTCTAATTTTTCAAGTTTTTTGATGAAGTCTCGGAGATTTTCCGGTTATTGGAGATCGAGCTTTGGATTAGCGGCGCAGATCTTGGCGGTGGAGTCAGAAACCGGCGAAGATGTTGGAGAGACTGTATAATCAGGGGATCATACTATCATATACTATGTTGGTGTAAATACATATCTTTGCAGCCAATGGCATATTTGATGAGTTTTTGAAGAAAAAAGAATTAGTAACACGCTTAGAAAAACTATTCTAATATAATTAGATATAACTAAATTCTAAAAATTTGAGCCCAGATCTCAGTTTTGATTTGTTTCAAGTTCTATTTCATTTATTCGTCTTGCTCTCCAAACAACATTCCACCCCATCGCAAACTTCCGTTATTCTTGTTCTTTTCTGTTATCCGTTTCCAAATTCCGCACTTTCTTCCGTCTGAACCTTTTCTCTTCCCGTTCATCGTTTTTTATTTTCAATTTCTTTTCTTTTTGTCATAACTGTTTATTTCATTTTCATTTTCCTTGATTCCATTTCCTAAAATCTAAAATTTTATTTTGATTTATTGTTTCTAACTCTTCTGTTTTTGTTGCAGGCATTGGAATATTGTCAGTGCCAAATTTACAGATCTTGATTTTACTGACCCCGGTAAACGAGAATTGTGGATTTACTTGTATAGGCTTCCTGGATGAAATAAACTGAACTTTGGAGAAGATCGAGGGAGCTTATGAGAACCTGAAATGAAAACTCGATAATAGCATGGACTCTGCTGCGAAAATACCAAAATAAACTTTGATTAATCATCGGCAAGGCACAGAAAAGATTAGAAAGAAATGCAGGAGATTTTAGCAATATTTACATTGGGAGATGACTAAAGAACGATAATAAATACTTGTCCAGGTGTCTCCTTTGTGTAGGCAATTGAGCCGCACTAAAATTACCATTGGAAAAAAAAAAACAAAAAAAAAACTAGTCAATTGTAAAGCCTACAGGAACTCAATAGATCACTGAAACAGTTAAATTAAATTAAAAAAAAAAACTGAATCCGTTGATTATATTTTTATTCGATAAATATTTTTAAAATTGGAATAAGTACTTAAATTGAGTAAACCGCTCCACTTTATGCTCATTACAAATGGGTTCAGAAAACTGGAATGAATGCTTTGAAATCATGAAAGGAGGAAAACGAGAACAGAATATAGATAACTCATTTCTCATAGCAACTAGCTTACGGGACCATTCAATTCATTTCATATCATTAATACCGCATTATCTGTCAGATTCTCCTCCATGCACAAAGCCAAAAGGAGATCGTTTTTTTGCTATGAAATCTATATTCTCTTTCATCTAAGTGTGGAAAATATTATTTTATTTGTTTGCATTCTATTTTGAGGTTCATGACAAGTCCATATGAGTGTGTTTGATGAATGGTAATTGACTCACCCTGTTTGTTTCTTTTTTTCCAGAGGATAAGGATGGATTGAAGATGATAAACTGACTCACCCCGTGTGTGGAGATGACGTTGAAACCAGGAAAACATCGTAGTAATTTGCAGATTTCATCAATTCAAATGGGCCTACTCGACACTACTGATTAGGAAACTAGTTGTTTGTATTCTTGTCAAAATGGGATTTTTCTAAAAAAAACAGAACCGGCCGGTTGGAAAAGTGATTCCATTGTCGTGTCTGGTAATGTATAAAAGACGCAAAAACCCGGCAAGTCTCCAAGAAATAGTGGAAAAAGATGATGTCGGTTTGCTTGTTCTGTATTTTCCATAGTTTTCTATATTTGTAGGCTTATGTGATTGCCGTCCAAAAGATTTGTGTGACCAGCAGCAGCTCAAATAATTTTCAATGGTAGTATTAGGTAGAGATTATATTTAGGGGTCAAAATTCCTATATTCCTACAACTTTTGAAGGGGTTAAAAAGAAATTACACCATTTAAAAGTAAAAGTGTTTCTATCTTCTTTAGTGAATAGGAAATCTCAAAGTTAATACCAATTTCAAGGGATATAATTACATCTGTTGCTTTAAGAAAAGCTTTTCCTTTTTGGTGCCCTTAAACTCTAAAGTTATGCTTTTCATGTGTTGTTGCACTTTAAGCTTCTATAATGTGTCCTTTCATGTTGTCCCATTAGAAGAAGACGGGTTTCCTTCATTCCTTGTAGTTGGAAGGGTTTATTTATGTAAAAGCTAAAGTTGGACCATCCATGTTGGGCTATAAAACTCTTCTCACAACATATGGGCCTAATTAATCCATGTAAAACAGAAGGAACTCGGTTCATCTTCAAAACTGTATTCCAAGCAAGGAGAAGGGTTGATCTCTCCATCACATGGGAAAATTAATTTGAAAATGTCATTCTCCAGTGGAAATTACATGTGTAATATATGATTTCAATTGATTGATAAGCAATTGCTTGCAAACCAAACATGTATTAAGAAAATGTCTTTGTCTTCAGTTTCTATAAAAAGTTCATATCGATGAAACACACTGAACAGATAGATTCCATTCCTTAAAATTCACGTCTTTGGTTCCAGATTTTCGGATTGTTAGAGAAAATCACAGGAAAAACACACACAAGATCCAGTGGACATGGAAATATGACATGTTATTGTTACCAAGTTTTAAATTTGTCAAAATGCCATGTCATCACATTCTCCGACAAGACTTTGCCCTTTCCCTACTTTTCCACTCTCATAAAATTCAACACAAGGAACACACAATTTCCTGTTGAGTTTCCAAAACCCCACACGCATCCATGGCGAACCTGAAAGCAGGGACAAGACCACCGTGGCTTGGCCTCGGTGCTGCTGTCTGGGTGCAGATAGCGTCTGGAAATGCGTACAACTTCCCCCTCTATTCCCATTCCTTGAAATCAGTTCTGGGGTTTTAACCAGCATCAGCTGAATATGCTTGGTGTCGCTAATGATATCGGTGAAAACGTGGGACTACTTGCTGGTATCGCCTGTAAGATTGTTTCTTTACATACTTTTAGATCCGTTTTGGGTTTCACACAATAACAAGCTCTACTGTGACGATTGATACATATTGGTAAAGTTGGTTTGACGTGATCTTACTTGTTGCTTTGAAATATTAGGAAATTTCTTTCCTTTTTCTTAGTAAAACCATGTGCTTATAGTAATTCCATGGCGAAACTTGAGCTTTATCTGGCGTTGCTTGGTACTTCAAAGAAGTTGGAACTTTCGTTGAAATCTGACGAAGGATGGTCTGAGACATGCAAGAACTGGAATGGACAATGGCATGTAGTTCAAAAGTAGTCCGTAATATTTGGCTGAACAATAATTAGAACGCTTTAATTAGAGAAACATATTCTTACCTATATGTTTCTTTCTAGTACGTTTTCCATATACAAAAATAGATAGCTGAGGTGAAGGTGTAATGTAGAATGGCTTTTACATGTGAACGGAGAATGGAGAAGAGTCGGTATGAAGAGGGAAAATGGTGAAGGATTAATGAGAAGTGGTGGAAGAAAGACTGAAAGAGAGGTTTCCGAGATCGTACAAGATTCTAGTGTTATTTCTTCTAGACCTTCCAGTTCTAGACTGTGTGCAGTATTTCTCTCCTAGAATTGGTTATGCCTAAAGAAACACCAAATGCACTTGAATTTCAAGCTAATGCATTCAATTGAAAAAATAAAATAAAACAAAGCTGTTTTTAGCAATGTATCTATATTATTGTACAACTGTGAAAAAAATTAACTGCTATGATTGGCTTCTGCTGCCAGTGAGTGCTGTCCGACTTTGAGTTTACTTTAAATTTCCACTTGAGGCATTAATAAATTGATACTTGATAGCTCTCTGGTTGAATAAGAGTTGGGAGTGAATCTACCTGATCAGTTTACCTATTCCTTGATCATACCTATACATGCAACTAATATATTAGTTTAATTAAAAAATTTAAAACTCATTATTTTAGATTGTTTTGTCAGTACATTCCCTTTCAACCTTTGTATTACAGATTTTATCCAGCATACCCATATTGGAACAGTCATTGTTCTTTGTTTATCAGTGTTGCACAGTAACAACAAATTCACCGGTGAATATGGATATGTAAAAATTCAAAAATTAGATGTATTCATTCTGCATCTGGTAATTTTGATAAGCAATTGGATAACAAATACTATTTCCGTTTTCTACTGTTTTGCAGCTATGGCTTGCACTTTGTGTAGCTACCAACAGCAGTGCTTGGTTGAACACAGCAGTGCTTGTCACTAATATGAGAAATTTCCCAGTCAGTCGAGGGACAGTTGCCGGTATCCTCAAGGGCTATGCTGGACTAAGTGCTGCTGTATTTACAGAAATTTACAGCACCATACTTAGGAAATCCTCTCCTAACCTTTTGATGTTTGTTTCGTTTGGTGTCCCTATTCTTTGCTTTCTCATGATGTACTTTGTTAGGGCTTGTACTCCCACCTTTGGTGCAGACTCCACAGAGCATGGCCATTTTCTTTTTATCCAAGTCGCTAGTGTGGTTCTTGGCTTGTATGTTTTAACCACCACGATATTAGATCCCATTCTTCATTTTAGTGCTGAGGTTTCTTATGCCATTCTTTTCGGAATGGTTGTCCTTCTCATGGCTCCCCTTGCAATTCCCGTAAGGATGACTATTTGTCCCTCGAGGATCAACACACCAGAGATGCCAAACCAACCAGTTGCATCTTCAGATGAAACACTTCAAGGGGAAGGTAATGCAGGTAAAACAGAACCACTGTTGACGCCATCAGAATCTGCGACATACCTGGGAAGTTTTCGTGAAGGTGATGAGGCATCAGAGGTGGCAATGCTTCTTGCTGAGGGTGAGGGGGCAGTTAAGAAGAAGAGAAGGCCTAAGAGGGGAGAGGATTTCAAATTTACTGAAGCTGTAATCAAAGCTGATTTCTGGCTACTTTTCTTGGTTTACTTCACTGGCGTCGGTTCTGGTGTGACAGTTCTCAACAATCTGGCCCAAATAGGGATTGCACAAGGTGTACAAAATACGGCAATACTGCTGTCTCTTTTCAGTTTTTGCAACTTTATCGGCCGTCTTGGTGGAGGTGTTGTATCGGAACATTTTGTCAGGTAAGTAATATCCGAGGAGAATATATTTGATTAACAACCATTCATTTAACTATACCATTATCCGTATGATTTAGGACTTTGGCTTCCAGGCCATGAATTGACCGTGCATAAAGTAAATTTTCCATGCACTGATATAATTTTTGTTACCAGGTGCCAAATGTAGTTTTTTTCTTGAACTTTTGTTGGATAGAGTAAATCGCTGCCAAAGTTGCATTTTATTCTGCATTTTCTTAAGTTCGTTCCTATGTCGCCTCATTATAATAATTTGTTATTTGCAGGTCAAAACTGGTTCCCCGAACCCTTTGGATGGCGTGCACTCAAATTGTCATGGTCATTACATACCGTCTTTTCGCGTCAGCTATTAATGGTACATTATATTGTCACGGGGCTAGAGTCTTGACCTAGCTGAACCGCGCGGCCTTAGTCGATGTTCTTAGACAAACGACTAAGTCAGCCTGAAAACTCGCTCCGGAAGATCAAACTTCCCAAGGCACTAAGAACGCTGAATCGTTCTGGCGGAAAGCAAACTATGAGTATGGCTACTCAAGAACGAAAAGAAGAACGCGAAGAACACAAAGAACAATTGAGAGAGTTTTTTAGAGTGAATGCCACTTGATTACTCAAAGATGAGATGATACAAATGAGACTGGGGAGGTCTCTATTTATAGTTGATTCCCCTTACATCCGACGGTTCCCACTGATTTACATCGATGGCTAGGATCATTTCCTACCAACCACATTGGCACAATCCTAAGAATATTCCATGTTAACTAAGGAAACAAATCCTAAGAATACAAGGAAAGTTTACAAGGCCAAAATGGCTATCTTCTAGAATCCTCCATGGAACGGGCTAAGTCTGGTGGTACCTTTAGGCCCAAAATCTCCCTAAGAACCTTTTGGGCAGCAATATGCGCATGTGGCACGGGCTCGAACTGACGGCCCGTGACATTCTCCCCCACCAAACATGGCGACGCCCTCGTCGCCGCCTCGGAACGAAGATAGAACCGATCCTGGGAATTCCTTGTCACCTCGGCTTGCCCCAAACTCTGAATCGGGCTGGATGCTCTTCTCATAAAGAGCACTCGACTCTGGCTCAGTTGTCCACCCAAATGGACTGCTTGCTTTGGTACTCGTCGCCATCTAACATCAGTCACCGTCCCTCCAAGCGCATCTCGATCGTAGGAGTTAGCTCCTACCAGTTGTGATTTGCCCCTATTCGGACACACATAGTCCTTGCACAATGACTTGGACGCCACAACATTGAACACTGAGCGGTCTCTCAAGATCGTCGGCAACCCTCGTTTGCGCCTAAGAACTCTGAAAGGTGGCTTGTGCTCTCGCCAAGTATCGACAACTCCATTTGAAGGGTTAGGTTTTTGCTGGCCTACACCCGACAAACAAGGCAAATCAAACTGTAAAACACAATCATTGTGTTCGGGATGTACCTCAATCAACTTTTCCGCATTCACTCTAACTCGCATCAATCTTTCTTCACTCGTGAAGTTTGATGCTCCCATCGATGCTCCGTCTTCATTGAAGCTCGATGCCTCGTCCATCTCCTCAATGGATGGATCTCCCACGGGTTCACTATCATGTGGCTCAGGCAACTCTTGCCCCACCAAGGTGTCCACTCCAATAGCCTCCAAAGCGATGCCTCCTTCCCTTGGAGCATCCTTGGTAAGCTGAATGGATGTCAGCTTCTCGATCCTCCGTCCCTTGTCTCGATACACGGGCACAACACAATGTTGTTTCGGATCCAAAATGCATATAACATCGGCACAAGGGATGATAAGAGCTTGAACACGGTCAAGGAAGTTAAGCCCCAAAACGAAATCAAAGTCATCTAAGTGAATTACCTTGAAATCTTCCTTGGCCTTCCATTCACCAATCTGCAGCTCTACCTTCCGCACTGTTCCAACAACTGGAACCTCCTTGGCATTAACGGTCTTGATCTTTTTGGTTGAACCTTCAACTTCGAGACCAAGCTTCTCAGCAGCCATCTTTGACATGAAGAGATCGGATGCTCCGTTATCCACTAGAGCACTCCTCGATCGTCCCGCCACGTTGATGTTGACAAACATCAACCCATTCTGCTTCGGGCCCTTCTTCGCCTTTGCAGAATTTAGTATCATTGCCCCAAGCTTACAAGCCTCACTTGACTCGGGCTTGTCCCTTTTGGGCTGCTTGGCTCGATCCGGGTGCTCACGAACTACATGAGGTCCCTTGCTCTCGTAACGTTGCTTCCCCACCCTTGGCTTGATTGCTCTAACACTAGCAATCGTACCAAGCATACATTCCTCGTCCTCTTGCTCGTCATCCGCATCATTGATCGTATCGGGGCGCTTCTTCTTGGGACACTCTTTCACCAAGTGTGAACCATGGCAATGGTAGCACTTCAAAGGCCCTCGATCCTTTTTTCTCCGATGGTTTGACAAACTTGTTGACCCTCTCATCATCATTGCAAGAATGATTATCCTCCTCGTCTCCCCCACCAAAGCTCTTACCTCGGGGCTTGGAAGACTTGGACATGTCAACTTCGAACTGAGCTATGGACTCGGCTGCGGTAAAGGCTTTGGAAAGCTCCTCGACTCCCCTCCGCTCTAGCTCCATTTGAGCCCATCTTTGGAGTCCATCCATGAAGTAGGAAAATCCCTCCGCTTCACTCAAGTCCTGGATTTGGAGCTTGATTTCAATGAACTTCCTGACATAGTCAGTGATGGAACCCTCATGTTTCAATTGCCGCAACTTCTTACGAGCCTCCCGTTGAGCATTCGTCGGATAGAATTGCTCTTTGAACTCAACTTGGAACTCCTTCCATGTCTCAAAAGGAATGTCTCCACTCGGCTCCTCCGAGCATCTGCGTCGCCACCACAAAAGAGCGACATCAGTTAAATACATCGAAGCAACGTTTACTTTCTCCGCATCATCCTTGATGCCCATGGCTCGAAAATACTGCTCCATGCCCCACAAGAAGTTCTCAACATCTTGGGCCGATCGGTTCCCCTTGAACACCTTTGGCTTTGGAATGTCCTTCGACTTGGATGCAGTGGCCATCTTTCCATTCATCAAGGCAACTTTGTAAATATACAAGTCTGCCTTCATCTCCTCCATCTCAATCTTCACAGCCTGCAATTCGGCCTCAAGCACCTCGCACCTCTCTTCCGCACCGTTGGCCACCTGGTTGAGTTTATCAACTCGCTCCTCCAGCATAGCTACAGCATCCCTCGAACTTGCTCTTTGGCTTTGCCCAGCAACGATCTTCACACCCTTTGCTGCAACGTCTTCTTCTCCACGTGCCATAATCACTAGCGCCTTGCTCGAACCACGCTCTGATACCACTTGTCACGGGGCTAGAGTCTTGACCTAGCTGAACCGCGCGGCCTTAGTCGATGTTCTTAGACAAACGACTAAGTCAGCCTAAAAACTCGCTCCGGAAGATCAAACTTCCCAAGGCACTAAGAACGCTGAATCGTTCTGGCGGAAAGCAAACTATGAGTATGGCTACTCAAGAACGAAAAGAAGAACGCGAAGAACACAAAGAACAATTGAGAGAGTTTTTTAGAGTGAATGCCACTTGATTACTCAAAGATGAGATGATACAAATGAGACTGGGGAGGTCTCTATTTATAGTTGATTCCCCTTACATCCGACGGTTCCCACTGATTTACATCGATGGCTAGGATCATTTCCTACCAACCACATTGGCACAATCCTAAGAATATTCCATGTTAACTAAGGAAACAAATCCTAAGAATACAAGGAAAGTTTACAAGGCCAAAATGGCTATCTTCTAGAATCCTCCATGGAACGGGCTAAGTCTGGTGGTACCTTTAGGCCCAAAATCTCTCTAAGAACCTTTTGGGCAGCAATATGCGCATGTGGCACGGGCTCGAACTGACGGCCCGTGACAATATGCTGCAACTGCACTACTAGGAATATGCTATGGTGTTCAATTCTCCATCATGATCCCTACTGTCTCTGAGATCTTCGGTTTGAAGCATTTTGGCATATTTTACAATTTCATGTCACTAGGAAATCCTCTTGGAGCACTCCTCTTCTCGGGGCTCCTAGCAGGATATGTATACGATACTGAGGCTGCAAAGCAGCATGGACTCAGTCTGATCAGTTCAAGCATTTCATGCATCGGTCCAAACTGCTTTAGGCTTACTTTCCTGGTTCTTGCTGGTCTTTGTGGTGTGGGCTCAGTAGCAAGCATCGTTCTAACTAAGAGGATTTGGCCTGTTTACCATGTGCTTTACGGCGGGGGTTCTTTTAGGCTTCCCCATACTTCTAATCACTGAGATTGTCGAGATCAGGTGTGGAAGACTTACCATTTAGAGGCCTACTTTTTGGGCACATCTTGGATTAGGTATTTCCAGTCTACGTAGTTAGCAAACTCTAATAATGTGGTTTGTGTCTGGATGCCTGTCTATTTACTCTACAGGCGCACTCGAGCTCTGATTTTCACGACCCTGGCTCTAATCATATAATTTATCTAGAAGAACATTGATGCATAGTTGATAACTAAGTTCAATAAATTAATTTAACTTAATTAAATATTAATTTAAAATTATATATTTTTAATGAAATATTAATTTAGAATTATATTTTTTAATCAAATATTATTTTAAAATTATAATTAAAATTAAATACATTAAAACTAAATAAAATAATAAATTAATTAATTTAATTAAATATATAATACTAAATTTAAATATTAATTCCTAAATTAATTTTCATGTCTAATTCTATTTTTTTTAAGATTAATTATATTTATTAATATTTTAAATTCATCAAATTATAAATATACTTAATTATATGTCATGTAAATATTAAGTCTTGTTAATATTAGTTTAGGTTAATAACATGTTGGGTTCAAAATAAGTCGGGTCATTTATCAGGTCGGGTTCAAAACAGGTTGGGTAAAATCAGGTTTCGGGTCGATTCAGTCGGGTAATATTGGTTATCTGCCTGGTCAGACTCGGGTTCGGGTTTGTTTCAGTCGGATGCATGTCGGGTTTAGGGTCCATAGTAATAGGTTGAAATCGGGTTCGGGTCATTCTCGATCGGATATAGTTCGGGTTCGGTTACTACAATAACATGTTCAACTCGGGTTTGGGTTAACAACAGTCGGATACAGATCGGGTTCAAGTCATTACATCCCCGAGTCAAATCAGGTTCTGACTCGAACAGATTTCAGTCGGGTTTTTAGTTCGAGTTAACTTTTTACGTCCCTAATTTTATCTGCATGTAAAAGCAGTCATTTATTACCATGATACTGAAGGATTTTACAGACAAGAAGACCCTAACAACTTAAAGTATATATAATTATATATGTAGAAACTTTAGGTTACATGAGCTAAAAAAGAACACAAACTGTAGAATGAGCATGCATAAAAACGCACTTGTTACCAGTCATATGATCCCTATCCCTATGATTGGAGAAGGAGAACTTTTGAATGAGCATGCATGCATATGGCTTGACTTTCCCGACAAAAGTAAGAAAGATTCCTCGTCATGATCAAGTGGTTTTCATGTCCTGAAACAGTTTTGCCCATAATGTTTGATCATATAATAGTCATCCCTTGCATTTCCTGGCAATTGATTTTGAACTGATGTATCCCAAGTGAAAGGTCTCTGTCGACACAAGCTGAACCCAATAACACGATAAACGAAGACTCGGTACTTTTTTAGTTGACTTGGACACAAGTGTATATTCTAGGAGACTGAAATGGGACGTTGCTTAGTTGTTTTTTTTTTACAAAATATTTTGGTATAATATTTGATTAAATTATTATTTTGATTTTTATTTTTTAAATAATTCAGTCTTTAATTTTTCATTTTGAGTTAAAATAAGTTTTTTTTATTAATAAACTAAAAAAATAAGAACTTATCATAGATTATTTTAAAAAAATTATACCACGTGTAAACTACTCAAATACCTTTCATAAATTAAAGAGTATCTGACGTTAAGAGTTTCAAAAAGTAGTTTCTGTGGAAGAAGTTTCGTTGATGTAGAAACAAATTGATGATGGGGCCCAGTTTGTTTCATAATTTCTTTCTCGGTAGACTAGTCAAATGTGGAGGGAAATGCCCTGATAATTGACAGGGGTGGAAGGTTGACAAATCTAGTTGACTTTAAGTTAAAAAATTTAAATTATTTGAATTAAAATATTATATTTTATAATTTAAATTTTATTTGATTTTTATTAATTTGAGTTTATAAAATTTTAGTTAAATTTCCGTGTTCTTATATATTTTACAACTCAAACTTTATTTTTTTGTGTGTCAAGTTGAGTTAGAACGAGTACATTTTTTTCGCCAAATACGAACAAAAAGTTTATTCATATTTAGATATGATTGGTGTTTTTAAAATTAAGGTTTATAGTTAGAGTTTAAGGTGTATGGTTTAATTTTTAAAATTTAAATATAAATTTTTTTATTGTTCATTTTTAAGGTCTCGTCCCGACTAATTCAAACTGACTCATATGTATACCTAACTTTAGTAGGTGAATACACTAAAAAAATAAACGATTTTTTTTCCCTTCACATTTATGTATGTTTTTTTGGTACGGTTTAAAGGTTTGAAAAGCAGTTAAAAATGCATGTAATTCTACAATCTAAGGTATGTGTCGAACCTAGGATAAAGTACCCATAACTTGTATTTTATTTTCGAAACTTTAAATCCAAAACAATATTAATACTCATATTTGATATCGATGTATGATATAGGTTATAGATACATTTAATCGTATATTAATATTTATAATTAAAAATTTATTAAACGATCTTAATATTTATTTCTTTTATCATGGGTCTTGAATAGTTTGTATTCTGAATTTTAAAATTAATAAATTTTAAGGGTTAAATCGATGTCTTTTCCTTGTTTAATTATAAAATGTAATAAATATACAAGTTTTCTTATATGATTTGAGTTTGGAAACTTTTACCGAGAAAACAAACAAAACAGTAATTTTTCCTTGGCATGATTTCCACGGCAGTTCTAAAATCAATGTCTCCTCAATAATAATGAAAACAGTCTACACATCCACTGTCTCCATGGGCCATAATAACATTTATATTTCCACCTACGAACGAAACTTCATTGGAAAAACTAGAATATATACTGCATGAATAAGTCTCAACTCTGGATGCAAAAGTAAAACTAGAAGGTTATGGAAAGTTATTTTTATTTGATTCCTTTTAATTTGCTATTAAAAATAGAGTTAACATTAAATTAGGTTAGAAGTGTAAAAAAAAATTATATCATGGGTCAGTCCCACCACGTCATCCATGGACCAACCAATAGAAACTGTCCACCTCATTATTTTTTAATTTGCCAATTGAAGATTCACTTGGGAAAATATTATGACATGAAAAAATTGATGAAATGGAAAGTTTTTATTGGTTGGTCCCATGGACAGGTGGTGAGACTCACCCATGATATAATTTTCCAAAGGACAAAATTATCAACAAAATTAAATTCCCTTAATCATGAATGAATTTCTTGGAAACATAAGAGGGGTCAGGGGTGGTCCCTTTTAGTTGTATATATAAGGTCCAAGGTTTCAGTATTACCTAATACCTACACATTCATAAATTAGTATCATAGTTTTGTCTATGTTGAGTGAGCAGATGGAGTCGAAATGTTTGGAGTTTGCCATGCTCTGGCTTCTGTGGGGGGCTCTACTGTTAGGAACTGCTGAGTGGTGTGAGGGCTGCGTGGAGGAAGAACGAGTGGCTCTCGCCCAAATCAAACACTTGTTCCCTTTCATTGATTACTATACAGTTGATCTTGGAGGTCCAGAATTAGACCATTCCTATGAGTCTATAGAGGAAAAAGCGAGTCCATTTGACGATTGTTGTCAATGGGAAAAGGTTGAGTGCAACCCAATCAGTGGACGAGTTACACATCTTTTCCTTAATCGTACCTGGTATGAGTATGAGTATGAGTATGAGTATGAGTATGACATGACAAGATGGTATCTCAACGCCTCTTTGTTTCTTCCTTTTCAAGAATTACAGTCTCTTTCTTTGAGTCGGAATGGCATTGCTGGTTGTGTTTCCGACCAAGGTTCATTTCAATCAAATGTCAATATTTTTTGTTCTTCATTTCAATTATTTGATTTAATCTAATCCAATCCAGTCTCTTCTGCGTAGGTTTTGAGAGTCTATCTCTGAAATTGGAAATCCTTGATTTAAGTCATAATCAATTCAATGATAGCATTCTAGCATCCATAAGTCAACTTTCTTCACTAAAGTCTTTAAGCCTAGAAAATAATGACTTGAGGTTATCAAATCCTACCACTGGTAAGTTGATATCTAATTTCATTTCGTCCAAGTTTTTATATCTTTTTGTCCTTAATTCTCCTCTATCCTTTTTTGTGGTCCTTCCTATTTGTTTGCAGGTATTAAGATGCTATCCAAACTAAATAATTTGGAGATTTTGGATTTATCTTGGAACACTTTAGGAAACAACATCTTATCACAACTACATGATTTTCCTTGTTTAAAATCATTGAAGCTGCAGCGTTGTGGATTAGAAGGAAGTGTTAATTTTTTGGGTACGTTTTCTTTTAAAATCTGATGCTGGATTGGAGAAGTATTTAAACTACTTGACCTGGTGTTGAATGGATGGACTTTAACAGACTTCAATACCTTGAGGAATTTAAGGGAACTGTATTTAGGCGGCAATGGAATAAAGGACATAGAATCTTCACTCCAAGGTACTTCACTCACCTATAGAAGGTGTAATATCTGTTGATACTTGACAGGCTTCCATTTTGAATATCATGATTTAGTTGGTTTGTCTTATTAATGGAATCTCATGCTGTAGTAAATATTTATTTTCAAAATAAAATTATATTAATTAATATTTTTCAGAAAAAGGACACCTGAAGTGGGACAAACTTGAGGTGCTTGATCTCGGTTATAATAAGTTTACCAATGATATCTTCTCATCCATTGCCGCACTTTCAAATTTGAAGTCTTTGGATTTAAGTGGGAACAATTTGAACGGACCGATAGATATAAAAGGTAAATAATTTATCATAGGTTATTTTTTAAGTTTTAGTTTTCTTTCAAAAGTAAATGTTTTTTTTTCTTTTAATTTTTTATTTAACGAGAGATAAAGAAAAGTCAAATTTTATAATAATATTAATCAAATAAAATTGTGAATATTTATTTTTAACTTTTTAAATCTTAATTACTTTAAATTTTATCTCGTTGATATAATTTTTGAAATTAATTTATTTATAGTATTTATAAACAATTGGTACATCTATTCAATGATTGTATTTAATTAAATTATTATGTCAACTCAAATAACCCATTTTAACAATTTTACAAATAATAAATTATTTTTAAAATATAATATCTTTATATTATACACTTAAATTTGAGTGGAATTATTTTTATTAATAATGTAATACTTTCTTACCAAACATGATTTAAGTATAATATTGTCTTAGATATGGGACTAAAATAGTATTCAATGTGTACGTTTGATTTATTATTATATTTGTTTGTAATTTTTTCTTCAGATTTAAATGCTTTTAGCAATTTAGAAGAGCTGATCTTATGGAACAACAAAGTGACGGAACTTGTTCGTCCTCAAGGTATGTGACACTTTTTCTTTTCATCAGTTAATGAGTTAATTCAAAATTAAAAACACCGAGTCACTTATTTTTTTCTATAGCTAAAGAGATTCATCGTACCTTTAAGAGTTGTGCATGCCATCCTTCACCCTTTTATTACTAATTGTGCATGTGCCCTACAATTACAAGACAAGTGAAAGAATTAATGGTATGATGATGGTGCAGACATAACATTGATGAAGCTCAAAGCTCTTGATTTGGATGGTAATCCCTTGGACACCAGGATATTGGAAACTCTGGGAACATTTCCAAATCTAAACACTTTGTTTTTGGGATTCGCTCAATTAAATGAATCAATCAATATGACGGGTAAAATTATTTTCTTCCTTTTTTCTTGTATTTTTTATCGAATTTTTTCTTATATATAAAAATATTTAATCAAAGTATATATATAAGATTTATTTCAACAAACTCAATCTTAACTTTGTAATTTTTTTTTCTCAGAGATGGTTGGTTTGAGCAACTTGGAAAGTTTGTCTATGGATTGCTATTCCGGTAATGCTAAAATAAAATTGTGGTTCTTGTATGAATTCAATAATGTGTTAGCTGTATCTCGAACATTAAAGTAAATATGTACACATGGTCCCGCTTTAATTTCAAGCTATTCATTACTTGTTCGTTTACTTAATTAAAAATATTTAATAAATAGCCAACGTAAATGTATCGTTTCCTATAGAGACTAAAGAAAGTGGTTGCCCGCTTCCATGACAAAAATTTATAACTCTATTCTTTTCTGGAGAGATTTTAGTTATAAAACCACAAGGGTGTTTCATTCTTTAGACAGTAAGTTTGTCTAAGATGAATCGATATATTCATTCTATTTTAAAATTCTTTCCTCTAATTTACATGTATTAATTACTTGATAGTTAAATATATATATATATTTATATATATATATATATATATATATATAGTCTGAGCAAAATAAATCATTTTAAATTTTTTATTTGATATGCAGATAAGGACTGTAATATTTTATTACAATCATTGAATTTCTTCTCATCGTTGAAGACTCTTCATTTAAATGGATTTAATTTCAAAGGAACGAGAATACATTCACATTCTCAAAATAGTAAGTTATGACATAATCTATGCATTTTAATTCTTAAAATTATTATACTTTTGATGTTTGATTTTTATTTACAATTTCCATTAAAATTTCAAAATACAATTTCTCAAAAGTTTAAAATACTTTAATTAGGCTACGAAGTTCTCATATGAAAAAAAATTTATAATTTTAAATTATTAGAGATGATACAAGTTTGTTCTAATCCAATTACAGTGTTGCTTTACAGGAAAAGAGTATTTTTCAAATATCTATATAAAAAAATATAGCAAAATGAGGGTTCATATTTTCCCTTGATTTTATCAAACAAATATTTTTTATCCCCTCTCTTTAGAAGCATACTAACTTGGTGTTGCTTTTGTTTGTTAGAGTGGCAGAATTTGACCAACTTGGAAGAGTTGGAGTTATGGGATTCATCCCTTCCTTCTAGTTTCATCGGAACCCTGCCTTCTCTAAAACAGTTATATATGTCTGATTGCTACTTGGAGCAAAACAGCCTCGTCATGCAAGGTAAATATCTTTCAAAAGATTCATTCTTTGCATTTATCTTATTCTTGATTTTTTAATTACATAAATATATCTCAACAATTATAAATTATAAGTAAATATGCGACCTTTAAAAAATAAACACAATGTTTAAGATTGCTTTGACCAGTCTCTCTATATTCATTTGTTGAATAAGTTTCTATAAAAATATAGTAGTATTTCTTATCATTGCCTTGTATTGTGGGTATGCCCAAATGCAGTAGATTCTCAAGTGCCTATACATGTAAGTATCTTTCGCTTGAAATATATAATTTTTTGGTGTTTAATTATTCTTCTTTCAATGTATATATAGAGCCATTTAAATTGAAGAATTTGGAAAGTTTGGATTTATACGGACATCCTTCGGAAACAACTTTCTTCAAAAATTTGGAGCAATGTCTTCTTTAAAAAGTCTAAGCCTATGGTATTGCGAACTGAATGGCACATTACATGACCAAGGTAAAAATTAGACAAAAATATCATTTTCCTTTGCTTTCTTTGTTGTAAAAATTATTTTGCTTCTTAAATTTTTCAATAACATTCTAAAATCTTTTCCTTCACATGTTTGATGAGTAAGATAAAAAATAACATATTCTTATTTCCATACACATGTAATTATTTGTAACTTGAAATATATAATCTCTTAACGTTTTTTTAATGCATAAATAGATTTACTTAAACTGGATAGTTTGAAATTTTTAAAGATATACAATTCTTTCTTCAAAAACATTTTTTTTCAAAAATTTAGAATAATACATTCTTTAAAGATTTTATATTTACGTAAATATAGACCGAGTGACACCTTATATAACCAAGGTAACATATATAACAACAATTATCTTCGAAACAGCATTCCTATAAATATGATTGTCTTTTATTTTGGTTAAATTACACCATATGACACTTCATTATGTTTAATAATGAATCTCTGGAAACTGTATTTATTTATTGTCATACCACCTCTGCAGGTATTTGTGGTTTCACAAATCTTCGAACCTTGGATATGAGCAACAACCAACTAAAGGGTCACTTGCCCGAATGCTTCTCCAACTTCACATCTCTGGAAAGTTTAGATCTCTCCTCCAATCAATTTTCTGGAGATGTATCTGCCTTTCAGAGGCTAACATCCCTCAGAAAGTTGAGGCTTTCAAACAATTACTTTCAAATTCCAAGTTCATTGGGGCCCTTATTCAACCTTTCAAAACTCAAGATTTTCCAAGCGGACAACAATACCCTATATGTTGAAAGCGAGATGCAATCTTCGGTCCCAAGGTTCCAATTGAATGAAATCAGTTTAACTTGTTGCGGAGATGCTGGGCAAGTTCCTCAGTTTCTATACCATCAAAGCGACTTGCGGTATGTCCATCTCTCCAACATCAACTTAAAAGGGGAATTACCAAATTGGTTGTTGCAAAACAACACAAATTTACAAAGTTTCAATCTTGCCAACAACTCTCTCCAGGGTCATTTTGAGGTACCTTTGCTTCCTCAGACGAGTTTATCATATTTGGACATCTCAGGAAATTCCATCGATGGAAATGTTCCAACTGAAATCGGGGAAAAACTACCATTATTATGGTATCTCAACATGTCAAGAAATCATTTCCACGGAAGCATTCCCGCTTCGATTGGTGATATGAATTCCCTTGTGTACTTGGACTTGTCTCACAATCAATTGTCCGGTGGATTGCCTGAGCATTTGGCCGTGGGATGCTCTTCATTGTTTTCCCTTACACTGTCAAATAACAGTTTGCAAGGGAAGATGTTCTCTTCAAAATTCAACCTCACAAATTTGGGGGAGTTGCTCTTAGATGGGAATCATTTCTCTGGAAAGATCCCAGATTCTTTGTCGAAGTGCTCCCAATTGTCAACATTAGATTTAAGCCGTAATGAACTTTCTGGGGAGATACCGAGGTGGATGGGGAATATGTCAAGTTTGTCGGAAATTGTGATGGCAAATAATCATATTGAAGGTCCATTCCCAATGGAGTTTTGCCATCTTGATATTCTACTTTTAGACCTTTCGATGAACAAGATTTCTGGCCGTCTTCCACCTTGCTTTAGCCCATCATCGATCACTGAAGTTCATTTATCTAGAAATAAGTTAGAAGGGCCACTCACAAATGTTTTCCGGAACAGCACTGACTTGGTGACATTAGATCTCAGCAAGAATCTCTTCACTGGGAAAATTCCAAATTGGATTGGAAATCTTTCTCAACTGAGTCATCTTCTCCTGAAAAACAACCATTTTGAAGGCGGGATTCCAATTCAGTTATGCAATTTGGATCACTTAAGCTTGATTGATCTTTCCAATAACAATCTGTCAGGCACAATTCCATCATGCCTGAAGATTACAACACTAAACGGAACATCCCAAGGATATGATGCTGCTCCTTTTGCTGCAGCTCCTATGGCTGAAGCTCCCGAACCGGCTGTTGCTTCTTTGTCCATTGATGAACCGATAGAGTTCACATCCAAAAACAACTCTTATTCTTACAAGGGGAGAGTCCTCACATACCTGTCTGGAATCGATCTCTCTTGCAACAAGTTGACAGGTGAGATTCCTCGTGAAGTGGAGAACTTCCGAAATATCTATGCTTTGAATTTGTCTCATAACAGTTTGATAGGACCAATCCCAGTAGCATTTTCCGATCTGAAGCAGATTGAGAGTCTGGATCTTTCTCACAACAACTTGAGTGGTACAATCCCTCCACAGCTGGTGGGGTTATATAGCTTGTCTTATTTCAGTGTGGCATACAATAATTTGTCTGGAAGTACACCTGTAATGACTGCGCAATTCTCAACATTTGAGGAAAGAAGCTACGTTGGAAATCCACTTCTCTGCGGTAAACCATTGCCGAAGACCTGCTCACCATCCGGACCATCACCATCACCATCTTCATTGCCAAAGGGGTCAACTGGGAAGGGCTTCATGGACATGACTGCCTTTTATGGATCTTTCGTTGCGTCTTATGTTGTGGTGATACTGAGTATTGCAAGTGTTCTTTACATCAATCCTTACTGGAGACGAGCATGGTTCTATCATGTAGGGGAAATCAGCAAACTCTGCTACTATTTTTTAGAAGACCACATTCTGCCTAGAAGATTCTAGTGTGAAAATTAATATGTAAGACGATAAATCACTTTAAATTTTTATTTAGGGATAAAATGAATATATAAATACTTATAAGAGATAAAATGTAATTTTATTGGACTAATTTATAACTGCATATGTTTTCAAAGAAATTATAGAATAAATTTCATTTTAAAGGTCAAAACCTCTGCTTGTCCATTTAGCTTCGTTTCTGACAAACCATATAAGAGCAAAGGCACGTCAGAAAGGCACCAACTTAGCTTCCCAAGCTTAGAAGAATGCTGTAGGGAAATATTTTTTTATCATAATTATATATAAACCATAATTATTTATTCAGGATTTGTTTAAATTTATATTTATGATCAAATTCGTTTGATAAATAGTTTAACACTTATTTATTTGTCAATTTTCTAATAAAAAAATCTGCCAATCAATTTAATTCATAATTCGAGCCAGTATATTACATGATAATAAAATTCTGTAATGTTCACAAATTAATTTTGAAATAAAAAATATATTAAAAAACACACCAAACCAAGAATTGCAGTCTGTTCATCTGTTGGGTTAATCTAAAGGAGGCCGAAAGGGTGAGCGGTGAGCCGGTTAGATATTGGTTCAAAGTAAGAACTCAGAACAGCCCAGTCTCGGCTCCCTTTTCAGAACCCTAAGAGTCCAATAAGCTTTCGATTTTCACTTCAATCTCAACGGATCTACCCTTTCTCTGCTATAATCCTTGCATTTTTTTTTCTTCCATGTGGCCCTGCTTCATTTCCCAGGTGAACTTTCTAGGGTTTTTGCGTTATCCCCCCCTTTCCTTTTTTTTTTTTTTTTAAAATTATGTTTATCATTTTCGAACTTAATTTCACTAGACGTGCGTCGGATCCTAAACCTTTATGTTTATATTAAATGCTTCTTCAATTTGCTACTTTTTCTTCCCCTTCGTATTTATGCATGTTTAGTTTTCATGTAATTTCTCATTTTTCGAGTTCAAGGTTAAGATACTGGTTACTTTAAGCTTGTAGGTTAAATGTTTCTGCATATTCCGTTGGGTTTCAGGTTTTCTGCTTGATGTTATTATGATATATTTTGTTGCTCACTCTCCCAATTGCTTTTGTTCTGTTTTTTTTATGCTCGAAAGGGTGTTAGTCAATGTTCTGTTCTGATCCGGGATTCTCTTTTAATTTTATATTTGCTTTTAAGTCTAAAGTTTTCTTGCTTTTCGATGTTAGTATGTTTTAAAATGATGGGATGCTGTGGACAAGGATGATGTAGTTCTAAGGGAATATTTACCAAGTATCCTAGGTATCTGCATTGCATGCATTCTGCAATTTCACAACCACAACGAATAATTTGCATGTGAACGTCAATTATGATACATAGTACATACCATTTGACTAACATTTTAACTGTATATCAAATGTGAGAAATGATTCAGTGGATATTGGAGAGTTTTGGGATGTTTCATTGATTACTGATATGTGACTTAATATAGCAATTAGCATGAGCTGAAATTCAAATTTAATCTACTGATTCTAATTGCTCATTGTTTGATCAGGTTGTACTCTGTAGGTTATGCTAGTGAGTTGTGATAATAGTAACAAAGATGGCAAAGAAGAAGAATCCTTTAGTTTTTATGGATGTGTCGATAGATGGTGGTCCTTTTGAAAGAATGACTTTTGAGGTATTGTATAACAACAAATGCAAGCCGTTAAGAGTTCACATTTTTTAAATATATTATCCACTTCTGTTTTGTTTTCCTTTGAAATTATAATTTTCATGTACTAATCAGTTTTCTTTGATTTTTCAGCTCTTTCCTGATATTGCTCCCATGACTGCAGAAAATTTCCGTTCCCTTTGTACAGGTGATTAAATTAAAGCTTTTCTATCCCCCCCATGACATTCTTTTATGATACTTCATGTAAAACCTTTTAATCTGGAAATTTTATGAAGAATAATTCATCATTGGAACCTTTGTTGTTTTTTATTCCCCCCCCCCCCCCCCTTTTATTCCTTTTTCTAAGAAGCATTTGATGGTTTTAATTATTTACTATATATTTGCTCATATATTTTTTTGCTTATTTCTCTAGTCTGTCTGGACTTACAGGAGAAAAGGGCATTGGACCCAAAACTGGAAAATCATTGCACTACAAGGGTTCCTTTTTCCATCGTGTCATTAAAGGTTCCATGGCTCAGGTTTGTTGCCTTATCTTACTCTACATCTGGGTTTTCTCGAGCTGTTTTCTTGTTGAACGTGGCCTAGAATTGGTGTGTCCTTTTGTCGGTTACTATTGTTTATGCTGTAGGAAACAGGGCTGATGGTCATGACTGCTTTTCTTGTGATGTAGTTTTAAGGTTGTATTTACCAAGTAGTATATCATCGAAATTTTAGTAAATTTTGTCATGTCAAACCCAATTTTTTGCACATTAATATCTTTTCTCGCAGTTGTTGACTGACATTTTATGTATTGTGCAGGGTGGTGATTTTGTTAAAAGAGATGGTATGGATTCCTTGCAGACCCATTTTTTAATTTTGTTTATAGATGTTAATTGACTTTACACATGATAAGATCACTTTGAGGGTTTCCCTCTACATGATTACTGGTTGAAGTTGCTCTTGAAATCCATACCTGAGCTTCAAATGTACATTTTTCAGGAACTAGTGGAGAAAGCATATATGATGGGAAGTTTCCAGGTGAGTGGCCTCATGCATTATTTGTGTTATGTACACATTATGTTCGTAATTACTGTGCAATCATTTAGAATTTGGCCGAAGGTGTCTTGTTTTAACTAATAATAGTGATTGGTGACAAGGGTTAATTTGAATACTTGTTCAGATGAATCACCTATGCTAAAGCATGATGGACCTGGTCTTCTATCTATGGCAATTGCTGATCGTGAAACTGTTGGTTCACAATTTATTATTACCTTCAAGGCTAATCATAATCTTGACAGGTAGTTTTGTATATTTATTCAGTCCACTGTGCCAAATATTTGCTTTGTTCAGTCCAAATGTGATTCGGTTTTGGGTCCTGCATTTGTCTGCTTGTGGCATGTGACAGAAAGTACGTAGTGTTTGGAAAGCTTGTGCAAGGAAGTGAAGTGCTGAAGAAAATTGAAAATGTTGGTGATGAAGAAGGAATACCAACTGTAACAGTGAAAGTAATTAACTGTGGTGAAGTCAGTGAAGGTAAAGGTTGTTTTACCAATTTTGCATAGGCCGCTGCATGACACATGACCCTTGTCAAATTGCTAATTTTGCCTTCCAATCTTTTCTGTTATTTGCAGAAAAAGGAAAAATAAGTTGAAAATGGGAAACAGTGCTTCTGATGCTGGTAATTATGAAGTGAGAAGGAAAGGAAAGCATAAGAAATCGTCAAGAGACAGAAGGAAGAGGAGAAGAAGATACTATTCATCTGATTCAGAGTGTTCCTCAGATTCTGAGACAGAATCATCGGATTCTGATAGTGATTCTGACTCATCTCTGTCATCATCCTCTGAGTTTGACATTAGTTCTTCGAGTGATGACAGACGCAAAAAGAGGAAGAGATCTTATAAACGAGAAAAATACAGGCATGGAAAAAGAAGAGATAGACGACGTGACAAAAAGAGAAAAAGGCATGACAAGAGATCGAAGCGCAGATCAAAAAGGTTTGATGCATATTATCCTTTTTATCCTTCTTAGAAGTGTCTTGTTATTTGGCTAATGTCAGTTAATAAACTCTTTTGCATGCTTAGTTGAGCTTTGTTTAATCCTTCTTAGAAGTTTCTGTTGCCTTCCATTCATTAGATATGCTTTTTTTTTTAATCTGGAATTTTTGCATATGCAAATCTATGATATACATGCATAATAGTGATAAGTATGATGCGCAAGTGATTTCACACGTGCATTTCTCCCATTCTGAGTTCAGCTGGTCACATTATGCGTCCTTCCGTATGTGTTTTTCCTGCATATTTGTTAAAGATTTATCGACAAAATATCATTTTCCCCTTGTAATAGTTGACAGTTTTTTTTTTAAAATCTATCTTGTGTGACTTTCTGGAAAGCTTTTTCAATTTGAGAAAAAAACTAGGAGACAATGCTTTGGAGTCATGGAAGAGCTAATTATATTTGTTTAATGTCTTATATAACTTGAATTATTTTATACTCTTTGATATAGGGCTACGGATACTCTTACTAATAATGACAGTGAGAGTAAAACTGAAAGTAGCACTGATAACGATGTTGATATGCAAGGAAAAGTTCACAAGGATAAAGACCTTTCTAAGAAAAGTGGTAAGTATTGGAATTTTTCATTTTATCCTAGCAATATCATGTTTCTCTGCTTATCCTCTGTATCTTAATATCTCTGATTGGATTGCGTATGTGGCCACTTTTTCTCTTCTCTTTTTTTTTTTTTTTTTTTTTTGGGGGGGGGACTGTGCTCTTATTGAGTTCCAATTTTCATAAATTATTTGTGTTATTTAAGGTTTTTCATCTGTCACTACCCTTATAAATGGTATTGTCTGCATTATGCAGTTGGGAGTCGATCTCCCTCAGCTGTAGGGAAAGAAAATCATCACGGAAATAGGGAAGAGGTTGAATTGCATGTAAAGGAGCATCAAGCTCCCAAGGAAAATGGAGATCGCCAGAGTAATGACATTGAAAAAGATGCTAAATCTGACAGAAGTGCAGAGAGACAACCTGATGTGGTAGATGATCTACCGAGCAAATCTAGGTCTACTTTCCATTCTCAGTTATTCTTTATACTTACTGGTTCTTCCCAATTTGGTATTTCATTAAAAGTTGATGAGCAGGAGCAGAAGCATTAGTCCAAAGAGGACCATTAGTAAGAGTACGAGTGTCAGTCCCAGGAGACCTAGCTGCAGCCCAAGTCCTAGTCCAAGGCGAAGTGTGAGCAGGAGTCCCCTACCTTTTCCAGAAAGAAATAGAAGTGGGGGTGCTGTTAGAAGGCTCAGCAAAAGCCCTTTGAGGGGTAGAAAGAGTAGAAGCATCAGTAGGAGTCCAGTGAGAGGACGTTCTCAAAGAAGCATTAGCAGGAGCCCTGCAAGGTCCCGGAGAAGCCCAAGTAAGAGTCCACCCAGATCATCAACAGGAGCTCGTAGAAGCATTAGAAGTCCTGTAAGATCTTCGAGGCGAAGCATCAGCAGAAGTCCTGTAAGATCTCTGAGGAGAAGCCCAAGCAGAAGTCCGTCAAGGGAAACCAATAGGAAGTATCGTCGTAGTTATTCAAGGAGCCCCACCCCGGTACGAAGGGTAAGGTCCTCTCCTGCTGATCGAGGTCGAGGTTTATCAAGAAGTGCTTCCCCTGATGCATCACCTAAGCGCATCAGAAGGGGTCGTGGTTTCAGTGATCACTACTCCTATGCACGGAGATATAGAACCCCCTCTCCAGAGCGATCACCTGTGAGGTCCTATCGATACAGTGGTAGAAATGATAATGAGAGGTACACATGCTACCTGTTTCTTTTAAGTTTTCTAACCCATTTTTACCTACAGCTATATTATATGTTTAACGGTGAATTGCACCAATAGGTATTCACCTACAACATTATTATTTTATAATTTATAGGTATTCAAGTTACAGGAGGTATTCACCTCGGCATTATAGAAGCCCTCAAAGAGGAGTTCCTCCAAGGTCTGATATACTGTATGCCTTTATGTTGGTGAAAGTCATTAATTGTTTGTTTATTGGTCAGCTTTTAAAAATATGCTATGCAGGTTCAGAGGCAGAAGAAGCAGGACACGAAGTCCATCTGTATTGTGTAGCCCTAGGTACCGTGATCGTCGATATAGCCGTAGCCCTAGTCACAGCCGCTCTCCAGTTGATGCGACTAGATCTCATCCCTCTCCAAGTGCTGGGAGGCAAAGGTCCCCTTCTCAGAGCAGGAGCCGATCCGAATCAAGGTCCTCATTGGACTCTCAGTCTCCGAAGCAGGCAAGCAAAGCAAGATCTAGGTCATCTTCCGGAAGTCCAGATGGTAAAAAGGGCCTCGTCTCTTATGATGATGGCTCGCCAGATTCAGGAAGGTGAAATAGGTTTCGCTTTCAGTCTTTGATGAGCCGTTCTTCTCTTCCTGCACTGCATTCTGTAGTTTTTAATTTGTTGTCTTGTTGCCAGAGTTTGTGTTGAGTAACTAAATATCGGATATTAGCATTTTCATTCACTTGGCTTGCGTTCGGGATATTCTATAAATAACTGGTCTCTCTCTGGATTATGATATTTACTATTTAGGGGTTTGATTCTTGTTACATTGTTGATGCAGTACCCTTGATAATTTTGCTATAGATGCGTTTAATGTATCAGAAACTTCCCCTAGAAAACTTTGAGAATGTGACTGAGAATTGATCCGGAATTAGTGGCTCTTGTATTAATTACTTTCCATAAATATATTATTGAACTAAACCGGGGTGAGATTGAATTTAACATTATATGTTGACATTTGATGCAATGATTAATACGAACTACGAAATTATCGAAACAAGGTTTAAAAGTCCGAAGGTGTTCCCAATGTTATTTCGCATTGTTTTCATCATCATTTTGTCCTTAAGTAACGTGTTGGACATTCATCTTATAGATAGCTTGTTCTGCATATGGTCTCTTAGAAACATTTGTAACTATAATACTTACTTCAAACCATGTCAACAACTAAGCTTCGTGAAACCATTCTCGAATGTCTATTTGAAGCACAATCAGATTCAAACGAACTCAAGCAAGAAGCGATACAACTCCTAGCTTCCATTACCAGGGTCAGTCCACAAAACAGGACATTAGTAGCTCAAACAAATGGAGCAATCCCTGCCCTGCATACCCTCTGCAAATCCTCCACTCCCATCATCCAAACTCTTTCATTATCTACGCTCTTCAATCTTTCTTTAAACCCAAATCTTAAACAATCTCTTGCAGACATGGAAACTATCAATCTTCTGAACTCCATAATCGTCTCCCCAACCTCCCCAACTGAATCCACCAAGTTAGCCTCTTCCCTCGTCTGCAGCCTCGCCATGCTCGACAAAAACAAGGCAAAGTTCGGAGTAGCTGGGACCATACCGTTGTTGGTTCATGCAGTTTCATACCCGCGTAATCCGGCAGCTCATCACCTGCTTAGTTCTTTAGCCGAGCTTGTGCAGTTCCATGGTAACTGCACCCTAGCTGTTCGGGCTGGAGCCGTCCCGGTGTTGATCAAAGTGGTGAAAAGCACCGAGGGTGAAGACCTTTCCGGGACTTCCCTAGTTGTTCTGGAACTTCTTTCTAGGTTCGATGAAGGGTTGAATGCTTTGAAAAGGACGGACCAGGTTGTTAGTTCGATGGTGGAGGTGCTGAAATGGAGGAGCATGATGAGCAAGGAAGGCGCGGTTGAGATACTTGCTCGATTATTCGAGGAAAGCGACGATTGCCTCATTGATGCTTTGAAGCTCCCGGAGTTCTTAACCGTGTTAGCTGATATCTCGGTCAGAGGATCCGCGAGAGCTCGAGAGAAGGCTGGTCTTTTGCTGAAGAAGACAACGGAAGCTAATTTGGATTCCTACAGTACTGACGGAAGCCACATGTTATTCTAATGGTAATAACAATTAAAGATATTAATCGAGGCTTTTATCAAGATTTCTTCTATCATAAACCTCATGATTTGCATAATCGATGCTAATTTTTTTTATCTATAGTTTAATTCTAATTCTTAATAATAAAATAAATGTACACGTAATACACTAATATAAATATCAGAGTTATCTTCCTTTCATTCCCTTTCCCTTCTCCATTAACTTTGTTTTATTTATAAAAGAACTTTCTTGATTTAATTCAAAACTATTACCAGTATTTAACTTTTTTACTATATTGATATACATGTTAGATTAAACATATAGTATGATCTAATTATAGTATATGTTATTTTTTTAATACTTTGAAAAGGTATACGTACTTTGTATATAGATTGTTTGAATATAATTTTTTTAAAAGATAACAATATTCTTTTTCTTTTTAATATCGCTCAAATGATTTTTTTTATGATTTAGAAAGATAAATAGGTTAATTATTATGGAAACAATGTTTGCTTGATTTGTTTTGAATAGTAAATGAGTAAAGTGATGTGATGAAAGGCATTTTCAACTTTCCACTCAAAGCAAAATTAAAAAGATTTTGGAGGACTAAAAAGTAAATAAAATAAAAAATAAAGATGACTTGTATAATTATAATCTCACATAAAATACTAAAGTTTATTACAAAAGCGATTCTTTTATATAAAATTTTATTTGAAGGAAAAAAAATTAAGATAAAGAAGAGGAAGTACTCCTAATGAGTTTTTTAAAACTCATGACCTAAAAAAAATTAAAAACAAATCTAAATAGTTTGATTAACTGGTTAAGTGTACTTGAAATCAATTTTTAATACTTGGATCAAATGATCTTCTATAAATTATTAAATTATATTTTATTTTCTTTTAAATATGATTTTGTTTGTAGCATTGGTTGTTGATGCATGGAATCATTTCCCAAAGCATTTTTTCTTGCTTTTTACAGCTTTTCTTTACTCATTCCCCAACAAAATTGTGGGAATTTTTTTCTCCCTTTCCCTATTTTTTTTTCTATTTGTATTACAATTGGGTGAGCAGATAGGGCAAAGAGAAACTAAAGGTGAAAAAGCCGTTTGCAGTGAAGAGAAAAAAGATGGTCAAAAAATTAGAACCTCGAAGACTTGTCTTCCCATCAGTCAGCTGCCAACTATCTTTATCCAAACCCTACCATTTATGTATTTTCCTAACATACTTAGTCTCCTTAATCATATTTTTATGTTTAGAAACGAAAATTAATTAGTTTCTAAAGCTAAAGTACGAAAATATTGAAAGTTTATTTTCTCTCAACATCAAATTTAAAGGAAAATGAATTCTGAAAAGATACAACACAATTTTGCAAATTATTTTTTCGGAAAACATAAAAAATGGGATTCTTCGTCGATATTTTCAATCTAAGAATTGAAAGGTACGATAAATTAATGGAACTCAGCTTACAACGTACCTTGTGGCCATGCAATAACTTTTGCTTTAACCTGGCTGGCTGGCTGTTTTAGCGTGTTTATTTATGCCACTTAATGGCAAGGCACATTGCTCTCCGAGGGAGAGAACTCGGGTTCAAACCTTGGAGAAGACATTGTTGGAAGGGAGAGCCACAAATCCCGAACATGAACCATCATATAATAGACATGGAATTTTTATCAAAAAAAAAGATTAGGGTATATATTACTTAGGATTTGAATATATAAAACATTAAAAATTAATAACATAGGATTTCTGTTTGAGACTAGTGAGAGTTATATAAGGGATTTTGGTTGATATGCTTCAAAGGAATAAAATTCTTTGTCCTTAATTATGTCTCCTTCTATATCTCGCACTAAAAAATAAATTTTAAACTCTATCTCTAATTTTTACATCTTAAATCTTAGACCTTACACCCTAAAAATACACCTCCTAATTCCATAAACCCATCATGGTCACTAACTTTGAAACCTAAATTTTATACCCTAAACTCACTATTTTAAAGCGAATATATCAAAAGAAACACAATAAAAACATATGATTTTCACCCGCTTCAAAGGGTATATATGGCTATTATTATTAAAAGGAGACATGAACTCCTCCTTGGGTCATTCTAAGATAAGATTAAGTCCCTTTTTCTCTATGGTTATTTTAAAGATTTGTGGGATATTCATGTTGTCCGGCTAGAGACACAGACTTTTGTTTCTCCTTAGTCTTTACCTACTCATCGTATTGCTAAAAGAACTTGAAGGTCACATCTCACTGCTTCAGTATGATAGAGTGAGGAACTTAATGCGGATTAGTCAAAAAGTTGATCTGGTTATTCTAAGACGGAATTAGACACTTGTAATTCAAATTATTTCATTTATAACTCTAATATTCAAATGTTAGATAATAAAAAATTTAATATTTTATCTCGTTGTTAATTGTATATTTTTTTAATTGTGTTTGACTTTAATAAATTATGTTATATAAACTTTACTATTTCTTATTTGGTTTTAAAATTTTATACTTCAATTCTAGCTAACTCAAATAAAACAAAAATAATAACTAAATTAAATCAAAATGATATAACTGTAGAACAAAACTCAAGCATACAACTTATTAATACTAGCAGGATTTAACTACCATTTTAAACGGACAATTTTACTCTTAATTTATGAGAAGATAGATTTTATATGTTGTGAGTGTCCATGCATAAAGCAGGGGGCAAATTCGGAAGTAAATCAAATGATGAAATTATTAATTTGCATGTGCTCATGCATTTACATGCAAGCAGAAGCCCTAAAAAGGAGTTGAAATTGGAGCTTTTTCTTCCCCTTTGGAATCTAATTTCAAATTTCCTTTATCTCTTTTTCCAATTTTAGTTTACTGTGATTCCATTGTTCAAGGAAATTAAAGTGACATGAAGAATATGAAAAAGAAAACGCTAAGGCTAAGCCCGTCCAATGACCAATCTCCTTCCTCAATCCGCCCGTTTCTCAAGGCCTAATCCGCTATATAAATACCCAAACCCCCTTATTAAATTAAACACACAACATCCCATCTTCTTCGTCGTCATCTGCTTTCTCAAGGTCTGAAAAACTCTGCACTTTTAGGTTGGGTTCTATTTTCCAAGCGTCATTTAATGCATGCATGCATGGCTGATTATGTTTTGGTTTGAACTGTGTTGTAGTCTGTAGAGGAGGAAATATGAACAGGCCAGGAGACTGGAATTGCAGATCGTGCCAACACCTCAACTTCCAAAGGAGGGACTCCTGCCAGCGCTGTGGAGAACGGAGATCCGGCGGTGGAGAGTATGGAAGTTTCGGTAGCAGGGGCGGCTCATCGTTTGGGTTCACTGGACCCGATGTTAGGCCAGGTGACTGGTATTGCACTGTGGGCAACTGCGGGGCTCACAACTTCGCTAGCAGATCAAGCTGCTTCAAATGTGGTGCAGCCAAAGATGAACCGTCTGGAGGATTTGAAGGTGACATCCCACGTATGAGGGGGTATGGCTTTGGCAGTGGCAGCTCTAGTCGCTCTAACTGAAAATCAGGAGACTGGATTTGCACCAGGTTCATTTCATTAATTGACACAATACACACACACATACTGCCTGCTTGAACATAAAATTGGACGTTAGAATTGATGAACATTTGTTGACATGCTTGAACATAAGGTCGGGTTGCAACGAGCACAACTTCGCCAGCAGGATGGAATGTTTCAGATGCAATGCACCAAGGGACTCCACCCACAAATCTTCATACTAATTGGAGTGAAATGAAATTTTCATTTTTGGGTACATTCTCTTTCGAGAAAACTTTGTTTTTAAATTATTTTCCTCGCGAATAATGAAGACATTGTCTCTGAATATGTAACTCTGGTTTAGGTACTGCTGCAGTCCCAGGAGAGAGATCGATGAGACAAGGCAATCTCGGTCATATGTTGCTTTCTTTCATGTCTGTCTTTCTTCGTTTTGTCTGTTTGTTAGTGTTAGATGTTTCGATGAATCATGTTTGAAGTAGTTAAGCTAATATCAAAGTATAAAGGGCATGCATGTACTCGCTGTTATGGTATTTATATCAGTGTCTTTCTCTTTGATAAGACTGTTTTGTTTTTGTTTGAAAATGGTCCAAGTGCTCACTTCTGCAAAGGCAAAGCAAAGTTAAAAGAGGGATAATTACTGTTGGACCACACTAGGACTCTTTTGTTTAAACCAATGCAAGTATGTCGTACGACTCGGTAATATATAGCTATATGCCTTTGAAACACTCGGCTTTTTTGCAAAGGCAAAGCAAAGTTAAATAGGGCTCTTTTCAAATCTATGAATTATGACTCCTGGCCAACAGCTTTTTAAAACATGGATCGATGAAGGCTCCAACGCAGTTCGTTCTTCAAAACTAATAAAGAAGCTCTATCGAACGGAACCTAAACTTTGTATTAGCACCTAAGGACTAAGACTAAAATCCTAATACTCTCATCTTCATCCCTTGTAAAATGTACTAGAAAATTTTATGCATCTCAAATATACCCCAAGTCAAATCACTCATCTCACTTTTAAAAGGTGATTACATGAACAAAGTGGTTCTCAATTGATTTCTATACCAAATTATTAATGAATTAGAGATACATATATTGTTAATATATATAAAGTAAACTCTAATTTAAAACGATAGTGATTATATTAAAAAGAATATAAGTGTTTAAGCATTATATTAATTAATAGTGATTATAGTAGTATTTGTTCTAGAATATTATCTCTACCATTTAACATTGATCGTTCAATCACTCTGTTGACATCACTGATGCTCAAACCCATAACCTCTAGGAACAACAACTGTTCCTTTAACCATTTGAGCTAGAGGGCTCGTGCACAAGGTTTAATATTATTAACTAATATCTAAAACAATATTTGAATATGGCCGATAAAATTTAAGAATTTCTTATTCCAAAAAAACTCTGAAGTATATATATTCAAGCTTAAATTGGGTTTCCATTGGAGCCAACGGTGATGTATGCCCTATCATTAATGAGTTTCATAATTAATTAATTAATCAGCTGCTAATTATTAATATTATCTTAGCTTGACTAGTAAAAGGAAGAGAGAATGATCTTCTATATATGTTGTACTTTGTAACGTTTAATGTACTAATTATAAGGAACAATGAAAAAGTTGTAGTCTATTTTTCGACAATTAATTATCCTTTCATGATTATTGGATGGGTTTAACTTTGAGTCATCCAACTTGTATAGATAAGCTTTTTTTAATGAATAATTCACATAGGATTCCAAAGCTTTTAAAGGGAAACTTTCATGGTTCCTTTTTTTAATTTGAGTTGGTTTACTTTAGGGTTTTTAATTTATATTAATAGTTTTATAATTAAATATTTATAGTTTTTCACCATTTGATAATACAAACAAACCTTGTAAATAAAGTTGTTCTAACTCACTTCCTAAATACTAAATATCATCTTATTTTTATTGAGTCTATCTATAAAATTTATGTTTCAGTCTCTTTAAAATCGATTGGTCAAAAAGTAGTCGTTCAATTCCTTACTGTGTGCCTGCTACTGGCTACTACAATCCATGATTTATCTTTTAACAAGATTCCTTGTTTCACTTTAAGCTTAGCTTTACGTTACTTCATCATCTGCTTTTGTTGATGTTAGTGAAGTGAAACGACTTCCCAATGCACAATCTTGTCATAGCTGCTTTATCGGAACCCATTTAATTATACTTTATTTATTCTAAATATATTGATTTTTTATTTGTTAGTTTCTAATGTTAAACGATGGAATTAAATTTTTTGAATAATTTTTACTTAAGAAAGGGAGAGGGAGAGGGAGAGGGAGAGGGAGGATTATTTCTAATAGGACAGGAATCCAAAACCTAGAGAGGGATTGGATGTCAACATGAGTTTTTTATCATTTGCTCTAAATTGTGTTGACAACGATTGAATTGAATTTAAGTCATAAACAAAATAATGTCTCGTGATATATTTTAAAATTTTCAAATTATAGTTTCTATATGCCCCATTTTCAGTGCCCTTGCTGCCATCATTGTTCAACAATTATGATAGGAAATAGGAATGACCCATCATCCTAAAATGGGAAATAAAATCAATATGTAATGTTTGGATCCAGTAAGTTGTCATGGTATGGAGTGTCGTGGTAATATGGACTTTTAACATCAACATCAGATGTTGTGATCATTTATTTGTCTAGAGAAGTAAATTAAATACTTCTCCTTGGTGTACAGAAACAACTATTTCCTTCTTCTGTTTTACAATCATTTGCCAAATGTTGTAGATCGAGATGAACCAAAGCAACAGAGAAGAGGAATAGAACAAGACATTTGAGGGGTACCTTGGTAGATGAAAGAAGAGCATAATCATGATTTTAAAGCAACCTGAAGAAATTTGGGAGTTGAGAAAAATCAACACTGTGGTGGTCAAGAGAGCCTTTTTAAAATAAATAAATCCAGCAGGAAAAATATGAAAAACTTTATAAAATAAAAACATGTTGAAAGGTTATGCCTTTTTAAAATACATTTGTACGGCTGCCAAACGCAACTTTCAAAGTGGAATTCCTTGGATTCATGCATTGGACTCTTGATTCTTTTTTATGTTTAGGGGAGAGGCACGACCATAGACTTTGACCCATGAGAAAACAGAACATCCTGTGTTACTTACCTTCAAACAATTTATCCCTTGTGAACCCATTTACAAAACAAAGGCCTTTTCTCTGTAGTTGGGCTTTACACACCCTTCAAATCATGTACTTTCTCCAATTTCGAAACTAACAACAAAGTTGACTTGGTCTTAGTCTAGACTAATAGAGAGTATATATATTTTGAAAGGGAATTATCAACTAATATAATTAGAAACAATATATATATATAATTATTCTAGACTAATAATTTGTAAGGTTCAAGAAAGCAAACTCAACTTCCACAAGATTTTGAGTTTTTTATTTATTAATTTTTAAAAAAGAAAAAATAGTATGAAAACATGATTAAAATGGTTCTGAAGTGTGATATTTTTTTGACTAATAATCGATATAGTAATTAACACCGCTAGGTATTTACGACATGACTACATAGTAATTTATCCATATAAAAAATGATAAATAATTTAATTACTTGGTACTTATTAATTTAATCAAATGATAAATAATTTCTTTAATAGAATGCAATTGTCAGTAACCACTTCTCGCGCATCTAATCAAGTAGATATAATGAATCAAAAAAAAAAATCAAATAGATATAATCGTAAATATCTAATTAGTTTAATATAATGAGTTGTTGGAGAGAAATTGAGTCCACCGACAGCCAGAGGAGCGGCAGATGCAGAGTAACTGGCAATAACCGGTAATTCTAAGTACAGGCTGTTACCAGAAAACAAAAAATTTATATAATGTGTTGATTGTCCATTTTATGAAAGAGACTAACTAGCGGTTAGCTCAATACGTGTAGTAATTTCACTGGTTATAAGACTGAGGCAGCCAAGCCAATCATGTTGAAACGAGCAAAGCCGAGCACAATTGGGCAATAAATAGCAACTGGTTCAGCCGGTGAAAATCGTTGCATCAAAGAAAAAGAACAAGACAATAAATAAAAAAATATGAAAATAAGTTGATAGAAAAGGAAGGCATTGAGCGCAGTGAACAATTCGCAAAGATTATAGCTGGAATGAGTACAGAGAAAATGGAGATGGCGTGTTGAATGGGAGAAGATTGCCGACAGTCTTTTCTTAGCCTTCCCAATACTTACATTTTTCATCTAAAACTCTTCTCTCTGGATCTGTGAAAGAAATAACAATGGAAGCAAGTGCAGGAATGGTGGCCGGTTCTCATCAGAGGAACCAATTGGTTCGGATTCGTCATGATTCTGATAGCGGGGTTTGTCATTTCATTATTGTTCTTTTTGGATATATTTGATTTGCATTGTAGCGTTAAAATCTAAGTTTGTTATCATGGACAGTGACTTTTCAGCTCAATAGACCATTATCGTTGATCTTGATATCGGGTAATCGTTGTTAGGATCTAAATGTTAGTAGGGGGTTTGTTGACTCAGGAACTGAGTGAGTGGGTAGTGAGCATAATCGGATCTGATTTTTATACTAGAAGATCATCCTTAGATTCTGGTCTTTTGAAGTTCTTCCTTTAATACTTTGTATTATTCAAGATCGATGGTTCAACTGTACAATTTTAGAATATTTCTAACAGCGATAATTGCCATTTATAAATGCAGCCAAAACCGTTGAAGAATTTGAATGGACAGACATGTCAGATCTGTGGTGATGATGTTGGAGTTGGTGCTGCCGGTGAGGTGTTTGTTGCTTGCAATGAGTGTGCCTTCCCTGTTTGCCGGCCTTGTTATGAGTATGAACGGAAAGATGGGACTCAGTGTTGTCCCCAGTGCAAGACTAGATACAAGAGGCATAAAGGTCTACTCATTTCTTTGTTTATTTGTCATTGAATTCCATTTTGTGATTTGGCTTTGGAGATTTTATATCCTTTGTGAAGATAATATTTGAATATTTCAGGGAGCCCTCGGGTGGAGGGAGATGAGGATGAGGAAGATGTTGATGATTTGGAAAATGAATTTGATCATCCTGAAGGGCATGGTAAGGCGAGGCGGCAGTGGCAGGGTGAAGATGTGGATCTTTCTTCATCCTCAAGACATGAATCTCAACAACCAATTCCCCGTCTAACCAGTGGCCGTACGGTAGGTGTTTTAAGTGTTTCTGTCCCTATTCATGCTAGGAAATTTGCATGAACCATATCACGATGCGATTATTTGTTTCTTCTTTTGATACCTTCAATCTGTCTATTGGGCGATCGAGCAGTGCTCTGCTTAATTCCCGAGTTTCAGTGTAAAAGTTGGAAAAATCAAGTCATCCATTGTGGTTTATCCTAATCGGATTTAATTGAAAAAACTATTTCGTGCTTGCTTGGATTTGTAGGATTTATAATCCTCTTGCTAAATTTTGTTTAAAACTTTTCACATGTTCACAGCAGTTATAAGTATTGCAATCTTTCTGTTTCTTTTGCTAGCTATATAACCCGTATGTTATAGCCCAGCATGGTTTTGTTAAACGGTCTTTTTTTCTTCTTCTAACTGATAGGTCAACATTTTCAGGTTTCTGGAGAAATGTCTACACAAGACAATCAGTCTGTGCGAACGACATCAGGTCCTTTGGGCCCTTCTGAAAAGAATGTTAGTTCGTCTCCTTATGTTGACCCAAGGCAACCAGGTAATCGCGTTATTGTGTTTGTTTACAAGATCCCCCCCTCCCCCCCACACAAAGGGTTTATTATCTGAATCTCTAATGTCATCTGTTCTTGTAGTCCCGGTGAGAATTGTGGACCCTACAAAGGACTTGAATTCTTATGGCCTTGGGAATGTTGATTGGAAGGAAAGGGTTGAAAGTTGGAAACTCAAACAGGATAAAAATGTGATGCATATGAACAATAGATACCCTGAAGGGAAGGGAGATCTTGAAGGAACTGGTTCAAATGGGGAGGAACTGCAAATGTGAGTTTATTTGTCTAGAATAATGCTAAAATCAGTTTACTATATTCACGGCCTTATAATATACTCTAAATTTATATTTTTCATCTTTAATTTTGTTCCCCCCCTAGTTTTTTTGGTTAAATATGATTTTGGAGTAATGTCTGTCATATTTCTATCTCTAAATGCAAGTAATCTCCATTCTTTTGTCTTTGCAGACAGAATTGATATATTTTTTAGTTCAGTTGATGTCATCTATGCATTTCACTTTTTCAGTTTTTCCCCAAGTTTAATACTTGTTCTGCAGGGCTGATGATGCTCGACAGCCTCTGAGTCGTGTGGTTCCTATTTCTTCATCTCACCTGACCCCTTATCGTGTTGTCATCATTCTCCGTCTCATCATTTTGGGCTTTTTCTTGCAATATCGTACAACACATCCGGTGACAGATGCATATCCATTGTGGCTAACATCTGTTATCTGTGAGATTTGGTTTGCCTTATCGTGGCTTCTAGATCAGTTTCCAAAATGGTATCCCATAAATCGTGAGACCTACCTTGACAGGCTAGCTTTGAGGTCAGTTCTGTTACTTCACTGATGGGTTATTTCTTTTGTGGCTTACAAACTACCTTGCTTTCCCTGTCTGCCTGTGTGTGTTTGGTGTTGCCTGTTAACACGGTTGGCTCTATTTTCTAGATATGACCGAGATGGGGAACCATCACAACTATCCCCTGTAGATGTTTTTGTCAGTACAGTGGATCCACTCAAAGAGCCTCCGCTTATCACAGCGAACACCGTCTTGTCAATCCTTGCAGTGGATTATCCTGTGGACAAAGTAGCATGCTACGTATCAGATGATGGTTCAGCTATGTTAACCTTTGAAGCCCTCTCTGAAACTGCAGAGTTTGCAAGGAAGTGGGTGCCTTTCTGCAAGAAGCACAGTATAGAGCCTAGAGCTCCTGAGTTTTACTTTGTTCAAAAGATTGATTATCTAAAGGACAAGATACAGCCTTCCTTTGTCAAGGAGCGCCGTGCAATGAAGGTCAGTGTATGGGTACATAATTATGCTAATGTGCATGTTATGTTGTTCTGTTTTATATTAAATTTGCTTTAACATGATGAAAATGTTGTTACATCTTGAGATTCATGAAATAGAGGTAAAGTAATAGTCTATATGAATAGGTAATATGGAAAATAGATTTGTAAAGCATATGCCTTTTTAAACATAGTTTTTTTCCTTTTTGTAAGCTTTGCTAGAAACAGTCAACAGTTTTATATATTTTCTTTGCAGTTAGACACTGCATAATGCATATATAAATAAATAACCAAAGAAATCTGCAGAAGACTTAAAGAGGGTTCCTCCCAAGTACAAGGCAGAATTTTAGAATATGAGACCTATAGTATCTAATGAGATGTTTTCACTACTTGCTACTAAACAAAAAAGATGTCACATATTTTTATCATTGATAAAGGTGTTTTCTTCTTTCAACAGAGAGAATATGAAGAATTCAAGGTTCGGATCAATGCCCTCGTTGCCAAAGCTCAGAAAATGCCTGAAGAAGGTTGGACAATGCAGGATGGTACGCCTTGGCCAGGAAACAACCCAAGAGATCATCCAGGAATGATACAGGTATCGTTCTTCAACTGAGTTGTATGACAGTAAAGCTGGTTCTATGATTACTTACGTTCATGGTTCTTTTCATTTTCTAATGTATTTTCTGTGGATCAACAGGTGTTTTTAGGTCACAGTGGAGGGCTTGATACTGATGGAAATGAGCTACCTCGCCTTATCTATGTTTCTCGTGAGAAGCGACCTGGCTTCCAACATCACAAGAAAGCTGGAGCCATGAATGCGTTGGTATGCCATTCTCATCCCCCTTTTCAATTTCAGCATGTTTTCCTTAGGCAGTCACATTTTTTTTTTGTAAGTTAAGCAGTCACATATGTCCTTCGCTCTGGGGGTCACTCCGTTAGAAAAATGCATCATGTAACCGAACTGTTTTAGATCATTATATTTATGTTGCATACATTCACAATGAAATTTAGCCAGTTTTTCATCAGGAATATATCCTTTTAGATCTTCAGCACTCACAACCAATCAATTCCATTTTCTAATTTGGCCATCTTGTGCTTCACAGATTCGAGTTTCAGCTGTTCTTACCAATGGGGCATATTTGTTGAATGTCGATTGTGATCACTACTTCAATAACAGTAAAGCTCTTAAAGAAGCAATGTGTTTCATGATGGATCCTGCATACGGAAGAAAGACATGCTATGTACAGTTCCCTCAACGTTTTGATGGTATTGACTTGCACGATCGATATGCCAACAGAAATATTGTGTTCTTTGATGTAAGATCCTCTTGTCTTCAAGATAGTGTTTCTTTCCAATCACTAGTTACTGGGAATGGTATCTCATTTTGTACTTATATGTTGCAGATTAACTTGAAAGGATTAGATGGCATCCAAGGTCCAGTCTATGTGGGAACTGGTTGTTGTTTCAACAGGCAAGCTCTATACGGCTACGATCCAGTTCTAACAGAAGCTGATTTGGAACCAAATATTATCGTTAAGAGTTGTTGTGGTTCAAGAAAGAAGGGAAAAGGTGGAAATAAAAAATACATTGACAAGAAAAGGGAAGCTAAGAGAACTGAATCAACCATCCCTATTTTCAATATGGAAGACATTGAGGAGGGTGTTGAAGGTGGGATTTTTATCTCCAATTCATTTGATTTTCTCTTCACTGGTGCTCAACTCCTATTGCTTTGTTTCTCACATGAAACAGTGTGGGGACTCCTACTTCTGCATAGTTGCCATAAAATTTTCATTGTTCATATTTTCCAGCATCAATAGTATTCAAGATCACTAAGTATGCATAAAAGTGGTATATTAGCGGATTCCATTTTTGATTAAGTGAGCATGAAGATGAAGGTAGTGTTGGAATGCTCATCTACTATGTGGTTTTAATTTCATTTATTGTTTTCTGCAGGATATGATGATGAAAGGTCTCTTTTTATGTCTCAGAAGAGCTTAGAGAAGCGGTTTGGTCAGTCCCCGGTATTTATTGCAGCTACCTTCATGGAGCATGGAGGCATTCCACCATCAACTAATCCTGCAACTCTTTTAAAAGAAGCAATCCATGTAATTAGTTGTGGATATGAGGACAAGACTGAATGGGGAAAGGAGGTCAGTTAGCGAAGTATCATGACCCTTAGTAGTGCCTAGCCCAGTTTCCCTTTTTATATGTGCACTAACTCTTTTGTTTTGTCTCCTGTGACCAGATCGGATGGATTTATGGTTCTGTTACAGAAGATATTTTGACTGGTTTTAAGATGCATGCCCGTGGGTGGATATCAATCTATTGCATGCCTCCTCGTCCAGCATTTAAGGGATCTGCTCCCATCAATCTTTCTGATCGTTTGAACCAAGTTCTTCGATGGGCCTTGGGTTCTATTGAGATTTTGCTGAGCAGGCATTGCCCCATCTGGTATGGTTACAAAGGAAGATTGAAGCTTCTGGAGAGATTGGCATACATTAACACCATCGTTTACCCCCTTACCTCTATTCCTTTGCTTGCTTATTGTATGCTTCCAGCCTTTTGTCTTCTGACGGGAAAATTTATCATTCCCGAGGTAAGTGATTATCTTCACTTTTTGCTTTAAGGTTGATTTCTACCCTTGCAATCGTTCAAAACCTGTAACATTAATAATGTTCTTCCTCCAAATTTTATGCAGATAAGCAACTATGCTAGCATGTGGTTCATTCTCCTTTTCGTCTCCATTTTTGCCACTGGAATACTTGAGCTTAGGTGGAGTGGTGTCAGTATTGAAGACTGGTGGAGAAATGAACAATTCTGGGTTATTGGCGGGACCTCAGCTCATCTTTTTGCTGTTTTCCAGGGTCTTCTGAAAGTTCTTGCTGGAATAGATACCAACTTTACTGTCACTTCCAAGGCCTCCGACGAAGATGGTGATTTCGCAGAGCTTTATGTTTTCAAATGGACATCCCTTCTCATTCCTCCCACCACAGTTCTTATTATCAACCTGGTGGGCATCGTGGCTGGTGTATCCTATGCTATAAACAGTGGGTACCAATCCTGGGGCCCACTTTTCGGCCGTCTTTTCTTCGCCATCTGGGTGATTGCCCATTTGTATCCTTTCTTGAAAGGTCTTTTGGGTCGTCAGAATCGCACCCCTACCATCGTCATCGTGTGGTCTATACTTCTCGCGTCCATCTTCTCGTTGCTGTGGGTGCGTATCGACCCCTTCACCTCGGATGCTACCAAAGCAGCTGCAAACGGTCAGTGCGGCATCAACTGTTAGATTCCTTTTCGTGTCCTTTTATTTATTCCGGTTCATGCTCTCCCTCCTTCAATTTGTCTATGCTGTATATAACCAGAAATAGAAAAGGATGCTCCAACCATAAATGTTGTGATATGCGTTTGTGTGTGGAGGAATTTTATATGTTTTCTGACACAGATGGAGATGTAAGACCAAGAACCCTATAGATCTTTTTCTTCACTTCCATTCTTCTATATTGGTGATGAAGTTTGATGTTGATGTGTAATTTTAAAACTTATCATTGTTTTCGATTATGTAGAGATACTTATTGAATGCGATGAAGGGACTTGGCACTGGTTTTTTAAGTTTTTGTTGGAACCTATATTATCTTTTGTACTATTTTAGGGGGAAAAAATATTACCACATACTTTATTAAAAAAATATCTAAATCTTATTATTTTTAAAAAAGATATATTTGATTTTCATCCAAAAGAATTCAATATAATATAAAATATTGTACTTGTAAGATTCAAAAACTATAAATAATTTTATCAAATTAAAAATTTATTTTCAATGTTACTTTTTAATTGTATATCAAACAAATTCAATACTAAATATTTAATATTAATTTTTTTAATTTATAAAACAATGACTAATTTATGGGTTGGTTATATAGATAGATGAAAAATAATAAAATATATTTCATGCATTTTTTATTTCTGTAATCTCTACTGAATTTAGGTCATTACATTTATCAAGAGAAATATTTTTTTTTTCACTTGGAAGATCAAAAGTGTATTATTAAAAAAGATGAGATAAGATGCTAAGACGTATGATTTTGTTTGAAAATGGAAACCAAACCAAATAATTTGATTGTAGCATGGAAATCCCCCGAGAAAGGAGGATAAGTGGTTAGAGTGGGTTGAATACAAGGAGGAGAAGTGGTTAGAGTGGGTTGAATACAAGGAGGAGAAGTGAGGTGATATACATAGTTAGGGCTTTTGTTTTCTCTCTCTGAACAACGAGAATGGTGGGAACAACCGAGGCAGTGGATTCATCACCCTCCAACAACAACAACAACCGTATCCAAGTCTCCAATACGCAGAAACCCCTCTTCTTCTACGTTAAGCTCGCCAAGGTTACTTCACTGTCTCAGTTTCTCTCTTCCGGTGATTAATGAATGATATTAAACTTTAATTGTTTTCATTTCGGAATTGCTGGATGTTTATGATCAGTACGTGAAAAATTACTAGACCAATGGGAAGTATATATATGAACAAAGGGAGTAAAGAGTGTTCTTCTTACTTGTTTAAAACAATTATTTTGCTCCCTTTTGGCAGAGGTACATGCAGCAATACAATGAGGTGGAACTCTCTGCTCTTGGAATGGGTATTCTTTCTTTGCACTATCTTTCTCAGAATTTGTCGATATTGAAGTGGCAGTTTGCTTTGCTGCTGTCATGGATTTCTTAGTACATGTTTATCTGTTTAGGGTTTTAAGGATAGAACTTTCATATAAATTGATAGATTCAACATGTGTGGCAAATACATCATGGAGCTCGTAAATTGTTTTATTCTATGACTGCAATGGAATCAAAGGAACACATTCTTGTGTTGACATACAAACATGCTATGTGTGCATCATTTATGGCGTGAGATTTATGAATTATGATGGAGGCTCTCTCTTGGTTTTGAATGTTGTGAAAAACATATTGTGCAACCATTTACTTTTCATTATAACTCGCTTTAAGTGCTTCCGGACAGCTATTGCTACTGTTGTTACCATTGCTGAGATATTGAAGAACAATGGGCTGGCCATTGAGAAAAGTGAGTCTTACCCTTAACAAGATACTTTTTAACTTTCATTCCATGTTGAGATATATGAATTATATGCCAGAAATCATGACTTCTACCATCGACATGAGAGAGGAATCTGGCGGACGACCAGTACAAAAAGCAAAAGTAAGTTGAAAATACATACATAATGGTTTTCTTAAAGTTACTTTATCACATAGCTCACATTTGATTCGCTACTTTCGACCATTTTTAACCATTTAACACCTATATAAACTCTCATGAACATGGTTGAACTTAATCTTATTGCAATTAATTATTTTGTAGATTCAAATACTGCTGGGGAAGTCAGACAAGTTTGATAAGTTGATGGCAGCTGCTGTTGAGGAAGCCTTAGATAATGAGTAATGCAAAGACAAGAATAAGATGTTCATTAATTTTAGCTTTGTATTACTTTGATTGTGAGCATAACAGTAACTTTCTTGTTTGCACGTTAGTGAAGCCTAGTCACTGTGATGAGATTTTGGGAATTTCTGTAAAAAAACACCATGGTCATTTCCGTTCATAAAATTTAAACTTATGTCTCATTTCAAGGCCAAAGAAAACTTGTATGCCAAGTAATTTGACTTGCATCATTATTTCTTCCCTTATAAATGCCGCAACCTGAACTGATCCCTCAACAAAAATAATTCAGCAGGAGAAAAATCTTATAAAGAAAAAAAAAAAAGATGAACCTAAGGCGCAAGCCATCTCATTTTTGTGTTCCAAAAGATGAGTTATTGCTATTCCATCTTGACCAGAAACTCTATGTTTCATCATCTTTATCAACCAGTATCCTTTTGCATGCTTCATAGCACATGAAAGAAATCCCAGCAGCAGGTACCAACTTCATGCAACTCGGACCCAATCCTTTATACAGACCATGGATTCCTTCTTGTTCGAGAATGCTTGCTAGTGCATGCACCACGTTCTTGTAGACCTGTCTTCCATGGAGAGCTCCAACTTGCATGTGCTTACGAGCCACCTCCAGAGGGAAAGTTGCACTACTTGAAATGGCCCCAGCTAGTGATCCGATTAAAAGTGTTTCAATATTCCCGATTTTGTCCTCCTTAGAAATTTTACGGTACACTTTCCGTAAAGTATCATATGCAAAATAATTAGTGGCGGCGTACGGAATTACTCCAATGAGACTAGGAGCAAGGCCTCTGTAAAGTTCAGAAGGGCCCTCCTTTTGCAGTATTTTTAAGAAAGCATCAAGTATACCATCATACATGTTCTTCTGCAGATTAACAAGTATTTAAGTGAACACACGCTTTTACTCTGTGAATTGCAAGTTCTAGACTGTTTACCTCAATGGTTAATCGAGTCTTGACTAACTCAAGAGGATAGGTCACCAAAGTTGAGCTGACTCCAGCACAAGCCCCGGCAACTAATGAGGCAGGAATTGGAATCTTTGATTCTTCCCCAGGGTTGGGTGACAACAGCTTATTCACGGTATCAAATGCAAATAGCTGCAGTACATGGGAAATAGGTATACGAACATATCAGGAATAATTGCAACTCTAATATGTTTCAATGTAATCATAGTATCATAAAGATGCAGCTTAGCCTTTGCACTTCCATTTTGTTGGTCTATCAGTCCAAAATGAGAGAAAAAATCATTAGCAATAAGTGTGATAATTTATTGTTTTATTAGCAAAGAATACAAGATACTAGCATTCATAGGTTCACTCTAACAAAGCTTGCAACACTATTCTTAGCAACAAGCCAACAACCAAACACCCCTGTAGATAGTAATATGAAGAAAAACGCAATCATAGGTTCACTTCTTTCATATGTAACAAAGTTTAATCATTGAGAAGATTAGAACAAAAAAGAACAGTATTGCAGAACAATAAAAATACATCAAAAGGCTGGTTAACAACCTAATCAAACGGAAAGAAGATTTAATAATCAGCAATAACAACATAAAAGGAATTAGATAGTAGAATTGATGCCAACACCCCAACATAATTGACCTACATGTTTCAGTGATTTTACATATCTCCTTGTATAATTTTTATTTTTTATTTTTTATGAAGAACAGCACCTGTATATTCACCATTACTTCATCAACGTAATCATCCAACCAATCAGAAAACAATCACTCACTCTGATCTAGTTAAAGTAAAAATCTACACTTATTGAACAGTTAGCCTTATTGTTAACGTGAAATCATAAAGAAACCACTAAAAGGATACAATATAAAACTAGCAAACCACAATGCGTCAGTTTAGAACAGCAGCAGATAAAACAAGAAACTCAGAGAGACACAACAATAATCATAGGAAAGGTTGGAATCAAGAAACATAAGCTAAAACACGAGAACACCATCATATAAACAAACCAGTATCACATTATACTGCGTAAGGAACATCACAAAGCTCGAAAGCAAGCAACCAGTATAGAAATATCCAGTACAACAAAAAGACAAAACAAAGCGGATAACATTAATAACAATACCATTTGCAATTAAGGGATTTATTACCTCTATGGCCTTGCTAGGTGCGACTCGAATCACATTAACAAGATTACCCCTAAATAGACCTTTCCAGCCTTCAGTCTGCAATATATTATGGAACACCTCAGTTGTAGAATTTCCACTGCTCCCAACCATCAGATGCGTCCTTATCGTCTCTAGTGGCGCAACGCAAGTCCTTGAAACCGCCCCAGCAATGCCACCGCTTATTAACCTTCTTAATGAAGGATTAGAAATCTTGATTTTCAGTTTTAGGCCACCTTTCTTCTTCTTCTTCGACGCTGCTTCACCTTCCAGCACTCCTACAACCCGAATTGGTAAATACTTCGCAAACAAATCGGAAAATGGAGGTTTCGTCCCACCATTGTCACGGGGATTTGGGGAGTTCGGCGAAACGCCAAAACCCGTTCCCACTTGGCCAACGCTTGCAAATAAGCCACCTGGATAAGAGTTATTTGGTTCCAGACTCCATTGCGACCCCAAATCACATATAGAGAAAAACCCATCTCTCTTATCATCAAACAACGCCATCCCTCTATTGCTCATAATTGAAAAATATAAACAGAGAAAATTGATAGAGAAAAAAAAAACGCCTTTATTGAAAGGTTATTGAATCCGGTTTTTCATTGTTTTAAGATAACTGAGGGTGATTGTGAAGTAAAGAATCGACTTCGAGCAAACATGCGCGTAAAAAATCCATTTTCCAGAAGAGGGTATGAAAAAAATCAAATCTTTTGAAGAATCCAAAGAGGAAAAGGCGATAGAAACAAGAGATGGAGAAAATATTGGAACCCTTAAAATGGAAAGGGGGAAATGATAGAAACAATAGGTACGGTAGGTGACTGAATCCGATTCTCCCAGGCAGGTGATTCCTTTTTCCCCTTTCCCTTCTCCTATATTAGCAATAGAAAATCAGCACTCACAAAAGGAAAGTATATTAAATATTGAAACAGTTGGGTTGCTTTGATTTGGTAGGCAGGTTAGAGTGGGAGGGAAGATGATGTTAGATTTTTGTTGTACTTCCAAATCCCACTCATAGAAGCGGAGTGATTCTGAAGCAGCTCTGCAGGAGATTCCAGTCATTTGCTGAATTCTGAATATTGATTTTTACGGGAAACAGAGCAATGGAATCCATTGTTATTAGCATTTTATAACTCTATTTGGCTCCACCTCCTACCTTTTATATATGTATACATATATTTTTGTAGTGATATTAGCGCCAATTTAGTGCTATTATTGTAGTGCATAGCAACGCTCTAAGCCACTCGATCCAGTCTATATTACCTAATTATAATTAGGTCATTTAAATCACTAGATCAATAATAAAATGTGTGGCTCAGATTAAGCCATTCCCCTTTGATCCTTTTTTCACAAATTCAATTTTGATTCTCACAGCAATGAACCTGTGTGAAAGGAATACTTCACAACTACTACTGTTGTTATTAGATAGCAGAAAGAGATAAATGTCAGATTCAATTTGTGTCGTGGGTTCGATTAAATATTCAATTCAGTTCATATTTGAATGATAAATAAAAAATCACAACAATTACCAACATTTGCAAAGTACATAAAACCAAGTTTTGATGGTTTCTCACTTTGATTCTGAAAAAGTAAAATAACATAAAAGTTCAAGCTCAGCCAAAATTTTAGAAGGTAGAAAACTACTGGATCCCCTTCTGGGAAGGACGACCATTTCCCCCCTAGGAACTACAAGTGTTACAACTCAATAAAAATTTACCCGTCAGTGACAGGTAGCTCCACTTTATCAATAAAAAATACTACAAGTTGCTCAGGCTCAACACAAGGGGGAAATTTTGGTGGGGGATGATATATTTAAGTGTGTGACAAAAAACATGAATCCTTGGTAACGAAGGAACAGACAGATGTAGTAACTAAAAGTAGAATACAAAATCTAGAATAGGCCCTTACAGGAATCAACCTCAGTCGCCTGTGCATCCAATAGAGCTTTTCCCGAAGGATCTGAGCTAATAATTCTCATTGTTGCATCAAACACAGCTTTCTGGTAGAAGTCATCTTCCATCTTCTTGAGGATCTCCTTCACTACTTTGAAATCTAAAGCCCCAACCAAAACAAGTTTTCCTATTATTTCTCCAAAATTATTTGGTGCTTTTGGTAAGTCGATGCCAACATCATCCAACAAGGCACCATACAGCAGGCATCCAGTCCCAATGTCTCTAGCAGTGAGAACTTTCTTCCAAAACAAGTACTCCAGAAGCTTTGAAACTGGTTCAACACAAGGCGGGCTTTTCTCCAAGGCAATGGAGATCGCTTCTTTAACGACCTCAGGGTGGTAAGCTGGAGATTTTAGTTCCTCCATGCACTGCAACGCTTCATCCAGCAGCTTAATGCTGAAATATTCCTCCAATAGTGCCCGTGTTTTTCTCAGAAGATCATCTGGATTAAGTCTAGCTGCCTGAGTTGGTGGTGGAGACACAGCAGCCACTGGAGCAGGTCTGGCAGAAAGAGAAGGTTGTGAGACAGGATCACCACCTATACTCGAGTTGGATGGCCTAGCAAGAGGGGTTGAACTACCCTGCAACAGGGCACTTGTCCTACCACTCATTAGACCACTGCTACCTTGAGGTAACAGCTTTGGATTCATTGGTGTCGACTTATTGGTTAATGGTGATGGGACACGTCCTCCAGACTTGGTTTTGGGAACCTCCCAGTTATCATTGTCCATTCCAGGCATACCAGGCATCCTCCTAGTTCCTGGCATTCCAGGCATCATACCTCCACTACCAGGACGATTGATAGGAAAACCCCCAGGTCCAGGACTCATTGGACCAGCAGAAACAACACGACTATTCCTAATACTTGCAGTAGCACCTGGACGCAGCCCTAGATTTTTTTCAGCCTCCGAATGGATTTCAGTAATTGTTTTGGCTTTCACCTACAAATCAATACAAAAAAAGAGATATCAAAACCCATTAAAATGGACATGTCAACAATGTATTAAATCTAAGACAAAATTTTGGCCTTTATGAGTTACCTCCTCACGCCTGGGAACCCAGTTGTTTGCACGCAGATCAAGAACATCACGAACCATAAATCTCAATCTTAGTGCAAGCTGAGGATTTGTAGTCAATTCCTTCAGTCTGTTGAAGTAGGCATCATTTATGCGCCGTGATTTTGGACTTTCATCAAGCTGTTTACCAATAATGTTGAAAAACTGACAAATGGCTTCAACATTCTCCTCAGCAGGACAAACTTTAGTATCAGGACCCAAAAGCTCCTGTTCACCGAGTAAGCAAAATAGACATGCACACGGAGAACATATATATTAGTAAATTACTAAAAACTAAGTTCAATTCATAAGACCATGAGAAAAAAGTATCATCAACAACCTGTACAATGTGATGCACTATCTTCTCAGGTACCATTTTCTGCTTCAAAAGCTCACCAATTAAACGAATGTTACCAAGAGTCCGAAGCTTGACTATCCTTTCTTTATCTCTACGCTCCATCTCTTGTTCAGGGGCAATCATCTGCCCCACTTCTTGCCTGAGCTTATCAGCTCCCTCAAATGCCTCCTGACAGTTATTCAGGAGGACTCGTTTAAATGTGATTTCTTTTCCGCCAGGTTCATCAGAAGGGAATGAAGGGAGTTTATCGTTAAGATCAGAACACAAAAGAGCATACATAGGACAAAATGTGGGCTCCAGAACAGCCTTATCAAAAATTAGAGAAATAACATCCTATAAGAGAGGGAGATGTCATCAGTAATACATTTATACAAACAGAATTACACAAACACAAGTAATAAAAAAGAATAGAGATGCAAAAAACAATAACCTTCAAGATATCAGCTGACGTGATACCAGAATCAATAAGTTGACCCTTCAGAAGATCATACTTCTCAGGAGTCAACTTGTTCAGTATTCTGCACATATAATGCAACCAATCAGAAATAACAGCAATTCATTTGTGAACAAGGATTACACTCAACAAAATCAAAACTACAAAACAAGTTTGCAAGTTGTTTTAAATACTGTTAGCAATGGAAGGATGGACCAATCATCAGATACATTTGCATTTCACAATATTGTCAAATTTTTGTCATAATGAAAGCACCTCATATTCAGCACCAACAAAAATTAGAAGTTTGAAAATAAGCAATTCTAAACACTATTTAACTCGAAATTCAAGAACTCGATAGACAATAACAGATTCCACAGAAATTATGGTAATGCCTCATTTCAGTAAACAGAACACATAAGATCAGTTCCTACAATGTGTTTGCTGCAAAAAATTATTAGGTTGACATTATGTTAAATTGAAAACCAGATCAGTGAATAATAAGATAAATGAAAGCAATGTCTGGTTTATGGTTTATCAATACGAATCAGATATAAACATATGATGCAAGAAACCCACTTTTATGGTTAAATAATTTCACAGAAATCAAAGACGTGCAAAATGAAAGAAACATATTTTTTATATATTTACCCTTTCACAGTCTTTAGAACACGCTCTTTATCAGAAAGAGCCCCCCTTCTCACTGACCATGGCACCTCAGCTTTGACCAACGCCGGAGCTGGTCCTCCCTGGTTTAACAAAGGAAACGATATCTTAATGCCAAAGCCGGTTTACAGACATAGCAACTACAACTGTTGAACCATCTAATTATTATAAACCATTTTTAAAATTACAGCCAAACTTATTGAACCGTTGCTTTCTGATAGACCTATAGAAAGTATCACAACATGCCAGCACTAATGTCCAATGTCGAATGTAAATTCACCTATAGAAAATTAGAAAGTATCAAAACATGCCTTGAATACCCACCTAACAACTCCAAGAAAAAATAGCATGCAAAGAACTCTGACAACAGCCAACACAAATAATAAAAAGATGAAGACAAAGAAAATCTTATAAAGACATATGAATCTCTCATTTAAAGAGAATTACCCCTTGGTTAGAAGAGACTTCATATCTGTTCCCTGATTCTCTATTCTGAAGTGATTCCCAAGACCTCTCCTCTCCGGTAGAAGGAAACTGTGCTGAGCGATTACGCCAATCACGATTATCAGGCTCAGAGTAACGAGTCTGATTTTGATTAGGTAGCTAGAAAAAGTTAAGAAAATAAACAAGAGTTAACAAAGAACGCTTCCTTGGAAGTGAGATTAGGAAATACAGGAATATTATCAAGGCGATTATTTGAAACCAAAATAAGGTTATTGAAAAGCAAAAGAGCACTTGAGGCTTACATTGCTTTCTCCACGACTCCAGTTCTGATCTTCACCAAAGAGTTCCACTTCAATCTCTCGTTTGATTTTAAGAATCTCGTCAGAAACTTCTACAGCCTAAAGAGATGGCATTATGGGAATACAGCATAATGAGATATTATATCAAGAAAAGCGGAAGTGACATTACCTTCAACCCAGTAGAACTGAAACCAATTATGAAAAATGCAGATGAACGTATTTGCAAGGCCAACTCAATGTGATTGAACGTATTTGCAAATGAAAAGGCCTACTTGTTCTTTTCAAATTGTTTTTTAGAAGTAAAATGCATAAGGTCGTGCGCTTACCCCCCTATGCTGTAGAAGCTGGTCCCTAGTGTACCGCACACGCTCACGACCCTCAAATCGAGAGTCTCCACCCTACAACAATAAAGCAATTAACTACTTTAGTTAATTATTTCAAAAAACAGTTATACAAGTTATTCTATACCAATTAGGATAATGAGAAAAACTCAAACGTAAATAACAACACAGTTTGAGAAAATAACAAGTATGCCACTAAAGACTGCAAATGACAAAGTTATAAACTTTAATAAAAGATAACTAAGAAAATTCATGAAATCAACAATATCACTGATACAATCAAATCTACTACCAAATTATCAAATACCACAGCCGCTAGACTTACAATTTGAAATGAAACCGATCTAAATTCAACAATAAAACATGCATAATAAATCCGAACAAATGAAAAATCTAGATCTAAAAAACCGAGATATTAGTTTTGAAAAGAAAAGGATAAAAATGTATTAGTTTTGAATATAAAATGATAAAAAGATATAACCTTAATGGAAAACGAAGCAGATGGAGCTCCATGGGGACGAAAAAGGGGAAGGTCAGAAGAAAGGGAACCAAAGGATAAAGAAGAGGATGATGATGAAGAACCAAGGAGTCTGCTCCCTCGACCACCACCAGGTCTTAAGCTCAACACCGTCTGATCACTCTGATGCATAACTCGATCTTTTCTCACTTGAGATTCAATCTCCGGCCGACCAACAAAGAAAAAAATAACTCAGCGAAACGTAAAACGCTGAATCTGAATGTAGAAACAGAAGAACAAAAAGGAGGTACGATATGCAAGTAAGTTTCTTTTCTATCTTTCTTCTGCGGGAGCGACAAGAAGAGAAGAGAAATGATGTGTGTAGACGGTAGAGATGAAACAAACCCTAGTTTTGCAAAGGGTTTTTCGCCTTTTTCAATTTTCTACTCGATATTTTTATTTATGAATCCGATCCTGAATCATATTTATGCGTAATTACATCATTATCCTTCCCGCTTGTTTCGGAATTCGGAACTTGCCTAGATTTCTTTGGTTTTAATTTTACAACTTTGCCCTTATCTGTTCTTAATAAATATTATTTTTTTAATTATTAATTTTACCGTTTCAAAATCTTTGTTTATCAATGTAATTTATTTTTTAATATCAAAAATTATTAAGATATCATTGTAGTTTATTAATTTTAAAAAATATACTCCATGTAAAATAAAAATATGTATTTTGTATTATATTTAAATTAATATTTATTTTAAATTAAAATTACTTACTTTTTAACTAGTTTTTTATTGCCATTTTTTTATTTACCGACAATATATATTTACATTATTAAGTGTAGAGTATAATATCATTTAACTTGTTCGTTGGTCTTGATCATAATAACAAATAATTTAAATTACGATAAATCTGATTAGATATTTATTAAAAAAATATTTTTCGAAGTAATATAAATATATGTTAGATATTACATCGTCAAAGTTATGTTATTTACATTTTTTATGAAACGTTATTTGCATTAATTATTTCTTTATGGAATAAATATTTGGCAGTTGAGTTGTGATATTTTTTAAATAAATTATGATTAGATATTCACTGTTTTGTAGATGATTCATTAAGAAGTACAAAGTTACGTTATCTTTTTATGTTTTGATTTGATGAGACGTTGTTTACATTAATTACTTTTTAAATAATAAATCTAGATTTTTAATTTGATTGATATTATTATATATATAATTAAATATATTTAAACACGCGTTATAATCATTATTCTTTCGATTATTAATAAATATAATTTAAATTACTCAAGCAACGTAAACAAAACTACAACACAAAAGTTTCAAAACAAAGGAACTTGTATATAAAGTAACAGGTACAAACAAAAAATAATCAAGCTGATGAGACTTTTTATTTTGATATTAACTTAAATGAAAAAATATTTAAATTTTAAAATTTTTTAAAGGATTTTTAGCTTTTTCGTATTCGTGTACGATCTTTTGTTATTTATTTTTTATACCAATGATTGATAATTTTTTTATTAATTGGTACTAAATTCTTAATAATTAGTATTTTTTATATTTAATATTTTGGACTTAAATATGATTTTAAATTTATTTTTAAATTTACTTTTAATATAATAAAAAAGAGAAAAAATGTTTAAAATTTTTAACTTTCAAAAAAAATGAGAGTTTTAAATATTTTTCTAATTCAAAAATTATTTTTAAGGGGGTTTATAAAATTTTAATTTTTAAGTGGTTTTGTTCTATCAAAAGGAGAAGATTTTTGAGATATTTGATTTTGATATAATTTTAATAAAAAATATTTTTAGACTGATATAAATTTTAAAATATTTTAAAAGTCTATAGACTTCAAAAATATATTTGAAAACTTTTTCAAAGGGTTTTAAACTTGTTTAAAATAATTTTAAATAACTAAAGTATCAAAAATAGGCTTCAAGTACCGGTTCAAATATATGTGTATCAATACTCAAAAAAACACATACTAGTACAATTTTTTATATACCGATACATCATTTTAATCCTCAAAACTCGATTTTCTAGTAGTTAAAACATGTATTAGTACAAGCGTAGTCATATCGATACACAATGAGATGTACCGATACACTTACATAGTGTAATAATACCCGAGGCTAATTTTGTCCAATGACTTTTTTTTCTTTTTTCTTTTTAGGTATGTATCAATACACTTGTATGCAAAAATGGTATAACCTACTCTAGGAGTACATTTAATGTTTGAAATAAAGTTTTTAACGGTTCCAAATAAATCTTAACGACTAATAACGATTATAAACTCTTTGAAAGGTTTAAAAAGACCCCTTCGAACAACCATGCAAGAATAAGAAATATCATTGTCAACGTTCATGTATAGAGAAAGAGTGTTTGGGTTTTAATTGTTTTTTCTTTAGAAAATACACTTATGAGGTTAAAGTTTTAATCACTCGATTGATAGATTATGAGCCCAACATAAGTCAAATAATAACATTAAATTTTGATTTTTAAAATAAACTAAGTTAAATTATAAGGTCATTTTCATAACAAGCATTTACAATCTTTTTTTTTATTAGTTAAGACGTAAGTGATAAAATAATAGTTAAGTGTAGTTTATCGAAAAATGATAATTTAAGTATATTTATAATTAGATAAAATGAAGTATTAAATGGGAAAAATATACTCGAGTATTTTCACATATAAACTTATTTTGTATTGTACAGTAATCAATCACTTGGAACTTAATAACTACAAGGACAAGGAAGTAATTTGGAGAATAAACTTATAGTTCGCCACTTGCCACTTACATCAGCTATCATGCGTGTCGGATGAAATAACACGATCCTATAAGGAGAAAATGGTACTTTGCAAATCCCTCACCTTAGATTTTTACTAAGCAATTTTTGGTTTAGAAAAGATTTATGTTTTCTTGAACTCTATAAAACTCTCATCCCTTGCCAGTCTGAATCTTAGTTTAATTAGTCATTATTTTTTATAAATTTTAAATATAATTTTAATCACACCTAAAAGATAAGAAAAATGAATTTTAAAAAAAAATAAACATTTCTAACTAATCTCAAATCTATGACTTATAAAAATATAAAAAGATAAAAGATAAATAATTTTATGAATCGATTAAATATATTTAGTTATTATTTAATTTTAGGCTTAATATTTATATTACCCTTTAAATTATATATTTTTTCTAAATCGTCTCATAATGTATTTTTTAAAAATTAACTTGAAAAATGCATAATTCATGAAACTATAAAGCCATTAAACCTTATTCAAAAAAATAATATAACATATTACAATATCTGTTTATTAATTTTAATCTTTTATAAGATATATATTATATAAATAAATTATTCAAATTTAAGTATACTAAAATCACTCTCTTTTCAATTAGTCACTTTTTTATTAAATAAAGATAAATTCTAGAAAGAGACATAATTAAGATGCATAATACGAAAACATTATTAAAAGACACATCAACAAATCTATACCACAAATAATATTCTCAATGGAAACACCAACAGCTTGGATGATTTAAGACATGAGAAGCGGCTTAATATCTCAAAGTATTTTCCGATCTAATAGCAGACAACTGCATGATCATCAGGAGCAAGTGAAATCAGTCTGTGGGTTAAGGATATATAATGCATCAGAATCCAAGATATTGAAAGAAAAAAAAAATGGTGAGGGTTGTCTGGAAGATGGAGAGATTTCAACGAGTTCTTTACCTAACGATTGCAATTTTTTGCTTGGGTTTCAAGTTCTTTCATCCCCAAGCCTGCTCCTCACGTTTTTTTCTTCTTTTATCACCATTTTTGCCACCAAACTTATTTAATACATGTCCATGTAATGGCTATTTCCTTCTCCGAGTTTATTACATTACATGGATTACATTACAGTATAAGTTTGGAAAATTAATAGATAAACAAATGATGGAAAAAAGAAAAGAAAATGATGGAAACAGACAGATGGGAGGTCATTGAAGCTTGTAAAAGCAGGGAGATAAAGGAGCAATGGTAGGTAGTTGAAAAAAAACACACAGAAGAAAGCTTAGCTTCAAGGCAATGTAGACTCTGCAACAAACGACATCCCCTTAATGAACATGTTCAGCTCCCGACAAAACTCTATTTCACCCCTTCTCTTGCTTGTCTTGTTCCTCATTCATTCATTGATTCCCTCCTCTCATAATCTCCAATGGAAGCCAGCGCTGGACTTGTCGCCGGATCACACAACCGCAATGAACTTGTTGTCATTCATGGCCATGAAGAGGTAATAAAGAAAGAACAATCAGTTTTATGTAACAGTTTGCTTAAACTCTATTCTTTTGTTTTAGTTGATGAAGGGATTATTGATTGTGTTATTGGTTCATTCAGCCTAAACCTTTGAAGAACTTGGATGGCCAAGTTTGTGAGATTTGTGGCGATGAAATCGGGTTGACGGTCGATGGAGATCTTTTCGTGGCCTGCAACGAGTGTGGTTTTCCTGTTTGTAGGCCTTGTTATGAGTATGAAAGGAGGGAAGGGAGTCAACAATGTCCTCAGTGTAAAACTAGATACAAGCGTCTCAAAGGTACTGCCATTTAGACATTCATACTTTTGGTGCAGCCGCCTTTGTTTTTCTAACAAGAGAGCTCTAAATCTGTACTTTTCTGGTTTGATTGTGTGGTGAAGGGAGTCCTAGAGTGGAGGGAGATGAAGATGAAGAAGATATTGATGATATTGAGCATGAATTCAACATCGATGATGAACAAAACAAGCATAGGAATATTGCAGAATCAATGCTTTATGGGAAGATGAGTTATGGGAGAGGCCCCGAAGATGATGAAAGTTCTCAAATCCCACCAGGTTTAGCTGGTATCCGGTCAAGGCAGGTAAGAAAAGTTATTTGATATGTAATTGACATTCAGCAACAACATGAAAATTATATCCCAATTGCCATGAAAATCCTTCATAATAATGGCATCGTTCTTTTGTTTATTCCAGGTGAGCGGGGAATTCCCAGTAGGAAGCTCTCTTGCTTATGGGGAACACTCGGCAAATTCTTCCCTTCACAAACGAGTCCATCCCTATCCCACGTCTGAACCTGGTATGTTTAATCTTGTATTATCTAAAAGTACTTTTGTTTGCATCAATTATCTGATTTCTTAACCACAAAACAATGTTTCAAGCTTTCAAACAAATTGATTATGCATATATGTACATATATTGGCAAATAAAAAGGAAGTGCAAGATGGGATGAAAAGAAAGAGGGAGGATGGAGAGAAAGGATGGATGATTGGAAACTGCAGCAAGGAAATTTGGGTCCTGAAAATGATGATGCCTATGATCCTGACATGGCCATGTAAGTATTTATTGCTGTTATATGCGGACATGGGAAGAAACTCGAATGTGCTTTCTCATGTAAAACCCTCTTACAGGCTTGATGAAGCTAGGCAGCCATTGTCAAGGAAGGTGTCAATTGCATCCAGTAAGCTCAATCCTTATCGTATGGTCATCGTGGCTCGTCTCGTTATCCTTGCTTTCTTTCTCCGCTATCGAATTATGAACCCGGTGCATGATGCAATTGGGCTGTGGCTAACTTCTGTGATCTGTGAAATCTGGTTTGCCTTTTCATGGATCCTTGATCAGTTTCCAAAATGGTTCCCTATTGACCGTGAAACGTATCTAGATCGCCTTTCCCTCAGGTAAACAGATTTTACAAACTTCTTGCAACTCTTACTTGATTATTTTTATCCATAATCAAACACATAATGCTTGATGCAGGTATGAGAGGGAAGGCGAACCCAACATGCTTGCTCCCGTCGATATCTTTGTCAGTACGGTGGATCCACTGAAAGAACCCCCTCTAGTAACAGCAAATACAATTCTATCCATCTTGGCCGTGGACTATCCGGTGGATAAGATTTCTTGTTACATTTCTGATGATGGTGCTTCCATGCTTACTTTTGAAGCATTGTCCCAAACAGCTGAATTTGCTAGAAAATGGGTGCCATTCTGTAAGAAATTCGCTATAGAGCCCCGAGCACCAGAGGTGTACTTTACTTTAAAGGTTGATTATCTCAAGGACAAAGTCCAGCCAACATTCGTGAAGGAGCGTCGAGCTATGAAGGTTTGTATATATGAACTCCCGAAGACAGATCTTTAGTTTGCAGTGAGTTAATCTTTTCAACTTTCATGGTGCTTAACAGAGAGAATATGAAGAATTCAAGGTTAGGGTAAATTCACTTGTAGCCAAAGCCCAGAAGGTTCCTCTAGAAGGCTGGATCATGCAAGATGGGACACCATGGCCTGGAAACAATACCAAAGACCACCCTGGTATGATTCAAGTATTTCTCGGTCAAAGCGGAGGCCATGATACCGAAGGAAATGAGCTTCCTCGCCTTGTTTATGTATCTAGAGAAAAAAGGCCTGGTTTCGCACATCATAAGAAGGCTGGTGCCATGAATGCCCTTGTAAAGATCTTAATTATCTTCTAACATCTGTTTCATTCTAGTTTCCCATCATTTCTAAAGCCTAACTCTTATATGCTAATGATTCTGTTAATCTCTGCAAAAATTTCAGGTTCGTGTTTCTGGAGTGCTTACAAATGCCCCTTTTATGTTGAACTTGGATTGTGACCATTATATAAATAACAGCAAGGCTGTAAGAGAGGCTATGTGCTTCTTGATGGACCCTCAAATTGGAAGAAAGGTCTGCTATGTTCAATTCCCCCAACGGTTCGATGGTATTGATAGACATGATCGATATGCCAATAGAAACACAGTTTTCTTTGATGTAAGCGCATCTAAAATTCTCCTTTCAAAACCTTTTGAAATGGCCAAATGGGACTTCATGCTTGTTTTTGTACACTACAAGATGATATAGGCACGGATAAATGATTCAAACTCTTTAACTCTTGTTCTCTGGTTTATGCAGATTAACATGAAAGGTTTAGATGGTATACAAGGTCCCGTATATGTCGGCACTGGGTGTGTTTTCAGAAGGCAAGCTCTATATGGTTATGAACCTCCAAAGGGAACTAAGCGCCCAAAGATGGTAACCTGTGGTTGCTGCCCTTGCTTTGGACGCCGTAGAAAGGATAGGAAGCATTCAAAGGATGGTGGAAATGCAAATGGTCCTAGCCTGGAAGGTGGTTAAAATGACATTTTATTCTTGTCTTTCAATTTCAAGCAGCTGCCTTTTATTGTTTATGCACTAACTTCAAAATCTTTTTTTACATACTAACAGCAACCGAAGATGACAAGGAGTTCTTGATGTCCAACATGAACTTTGAAAAGAAATTCGGACAGTCAGCCATTTTTGTAACTTCAACCCTGATGGAACAAGGTGGTGTCCCTCCTTCCTCAAGCCCTGCAGCTCTGCTCAAAGAAGCCATTCATGTAATTAGTTGTGGTTATGAAGACAAAACAGAATGGGGAAGCGAGGTACTTAATGCTAACCGCTTGAAAGTTGAAATTTCATATGACATTCCCACTATGGATTTAGAAAGAAGAATTCATGTTTTTAAGTTTAAACATTAATCCAAGTTTTGTACCTTCTGAATGTGCAGCTTGGCTGGATTTATGGCTCAATCACAGAGGATATTCTAACAGGTTTCAAGATGCACTGCCGTGGATGGAGGTCAATATATTGCATGCCAAAGTTGCCTGCATTCAAGGGTTCAGCTCCCATCAATCTCTCAGATCGTCTCAACCAAGTCCTTAGATGGGCACTCGGTTCTGTTGAAATTTTCTTCAGTCACCACTGCCCCGCATGGTACGGCTTCAAGGGAGGAAAGCTGAGGTGGCTCGAGCGATTTGCATATGTCAACACAACCATCTACCCCTTCACATCTTTACCACTCCTCGCTTATTGTAGCCTTCCAGCAATCTGTTTGCTTACTGACAAATTTATCATGCCTCCGGTAAATAAAAGATTCTCCTTTAATAAAAGTATAGATTAAATATCTTATCCGCTAACTTGTTCTCATTCGCTCCTGCAACAGATAAGCACCTTTGCAAGTCTATTCTTCATTGCCTTGTTTCTTTCAATCTTTGCAACTGGTATCCTTGAGCTAAGGTGGAGTGGAGTAAGCATCGAGGAATGGTGGAGAAACGAGCAATTTTGGGTCATTGGTGGTATTTCAGCGCATCTGTTCGCCGTTATCCAAGGCCTGTTGAAGGTTCTAGCTGGTATCGACACTAATTTCACTGTCACATCCAAGGCAACAGATGATGAGGAATTTGGAGAATTGTATGCCTTTAAATGGACAACCCTACTGATTCCACCAACTACAGTCTTAATCTTCAACCTAGTAGGAGTTGTTGCAGGCATCTCGGATGCCATAAACAATGGATACCAATCCTGGGGACCTCTCTTTGGAAAGCTCTTTTTCTCCTTCTGGGTGATTGTCCATCTCTATCCATTCCTTAAAGGTCTGATGGGGAGGCAAAACAGGACACCAACCATTGTGGTTATCTGGTCAGTGCTATTGGCTTCAATATTCTCCTTGCTTTGGGTTCGAATCGACCCCTTTGTGTTGAAAACCAAAGGTCCGGACACCACAATGTGCGGCATCAACTGTTGAAAAATCCATTCAGCGTGGTTCTCTAGATTATGCATGTACATTCTTGCTCATACGAGTATATGGTATTGTGATGTATGAACAAAAAATGTGGAGATGCACGTGAAAGAATAAAATTAGAGCGAAAAGTTTTGTGAGAAACAGAATGCTCTGGAGCCACGAAAATTAAAGCATATTTTCTTTCCTACAGGTTACAACTCGTACACCCCAAGGCCCACATATAGGTCAAATAACGCTTTGAACATAGTATTAGTATTGTATTATGTATAGTTATAATTATATCGTACGTATATATCGAATACGAAATGGAAAGAGAAAATGCCAAAAAGTGATGCCCCACGCAATAAAGCGGCGTCCAAATCGTATATATATATATATTTTTTATGAACTTCGCTTTAAATTAGAGAATTTGGAGTTTTAAATTAGAGTTGTAATTAGAGTTTAAGGAATTAGAGATATAATATATTTTTAAGATTTAAGATTTAAAATATAAAAATTAAAAATTAAAATTTAATTTTTTAAAATTTTTAATAAAGACACGGACTGAGGCAGCAGAGGATCCTACTCAATAAAACGAGCATTCTTTCTTTCCATTGACACTGTCGTTGTCCTTAATAAACTCTCCGTCTCTCCCGTAGTCATTTCTCAAGAAATTCAAGAAGAAATCAAGAAAAAAAAGAAAAGAAGGAAATGAGAAAAGAAAGCCCTAATCAAACCAAGAAACGAACACCATCAGTAATGGCGTCCAACTCAAATCTCAAATCTTCTGTTTCAGAAAAGCTTATTCACTTGCTTGGCGACTTCAATTTCACTCCCGATAGCATCCGAGTTCTCGCGGTAACTACGTTTCCTTTTCTTCTATACTCCCTTTCTTTTCTTTCATCATTGAGAACAAAGATTACTTTAAAATTTGATAAACTATTAGTTGTTTCAGGATTATGTTGTTGTGCTTGTTTCTAATCGAAAATGTCAGTCTGAAGCAAAAGCTAAGTTGGAGCCGTTTCTTGGTCATATCACCACCGACTTTGTATCTTGGTGTCCCTTTCTTTCTTTCTTTCTTTCTTTCTTTCTTTCTTTCTTTCTTTCTTTCTTTCTTTCTTTCTTTCTTTCTTTTGTTTACATTGAAGTTTGCTGCCGCAATGCTAATCATTCTCTTTTGTTTAGGCTATGGGATACTCTAACTGAAGATTCCAACGATTCAAATGCAAATAAGAGCTCCTCTGATTCGGAGAACATCAGTGGTCCGAATTCCTCGGAGACTCAAGATGTTTCTTCCAATATCCAGTCGCAAAATTCTGGGTCAGGATTAGTTCCTCGTTCCACTTTGGCTGAAGAAACTAATGAGTATGCCTCGGCACTTTCTTGCAAATCTAACGAAAACTTTAGAGCAACATCTGCATTTGAAAACAATACTGATGGTTCTCTATATGGCTGCTCATTTAAAACGAAGGCATCTGCTGAGGTATTGCCCTCATATGAGCAAAATATGCAATATCCGAAGGTTCATCAGAGTAAGCCTTTCCCAATCATTTTATTTTATCTCGTAGCTATTATTGCTGTCAACTTACTGAAACTTGGATGTTTTCGAAACATCCCATAACAGGAATATATATTTTCTTAGCCTTCTCCAGGACCCAACATCAAACTGCTTTCTAGGAAATTAGACTTAAATTTATGCAACTATAACCTCAAAGAATATCTGCTTAGGCTTGACTTAGTTACTGCTCTATCTTGTTGAGGTATGCGTATTTTAAATGCAGTAACATTTGATCATTAATTTATCATGACATTTATTTATTTCAGTTTTCTTAAACATTAGAGATATTTTGGATGCCTAGGATTATAAGTTTCCTTGTAACCCTAGTACAAACAAGCTATAAAAGTATTACATCCACACCCACAACTTATTATTACCATTTTTTAACTAAAAGAATCTGAAATGGCTCTCCCTAAGTTTTACTAGTTTACTGACAATTTTACCAGATAAGTGAATATTTTATAGATCTTTTGTAGAAGACGTTACACATTTGCTCAAATACTTGTTCTTGGGCTTCATCTGTATTATAAAATTAACCTGAAAGCTGATATGTGAAGGTTTTTGTGTATATGTTTTTTATTCAGCAGCCCCACCCTTAAAGCATTCTCAGGAGACCAAAGTTGGTGGGAGGAGGCTCTTTTCCAGGGCAGCTGGTGCAATTTGTCATCAGAATGGAATCAGATCTCGCACTGTTTGGGATAGATTGGGAAAGCCGACTGAAAATGACACTTCTGTCAGTTCTGTGAAGCATGTAGTCGTAGATGAATGTGTAAATATCAAGAGACAAATGTTGGAAGAGAATTTGCTGGGGCTTGGCCAAAATACATGTATTCCTACTGTTCTAGTTGGTGAAGTCAAAAATCTATCACGAAACTGTGATGTGAAAACTTATAGAAGCAATGGTGGTAGAAAGAGGCAATTAAATGATTTCATTCTTATTTCTTCTACCACTTCAGATACTTGGGATCGTGAAGAAGAAATCTCCAGAAAATTTACAGTAGAACCTGTGAATTACACTTGTATGCTCGAAGAGAGCAATGCTTCATGTAAAGGAGAAAAATTAAAAAGTTGCAATAAATGCTCCAAATCTGGTTTGGATGCATCCTTAACATCCATACCAGAAAAAACATCTCAAGATAAGTTGGGTGTTGGTGTGGAAGATCTAGATTCTACTCAGACATTGATTTCTGACAGTGCTTTTCCAGCGGAAACTGGAGGAATTAGGCTAGTTCAAGTCGTAAGGAAATACCTACTAGGCAAAACTATCAATTACTTTCATGATTCAATGCGAGTTTTCTTAATTAACATGCTTAAGATTTTGACTTCTTATGCCGCAATTGGTTGATATGAAATCAAGATTACTTAAACTCGAAACAGAAATTTGCAAGCTAAAATCACAGCCACCAATCAAGGATGGATGTCATGCCTTATCCTCTAGCTCTGGTAAGATGTTTTTCTTGAAAAATGAGTCTAGTTATCTTTCTTTGCTTAAGTAATTTCTCCTAATGGTCTATATATGTATCTGAAGTCTCTTAATTTGGAATAAAGTTGTTTAATTTGTGGTCTATGACTTGGCTGAGGTTTCTGATGTATGGAAATAGGCATAAAGCAACATGAAGATGCATGTTTTTTAACGTTCGTTTGGTTTTTGTGTTTGAACTTTGACAGAACTTCAACTCTGTTGTTTCTTGAATACTGTGTAGATGTCTAGATTCTCTTTAATTGATGGGCACATGAAGGGAGATCAGTTATGATTTTCTTTATGTAAACTTTTGTATTTAGGAGACTTTTTCCCAGCCTCAATAATGTCCACTTGAACTCTTTCAGGTTCAGTTGATCATCCGCGTAAGGACGGGGTTGAATCAAGGACTGTATTTGTAACAAATGTGAGTGAGATGAATCACTTCTGTGGCATAGATCTTTTATCTTGGAGCGAACTTTGTTTTATAGATGTGAATATCATTCTTGAGTCTTTAACATGAACATTATGCTTGAGGATTTCTCAACGTTTACAGTTTGAATATTTCCCTGTTTTGCAAAGAAAAATAGAAATTGTTATAGATGTTATCTTCTGTGTTCTTTGTGTAATTTCTTTATTTCTAGAATGACATGACAGGCAGATAATGGTGTTTGCAACTTTAATCATACATTTGGTTCATTTTTCCTTTAATCAATATTGCCAATTCCTAGGACCGAATAACTTTGAGTTACATTATTATTTAAAATAACTTAATACATTATCAATGAGAGTTTGTATGCAGTATGTTTTCTTATCAGAACTTTGATTGTCTGTGCTATGGTCCTTCCCAGTATCTAATATCCATAAAATGGAGTAGTAGAATTCTACTGTTTAAGTTCATGTCCATTGGTTACATTCAGAAGATATAAATAGTCAACAATCAAGGTTGTTCTGTTAACCAGAGTACAATTAACGCTCTAGATTTGCCTCTAATGTTCTAAGTCAGATCTATTTTTAAACTTGGTTCTGTTAAATCTGAGAATCATTTTATGGGAATGATTCCTTGGTAGTTAAAAATGTTTTTAGGTTCATGTTGCAGCCACTCAAGAGGCTTTGAGATCTTACTTTGCCAGGTGTGGACCCGTTAACAGGGTTATTAAGTTAACCAACACATCAACTATCATCCAAAAACGGTATGACAGTTCCCTGAGGTATTGTATTGCATTTAATCTTATTTTGCAGACTGATTAAACATGACTTTGGCTCATCAGGTCTGCGTATATTACCTTTGCCACCAAGGAGTCAGTGGACAAGGCATTGGCTTTGAATGGGACAAACTTCTTTTCCAGGATCATATGGGTTAGTAAGAAAATTTAGTTGTAGTTCATCACTGATGCTTCAGATTCGTGCAGCTAGTAGTTTACTCATTGTCATTTTAAATTTGGTTAGTCTTGATAACTTTTTGAAGTTTCAGGAACCCAGAAAAGGCTGTTCTTGCCTGTGAAAAACAATGCACTGAGTACTGAGTTTGGAACAAGATTTGAAACTTGTTCATGTCCTCCACTCAAAAATAAATGCATCTTGGCTATATTTTGAGAAATGTCCTCATAGATGAGATTACCATTGCATGTATCTGCACCTTTTTCTTATAGGATAATTTTGGGTGAGGGAGTGGAATCCAGCTCAGAGTTATAGGATACATGCATTTGCAATTCAGACAAGACCAGATATTCCTATCTATGTGGTTGAGGGTTTGGGAGCCGGCAGTTATCCCACTATATCTACCGGATCCTAGTTCATGGGCTATTTCCTTTTTAACTTGTATATCTTGTATTATTGGAAGAGTCGTTCTTGTTGCCTGGAGTATCCTGGTATTGCATTTTCTGAGAACAGCAAAAAATTGTATTAATGCAAGTAGTAACCCATAGTCCCATAGGATACTTTTTCTCTGTCAGACTTCAATCCATGATCTACAGAACTGAAGGACTCATAAAGGAAATTGATGACATGAGAACTAGTTTGCCTCGTCAATATAGATTTTCTATGTATTTAACATTTCCTTGACCGAATAGTTTTATTACAATTAACATATTTCGTTAAATTCATGCACCAATATCTGGTACTCGTATTCACGAATTGCATGGGAACTTAGTGTGTTGAGAAATATATATTAGTCTCTCTGGTATTATTACTGCTGCTGCTGCTGTTTCATTCAGGTGAGAAAAGCAGGAAAGGTAGCAGTGAAGCCAGCCTAGTCTCATCATGGCATGCAGAGGAATGCTATCTTCCAACAAAAAAATGATCACGCCACAATGTACCACCGCAAACGAACGCGGTATGATGCTCATTGATAACAGCACAGACAGCAGAAGATTTGCAGAATTATCAACTTAGATAGCTGCATAGTTTCCGTTCTGCCAATATGCCATCTCTAACCCCCGATGTAAGAAATCATTTGACATTTTGGATGCAAAGAAAATGGATTCATAGATTTTTTTCCAAGGTTTTCAGGTTACTGGTCCTTTGATCTTTTTGAAGAAGACTGGAAAATATATTTGTATTTTGCACTAAGAGTAACCTGTAGGTATGTAACTGTAAGCACTAAGCCATCAGCATTTAGTGTGACCGACTGATGCGTTTGTTTGCTGCACGTGAGTAAGAGCGATGGATGTTGAGTGAGTCTCTTCAAACTGTCTGATTCTGATGCCGACACATGTTTCAGGTGCATGCCTTTGACTGTTCATCCATCATCTACTCCGGTCTCCATCCAATGTTTTCTTCATTTGGTTCTTGAGAATCTTTAATCTAAATGTTAGGCAAAATAAGCAGGTTGAGTTGGATTATTCTTGTGGGTAAAACTAGAATTAGTTATATTTTTTTCATCAAAGAAAAATACATCAAGTTTTGTTCACATCCAATTTATATAAAGCAATTTAAATAAAATAATTAGGGTAAACCCGAGTTTTGAAAAGTTTTATCCGGGCGGGATATTGGGCATGAATATAAATTGAATTTATTTTTTTATTAGGATAAAGTCATTCTATATTAGATATCATGGATTTAAAAATAACCCAAATTTATTTTTCAAAAGTATTACTATTAATATTTTACATCAAGTAATAGATAGTTATATGATACACTGATAGCGAAATTTTTTAATTTTTATAAATGATTTAAATTTAAGGTTTAAGAATTTAGTTTGTGACGTAGGATAGAGATTTAGGTCTAGTGAGTTAAAATTTAATGATTGTGAATGAAATTTAAGATTTAAAATTAAATATTACGGTTTATAGGTTAAAATTTAAATCCTCAACAACCTTATCATAATCTCTAAATTTTAACCTCTAAACCCTTAATCTTAACCTAACACGTAAATTCTAACAATTTTCATTGAATTCTAAATTATTACACTTAAACTTTTAAATTTTATGCTCTAATTTAATCTTTTAAACCCTAAAGTTAAAACGTTTGTGAAAATTGAAAGTTGTCTTCATCCATGCATGAGACATTTTCTCATAACTAATTTTAGGCATTCGAGATCATATTAGGTGTTAGAGTCTACAGATTTAGAATTTAAAAATTATGGTTAAAATTTAATATTTATGATTAAAATTTAAAATTTAAATTTTACATAACATGTTAGAAATTTAAAATTTAATCTATAAATTCTAATTTTTAATCCTACACCTTAAAATCAAAACATAATCCTTAAATCTTAAACACATGACTCATAAACTATCTCTAATAAAATAGATTTTTAACTTTTAAAATTAAAACGTTTATAAAAAAACACACTACATTGTATGTTATAATTATTTTAAAAAATAGTTTTTGCTGTTAAATCAGTACTTATTTTGCTAAATACAACTCCAAAGCATCCAACCATGAGAAGACGTTTAGTCCATTTAATGAAATTAAATAGTCAAATTAATAAATAAAAAGTTACAAATAAAATAAAATAAAACAAAACAGAAGTTGATTAGGCTTTGTGTTCCTTGCGGAGAGATAAGGAAGAAGCAGAGAAACAAAAAGTGAGCTCTCCTGCTCGCGTCGTCGTTGGTTTACTTCCCTTAGAATCTTCTCTGTGATTTTCCCATTATAAAAAAGAGCCAAAAAACACGTACATATGAAACAAAAAAATTTATATCCTAAAGGTTTCGTGGAGAGAAATGAGAACCTTTGTTTTCAACCCTAAAACACACACACAACCCCTTCTCCTCGCGTAATCGCTTTTGATTTGTTTGCTCGCAGATCCTGCTTTCTTCGTTCTTCTTTCCTTTTTCTCTGTAATATTCTTTTTTTGGGGTGGAGGGTTAAATTTTTTTGTTTGTTAAGCAAAAAGGGATTTGGGGGAGTTATCTGAAGATTTCGAGGTTGATTTTTTTGGATCTATTAATTTATTGTATTTGGTGGTGGGCTGACGAGAATCTGGGTTTTGGTGGAATTTTAATTGGCGGGTCTATTGAGAATTTTGCATTTTTAGAGAAATTTTATGGTGGCTCTGTTTTGAATTAGGGATTTAAGAAGGATTCAACGCTAAATTGGGGAGCTTTATTGGTTTGTTATACCCCAGGAAACCTTCGCAGCTTTACTATTACTCGTATATATTTGGCGAAGATTTAGGATTTTATCATTAGGAGCTGAGGTTTTGGTAAATTATCCCCATTTCTGGGTGGGTTATAGTTTGCCAAAACATTGGTTTTTGAGTGGTCTGTTTCGGGTTTTTGTTGTGGTTTATTGCGAGCTGAAGAAAAGATGAGTTCAAGTATCACTAATGATCTGATTCCTGAAGGCAAGCTTTTGGTTCATATTGCTGAGAACGGACACTCGTTTGAGCTCGATTGCAACGATACAACATTGGTGGAGGCAGTTATGCAATCAATCGAACTAGTTTCAGGGATTCAATTCAACGATCAGCTTGTTCTATGTGCAGATTTGAAACTTGAGCCACAAAGGCCGCTTTCTGCCTATAAGCTTCCTTCCAGCGACCGGGAAGTCTTCATATTTAACAAGTCAAGGCTGCAAACTAATTCCCCACTGCCACCACCCGAGGACGTTGATATAGTTGAAGTTTTGGAACCCCAACCACCAGTTTCGTCTAGTGATCCTCATCCATTGGATGATGCTCTTGACCCTGCTTTGAAGGCTTTACCTTCTTATGAGAGGCAATTTAGGTACCATTATCACAGAGGACACACAATATATAATCAAACACTTGCAAAGTTTGATCATTGTGAAAGGCTATTGAGAGAGCAGAAGGTTCAGGAGAGGGCATTGGATGTTGCAAGGGGTAATTTAGAACAATATTATAGGATGATTCAGCAAAATTGTTCGGAATTCATGAAGCGGTATAAGCAACAACATCGTTATCATGCTGATTTGTTGGCGAACTTTGATAAGGATTTGCAGAAGTTGAGATCCACTAAGCTTCACCCTACATTACAGACTGCTACTAGGAAATGCTTATCAGATTTTGTGAAGGAAGACAACTTAAGGAAGTCAGTGGAAAGCTGTAACAGCTCCCACAGGCAGTTTGAAAACAAAGTTGTGCAACTCAATCAGATGTTTGGGGAGGTGAAGCGCAAGGTGGAGGAGTTGTTCACTTCAAGGGCTTCCCTGCTTATTAAGAATTTAGAACTAACCATCAAAGACCATCAGGGGTACCTGAATGAACAGAAAAGCATTATGCAGTCTTTAAGGTTTGCTATTTTGGTTTATACATTTATTGTTTTCCTCCTAGGCTCCTAGTTTTTTGAAACCAGCCTCTTTATTAGAATATACACTAATCCAGTGCCGTGATTGTTTATGCTAATGTTGCCACTTCAAGGTTAAACGTTTGATTTTTCTTCATGTTTATATTGGATAGTTATTCTGGCAGGGATCAGTTTAAGATTTTGAGTGTTCAAGAAGTATGGAAAATCATTGCATTTGTTATTCTTATTATCTTTGTTTTGCATGATTCCCCAGAAATGTTCATAATGAATGTATAGGGCTTATGTTAAATTTCTGATTTGCATATATTCCTGGAAATATGAAAGAATACACAAGTTATGTGGGTTTAATCTGATACTAGTATAATCTGGTCATAAAAAGATAATGGACCCTCCAAGAAGATTGAAAGTGCATTTGGACCATGTATTGTGAAAAAATATTTCTCCTAACCCTAGCTATTACACTTTGCCTTTAATAGAACATTTTTAGTTTGAGAAATTGAAATTTATTTTTTAGATGATTAAAAAGTATATGTTCCCTTTCTACTCTACTTTCTGATCCAATTGGATCTCAACTTTTCTTAAGTATACGTTCTATTATCGTTTGCTATTCTTTTTTTCCAACTGTTTTTTTTTTTCTTTTGTGCACTTATGATTCAATGATTTTCTCTAATATTTATCGTTGTAAAATTTTATTATGCTTGAAATTGATGTCTTGCATGTTTATTGCAGCAAAGATGTCAATACAGTGAAGAAACTTGTAGATGATTGTCTGTCCTCTCAATTATCTTCCTCCCTTCGGCCTCATGATGCAGTTTCAGCCCTGGGCCCTATGTATGACGTCCATGACAAAAATCATCTGCCAAGGATGGTGGCTTGCGAATGTGCAATATCAGAACTGCTCGACTTTTGCAAGGGTAAGAAGAATGAAATGAACAACTTTGTTCACACGTACATGCAAAAGACTACATATGTTACATACCACATCAAGGATGTCAAACTGCAGTTTCCTGTTTTCAAAGAGGCAATGGTGCGCCAGGAGGATCTATTTATGGACCTTAAGTTGATCCGTGGAATTGGTCCTGCATATAGAGCATGTCTTGCAGAAATAATAAGAAGAAAGGTATCTACGAAGCTTTACATGGGCATGGCTGGTCAGCTGGCTGAAAGGCTTGCAACAAAGAGAGAAGTTGAGGTCAGGAGACGAGAGGAGTTTCTGAAATCGCATGGTTTGTACATACCCAAGGATGTATTGGCTGCCATGGGGCTATATGATACCCCTAAACAGTGTGATGTCAATATAGCTCCTTTTGACACTGCATTGCTCAATATTGATATTCCTGACCTGGACCATTACGCACCCGAGTATTTAGCAGGACTGACTAGCAAAACTGCTAGCTTAAGAGGTTCAAGTTCCTTGTCAACTGAGAGTTCTTATTCTGCTGATACCGAAGAGATTGGCGTAGATACTCTTGGAAAAGAAGATTCCAATGACTTCCTTGAGGGATCTGAATTGGTTGAGATTGCTGGAACTAGCAAGATGGAAGTTGAAAATGCAAAACTAAAAGCTGAACTGGCTACTGCAATTGCCCTGATTTGTTCTCGGGGTCCTGAATTCGAATATGAATCACTTGATGATAGTGAAGTCAATACTTTATTGAAAAATGCTGCAGACAAGACTGCTGAAGCCTTGCATTTAAAAGATGAGTACGAAAAACACCTCCAACAAATGCTTAAGGAAAAACAAATGCAGTGTGTTTCATATGAAAAGCGCATTCAGGAACTTGAGCAGAGATTATCTGATCAGTATTCACAGGGGCAGAAGCTTTCTATAACTAATAATGTTACTGACTTAGGCCTTCGGGGATCAAAGGGGGAAGATTGCAAGCTCGAAATCTTAGCTTGTGAGGTGAATGTGCCTCGTGTAGCCACATCCGAGCTCATGGATGAAGTTTCTTGCATTTCGAATTCTTTGGATGCAAAGCTGGGACAGTCTGGAAGGCAGACAAGCAAAGGTAGAGAAGGGGTTGATGAGAATATGATGGAGTCGTCTGGAATGGTCAATCCTCATTTGGATTCGTCGATGCAAGAGCCACAGCAAGAAGATCTTCAAGTTGGGGTGAAAGACGGAAAAGACAGGATGGTGGGACAGTCTGGCATGTCTCTCACTAACAGTTCTACTGCTGAAAGCATGCCTGATCCTCTGAATGCTTTACCTTGTGGGACAGCAGCTCAGCTAGGTTTAGATTCAAAAGTTGGGGGAGATCTTGTGTTGGAATTGCAAAGTGCTCTTGCAGAGAAGTTGAACCAATTCAGTGAAACTGAAGCCAAGCTTAAGGATGCTTTGGATGAGATTTCCATGCTTAGGAGTGAGATGGAAACAAGTCGGAAACTTCTTGATGAATCTCAGGTAGTACCAGACGAAATTTCTTCCCTCTATTTTCATTTTGTTTTCCAGAGTTTTAAGAGATTAAACAATGTTGTTCATTGAACTTTGTCATCTTTCAAAGCATTCATGTTAGCTTTCACATGTATATTTCTAGGATTCCCCCTCATACATTATGAACTACATTATTTGAAGTCATATACCTTTCTTAGTATACCAAGTTACCTGGAACTTTATGTGAAAGTGGGATGAAATTTGATGCCTATTGGGCTACCGATCTCCAACTGGCATTATAACATGTATGTAGAAGTTGAATGCATTATGATGCCTATTCTTTTTTAAAGTGAGTTACTGGTGAACTCAAGGATCTTTTATATATTATATTATTTGGAATATTGTTTTCGCTACCAATGAAATTGATTGGAAAGGATGTAGAAGGAAAGTCTAACCTGTGTTTTTTGCCATTAAAGTGCAAATTCAGATATTTGATCAACCTTCTTGTGGTATATTCTAATTTCCCCTCCCTGGTTACAGATGAACTGTGCTCACTTGGAGAATTGTTTGCATGAAGCAAGAGAGGAAGCCCAAAGTCATCGCTGTGCTGCTGATCGCAGGGCCTCAGAATATAGTTCCCTCCGTGCATCGGCTGTTAAGATGCGTGGTCTGTTTGAAAGGCTACGGAATTGTGTCTATGCTCCTGGTGGGATGACCGGTTTTGCTGATTCTTTGCGTGCTTTGTCTCAGTCTTTGACCAAGTAAATATTATTTGCTTTAGTGCTTTTGAGGTTTGCACAGTATTTATATTCAATCAAGTTTCTGTCATCCACCGATGAGCCATTGTTGAACTCATTGCTGTTTTCATTTTTCTGGGGAAAAAGAGAAACTTCTGCTATTATCTTCTTTTTCTTCTTATTTTATTTCATTTTAAAATTCATTATTGACAGTTAAATGACAATTTCCCAATATCTGTGCCATTCAATTTTCAGTTCCATTAATGACAATGAAGATGATGGCTCTGCTGAGTTCCACAAATGTATCCGGGTCCTTGCCGAAAAAGTTGGTTTCTTGTCTAAGCATCGTGAAGAGCTGCATGAGAAGTACACTGATGTTGACAGTGTAAATGAAGAGCTTAGGAAGGAATTGGAAGAGAAAAATGAGCTGGTTAAAACCATGTTTGCTAAGCATCGACATGAGAAGCAGGTAACTTCACAAAGATTGGATGGATGTAGCTTTGCAGAGCCGTTAGGCGTTAACCATGTATTGTGTCTAGAAAGCTGTGCTGTTGTAGAATAAATAGTTTACCCGTCCGTATTTAATATATAATAAATTCTGTTCAACTGACTGTTTTGAAATTCTCGCTTCAGGCAAACAAAGAAAAGATATCTTTCAGCCGCTTGCAAGTCCATGAGATCGCTGCATTTGTACTCAATTCATCTGGGCATTACGAGGCCATCACCCGAAACTGCTCCAACTACTACTTGTCTGCTGAATCTGTGGCCTTATTTACCAATCATCTCCCAACCCAACCCAACTACATTGTTGGGCAGATTGTGCACATTGAGCGTCAAGCTGTGAAGCCACTGCTGCCTTCATCCAGTAGACCTGATCGTAGCAGGGCAGATCCTGCAGGTCAACTCATTTCTAACACAGGGGCAGAGCGGTTAACGCTGAATTCAGGATCAAGTTTGAACCCCTATGGTCTCCCAACTGGATGTGAATACTTCGTCGTGACAGTCGCCATGCTACCTGATACCGCCATTCATTCATCCCCTCCTTCCTGATCCTTGCCCTGACAGCGCAGATTCCGACATGATGGAAGAAACCAAAGTGTACATACATTATAAAATATTCAGAATTATCTTGGTGGCAGTTGAAGTAGATGTTCCTTTTGTACAGTCAACTTTAATCTCCTTTGTTCGTCAAGCTACCTCTTTCTAGCCTAGGTATGTAAATATTTCCAACCATTTGCCCTTTATGTTTAACAAAGTCTTGCTCATTTCTTTCATCTGTCGAAACCGGTGTGGAACATTATTTTTGAAATTATGGATTTCGTTTAAAGTCGATATTTAAAAATGTTTAGACCCGGATAATATAAAATCAAAGATTTATTTTTTAATATTTTAGTTTAAAAATCAATAATGTGTAAAGAAGGATTAACACTCATATCAGTATTTATCAGTACTTTTAATTTTGTGTTGTATGTTGATATTTTAGAATAACAAATATTAATTAGATTTATATTGTGAATGAAAATATTTTTTTTATAAAAAAGTATATATTTGTTATAAATGTTTTTATGTTGTTTAATCTATAAATATTTTAAAAATATATATCTTTCGTATAAAAAATTTTATGCATAATTAATTATGATCTTATTTATATTAAATATTAATTTAGAAATATTTTAATTAAATTTATCTTATTTAATTTATAAATATTATTTAACTTCAAAACTTATTACATAAGATAATACTCATTTATCTTAAAGCATTATCTATATGTTAAATTCTAAAATTATAGATAATATTTTCCTATTAATTAATTATTCTAATTATTTAACTTATCAAAGCTTTAATTAATTAGTTTAAACGATTTATTAATTTTTAGGGTTGTAGTAAATGTTAAATATTCTACTTAACAACTTATGTTGAATAACATCTAATTATTTTAGGATACTATTTAAATTAAAATTTTTAAATTTATCATTCAATATCCATTAACATTCTATAATTATTGACCTAATTTGAATTACTAATTGAACCTAAAATTAAACTTTAAACGATTAATATTTAAATTCAAGTGAATTAAATTACCTAACAATTAACACCATATATCTGATTTAAAACATACAACATACAAATAACTTAAAAATTAAATTGAACAATTAAAATATAAAAAATAAGATTTAATTGAAAAAAATTAAAATTAAATTACTATTTTTATTTAAAATATGACTGAATTATAAAAGAAAGTTAGGCTAAAGTTAAAATCATTCGGATAAAAAAATACGCAGGTCAAAATTTTACCCGAATCAAGTGTGAATTCCTTGATCAGTTTTAACTCTCAGCTATATTTATCCTCAAACTGAGCCAACTCAGTCATTTATCAGATTTCACTCGCTCATTATCTTTTCTCCTCTAACAACTCAAGCCAAAACTTTTGTTCTTCACTTAAATTCATCCGTATTTTTTTCATTTTTTCTTATTTGATCTATAAAAACACCAAACAACACAATAAATTTTGTTTGTGAAGATCAAACGATCAAGTTTTTACTTGGTATTCATGTTTATTCTTCACAAACGAAATAAACTTTAAACCCCGGTAATATATTATTACACCTACCTCCCTTTGATTTACTTCGGTCACTCTTGATCATCTCCGATCAATTTAGCGATTGTCAGAAAGTTAATTTTTCTTCGTCGTAGTCGATACTGGCGAATTTTTGATCGTTTTAACTTCATTTTAACAATCGTAAAGTGATTTTTGACCGTTGAACTTCAGCTCACTAAAACGAAATATACTTAAAATCCCCCCATTCAACTCTACCGACATTATCTTGAACACTCCGAAGATCAAAGATAAACCCGACCGCTTTTATTTCTTCTTACTTTTAACTGATAACCAACATTTTTGTGTTTTAATTGCAGAAAATAAATAATCGAAACAAGATGTACCTTTTGATGACTTCAAACAGTAATTTTGATATATATTTTTTATTTTCAATCGTTCTTTCAACTCTCAGGTAAAACATTTCTTCTGTTTTAATTCTTGAATTTTTACCTATTAATTTTCTCCTTTTATAATTGAGTGTATTGTAATATCGTCACAAACCTATCTAGCTTGCAGGAAGAGATTGAGACGCTACATATTGCTTTATAGTTTTATATCATGGGTGTGACCAAGATGGCATAAAAAAGGATTGAAAATTTTATCTTAAACATTGTAAGTTAGGTTTTAAAATTTGAAATTATCATAATTTTATAAACAGTTAAGAACATTTATAAAATTCATTTTAATCGACTTCGATCATACAATTATTATTTTTTGTCTTAAAACATCTATATATATATATATGCACGCATTTCTTGGTAGCGGGCTAAGAAAGTTGCAAATTAAATAGATTATCAAACAATCTTTTAAAATAATGGGAGTGAAGGCATTGAGTTAAAATTATGACCAGCTATAGATATTGTTCGACCCCTAGGATGACTTTGAGGTAGCTTCTGGACAACCACAACTACATTTGACAATTTCTTTGAGTCCACATCAAGGAGAAGATGAACTAACAAAACATTTGAAAGGAGTCTGTGCCTTTCTTTTCCAACCATATTCCATCAGTAATCAACAACCTGAGAGACCACGTTCCTGCTTACAGGCTATATAAATCCCCCACAGCATGTATTGTTTTCCTCCCTCAAATTAGCATCGAAGCATTAGACAAACAGATCTCCGCAGGGTTCCAAAGCTCCAGAAATGGCCACCAACAATTGTTTTGTTTTAGCTGTTATCATGGCTTTGTCATTGTTGAACATCAATGTTGGGGTAACAGCTCGTCATCTGCTACAGATGCCACCAACAATGCCTGGAGTACCACTTCCATCTATCCCCAATCTCCCACAACCAACACTGCCGACAACGCAGCCATCGTTACCCAAACCTGGAGCTCTACCTCCACTTCCAAGCATGCCCACTTTGCCTACCCTACCAAAATTGGCAATGCCACCCATCCCCACATTGCCTACCCTACCAAAACTGGCAATGCCACCCATCCCCACTCTACCAACTACCATCCCATCCTTCTCGCCACCTCCTTCCTAAACTAGCCCTTGAAGATGCTCACTCATTCACAGCTTGGACCATGTCTTTGCTTTGTCGTGCTCATGCTCCTTTAAGCATCAAACTCGCATTTGTTTCATTCCAGTTCCATTACGTATTGGGTTTTAAGTTGCTGTACTTCTAGTGTGCTGTTCTTGTATGATCACAAATCACTTTGATTTATCATATCAAATACTACGATATTGATAATTCACATTTCCATCTATTTTTTCCCCTTCAATAGATCCATTGGACCATTTGATTTTAGTTACTGAACTCAAAATGAACCAAACCAACTTTAGTTTGATGCAGGTTGGTCTAGGGTTTGGATTTGAGAGCTTATTTATAAAAAATTTAATAATCTTCCGTACTATTTCCATCAATTAATAAAATATAAATCATTCAAGTAAACTTCACCAGTAATGGGAGGTGAAGCCACTCAAAATTAATCCTGAAGATCCCGTTACTTACCGATAGCAACTGATGTTCAATTATCACACTTAAGGGTTTCATAGTCATATTGCACAATAAGTAATTCCAAGTACACAGGCCAAAAGAAACCAATCAGTTCGATTTTCAGAACCTAAAATCATTAGTTATTCTATTTCTTAAAAAAAATTGCAGAAGGGCCTAATGAAATTCAGTATCCTCGACCTTACTGATCTCAGTTTAAGGTTGCGTCTCTTATCATCATGTTCAAGACCTTGTCAAGATGACTATAGATTCCCATTCCAAGCTACATATGACATCCTGCACGGTATTATTGTATGTTAGCTGTTGTAAGGAACTCGCTGTTTATACTTCAGGAGTAAAAAAATAGTGCAATAGTGAAGTTCCTATTTACCGAGGGGTTCTGCTGATCAATGTCGAAGCTGTTAACGGCACAGGGTTCAGCTAGCAGTTCCAAGGGTTCTTCACCTATGCAGTTGGTAGAATATTATTTATGTCAGTCGTTGTTCTGCCCAAGGTACATATATATCAATTCCATAATAGTTGTTACTTAAAGAACCGCTTACCTTGTTCAATAACCGCGAGGATCCCATCTTCAGAGCAGATCATAATAGGTAGAATCCGTGTGGAAGAGATGTTGCTGATGTTTGAAGACCTTGTGTAGCGATCATACTGAACTTCCCAAACTTCACTTTCAGATAACAAAGAAATTGGAGCCTCATCTGTCCCAGCACCAGAAAGGACAATAGGCTGTTGTTGTGATCTAAGATCCCAAGCAAATACAGTGCCTGAAGAGCCTCCTGCCTATGATACGCTAGAAAAATTGAAATTCAACAAAACATCTCAAGCAAATAGAATTTTGTTAAAATAAAAGCATGGAAGTCCAGTAATCACCAAAGTATCAATAAACACAAATTACAGTTCAACAACACAAACTCTTAAAGTTTTTTTCAAACATTGTTTTACTGGAAAAAAAAACAATCAGATTTAGAATTTTTCGTGAAGAAAAGGAGATAATTAGGTAATAAACAAAGTCACAGATTTAGATTGTCCAATATACCCTAGCACGAGCTAGCATTAAATCTTGCTATCATTTAAACTCTTCACAGTCCAAAGCCAGAACTATGTCTGAAAAACCGATCAAATCAACAGATCATTTTGACAATAAGAAAGTGGAAAAAAAGAAATGCTATTTTTCTATCATTCGACATGTTCTTTTTTTTACTTTGCTATGTTTTCTTATGGTAGCAAAAGATCAGTTAGTTGATCTCAAATGACACCAGTATTAGTATGAGTGAAATCAAAATGCATAACAATGAGAAAGCAGCGATAATCTTACCAGACAAGTGTGTTTCCTTGATGGATGAATATCAATTGAGTGCACAATTCCAGATGCTTTTCCTTGGCACCTGCAAGATAACCGTTGAAAAGGGGATTAGATAAACATAATTTCATATGATGACGGATAGCGTGTTTAATCTATAAATTATACTCATCAGGATCATCATTAATGAACCATATATACAGTCTTAAGGAGCATAGAGAAAATCCGTTTATATATTGGTTTTCAAGTTATCATCGTCACTAATTGAAGACCAAGAATTTTTCTACCATTAAAGCTGAAGCCAATAGACCACAGGGAGGAATAAGCCAAACTGGTTCTACCAGATAAACCCAGTGAAACCGAAACCAAAATAACGAAATGAACCAAATTTAATCGGGTTTTTGCTTGCTTCTAAGTATTCTTACTAACATTCTGATGGAACTAGGCTAATGACACAACAGTTCATAAATGGAAATTAAAATTTGGTAAGATCACTATAAGCTCTACAAATTACATTCATTGATTCAACTGCATGTTTCATTTTCCACGATAAAACCAAGAAAATGCACTCACCAGTTCCCCTTGAACTGTGAAACCGGTCCACCGGGTTTCCTCTGATCCCACCACTGCAATCCAAACCCATAGCCACCAGTTGCAAACTCACTCGGGGATGCCCACTTAACCGCCGTATAACCCACAAGTCCATTGGCATCGAAAATTCTCCTGTAATTCAACTTTGAAGAATCCCCAACAAAACTCACCAAATTAACCCTGCCGTCTTCCCCAACACTCACGCACTCAGTCCCACCCTCCCTTAAATCCACGGCCGACACAGGTCCGGAATGAAACCCCAACTCCGAAACCGTGGCCTCGGATTCCATCGTCCCTCCGTTTATCAAATCAGAAGCCAAAATGTGAATCGAACCCGAGAAAGTGGCGGCAGCGAGGAGGGGGTGATGGGTAGAGTGGGCGGTTTTGAGGGACGAAATGCGAGAAGGTGGGGTCCATGAGGATTGAGGGGTTAAGGTTGGAGACGAGCCTTGTGGGTTTGGGTCTACGCAGATTATTTCGATGGAGGGAGTGTTGGTATCGGTGTCGTAATATGCTACTGCCGCGAATCTGTCCAAGGCTGAAACCGGTGAGAGCCAGCGGACGGCGTCGATATACTTGGACTGCGGGATTCTATGAACTCGAGAGGGGTTTTGTGGTGCTGCAAAGGCCATGATTTCAGAGGTTTTAATGGATTTTTTTGAAATGGATTGTAGATTTAAGACAGAGATGATAAACGGAGGGCGCCTAGGACTTTGAAGGGGTTTTGAGTGGGAAAAAGGAGGGTTTTGGTTTCAAGGAAGGTTAAAATTTTTGGATAATTTAATTCAGAATTAAATTTTAAAATATAAAAAACATTTAATTATATTTTAAATTTTATATTATTTTCTCTCAAATTGTTATTTATTATTAACGCCTTTTCATTTATACTATAATTTTTTTCGTTGAATTTCAAAATAAAGTTTAAAATTTACTATATCTTGTTATTTTCTTTACAAGATCTTTTAGTTTTTCACTTTACGAAGATTCTATTTTAGATGCATGTAAGTGTTGCTGGTGTTAGATCTTATGATTCTGTATCAGTTGATAAGACAATTCATTCAAAGAAATTAGTTCTTCAACTGAAGTAGATGAGTCCGTACGTAAAATTATATTTTTTTATTAAAATGAAATTATAAAGATTTTGGGGTTAAAGTATAAATTTTAATTTATACTTGAATAATTTGTAAGGGATTAGGAGAAAAGTATCATTTTATTTTTAACGGATCAATGGTATTGTTTAGCCCTGTAAATTAGTTTTGGGGTAAGTTTTTTGATTCTCTTTTAATCGAAATGACTTTCGAACTTTAAATTAAATAATTCTTTTTGATTTTTTTGTTAGGTTAAGGTGGTCAACATGAGTGATCTACTCAATTTTTTTAATTCGACTCATTTGATCAAACTCTTATTTTAATTTTTTTTCTCTCTCTAAAGTTTCATTTATCGCTAATAAAGAGTATGTGATGCGCCTCCAGGGTTGTGTAGGCTAGTTTTATTTCATAGGTAGGGTAGTTTAATTAGATAAGCATCTTTAAACTTCAGCAATAGAGAGATCCCAGGGCTAACTCATTCTCAAACGAACGAAACCCGAAGCCTGAAATCTAGAGCTGCGTCTGCCAATCTGCCACAGCATATTCATATGAGTGAATGAATGAATGCTTGCGCCTGGCGATTGCATGTCAAACTCTCCCTTCAGGCTTCAAACCAATCAATACTATTTAGTATTTAATGTGTAACAACAAAATACGACTCCATATTTTTATTACTTATTTAATAATATTTATTTAACATCAAAAAGTTGTATGTTTTAAACTTAAAATCGATTTAACCGATGGTTAAAGCTGTCATCACGAGTTTTGACATTCTTTTGCTAGACATTAAGACAAACTTAGTTAATTAGCATTAATATAATGCATCTGCACTGTCAAAATACAGCTAGAATGAATTGAAATTTCGTCTTATTTTCTGTACAGATCAAAACAAAAGTAATCAGCTTCCTAATGCACTTTGTTCATGAAGCTAAGGTCATTTAAAAATTAGATAAAGATAACAGCAAAAGAGAAAGTATTTAAGATACAGTAACCAAATCAAATCAGCATTCATCGGCCTATAATCTGTAGGAAGAAAGGGCTAAAAATGTATGCTTTAAATAAAAGTGTTAAATGTGATTGAAACAGCACAAAGTTAGGTAAGACAACAGAGCTGTAGCCGGTTAAAGACGGCAAAGACACAATTTTTACTCTGTAGCCGGCTATTTGTAATTTCCCCACCATACAAATCTTCTACTATAATTTTACTTATCATCATCCCTTTAAAAGCCTGTTCATTGGAGGGATAGTGGATGATCAAGTTCTTTCCATGGCGAAATTATCACAGGCAAACCAGAGAAACCATGCAGAGAGAAATGGTGTTAATAACCGTATGAGTATCGGTACAGGCGCTACAAGTAATGGTGTTACGAAGGTGAAGAAGAGAACTAGGAGAAGTTTCCCACGAGACTCGCCTCCAAAACGTAGCTCGATTTATAGAGGGGTTACTAGGTAAGTCATTTTAGTCATGGAAATCACCCATTTTCATGGGGTGAGTCAATGGAGTTTCATGTTAATTATGTGGATTGCTTTCAGGCATAGGTGGACGGGTCGATATGAAGCTCATCTATGGGACAAGGATTGCTGGAATGAATCACAAAACAAGAAAGGACGCCAAGGTATATTCAAATACCCTCTCTTTTTTTTTCTTATCTTAATTGAGTTATAGAGCAGAAAGTTTAATGATTTCTTCTTCTCTTCATTTTCACGGTTGCTGCTGCTGCTGCTGCTGTTTATGCATCAACACTCAAAATGCAGTGTATCTTGGTATATACGTTAACCACTTCGTTTTCTTTTTAAGGAACTTTACTTCAAGTTCAGAAATTTACTTGTTTTTTCTTTCAGGTGCTTATGATGATGAAGAATCTGCAGCACATGCTTATGATTTAGCAGCACTCAAATACTGGGGTCAAGATACCATTCTTAACTTTCCGGTACATTGTAGTATTTAATTTAATGAGTTTTCTGTAAGATGATCGGGGGGAAGAAACCTGAATATCTGTACTATGAACAATTTGCAGGTATCAACATACCAGATGGAATTGAAAGAAATGGAGAATCAGTCTAGAGAAGAATATATTGGATCATTAAGAAGGTGAGATTAATGAGTTGATCATGGTATATACATAGATGTGAGTTCAGCTAAAATCTTGAGTTTTGCAGGAAATCTAGTGGTTTCTCTCGTGGGGTTTCAAAATATAGAGGTGTTGCTAGGTACTTATATCAGCTACAATATCTTCCTTTCTCAAATCGACATCCTTTATATTTGTTTCAAATCCTGTCGGATTTACTTGGTTTCAATGTCTAACCAACAGACATCATCATAATGGGAGATGGGAAGCTCGCATTGGAAGAGTGTTCGGCAACAAGTACCTCTATCTCGGGACATATGGTACGTGCTGTTTTCTTCATCCGTCTTTATTCGATTTCCTTTTCCTCTTTAATATTTTCCAAACCAAACTAGACTGCTCGCCAAATGTTATTTAAGAAAGCAAACCAAAAAATATCTTAGATATAAACCTAATATTTTTATTACAGGACACCAAGACAGTGCAATTTATTACATTTCTTTAGGCATATTGCTTTCATTGCTTAAGGCGTTTGTGTAATGGACGCATAGCTGATTTTTTTAATTAGATTCATTGATTAAATACCGTAAAACTAAGATCGAAAACAATAGGTAAATTTATTTAAATTATTTATAGTAGCAAACAAATACTAGAAATTTATCCGGTATCAATTAAACTTATAATCGTTTATGTAACTCCAATAGAATGAGGTCAAACATATTTTTTATAAAATAATAAAAATATTATATTCTTACTTTAAAATTCAAATTCATATAAAATAAGATAAAGATGAATATCCTTAATTACTAAATCAATAAATAAATCTCGAAGCAAACATATCTTCTTATAGTTATGTCCGTTTCTTAATAGGACGGCCCACTAACCATAAAACCTGTTTTACTTTCAACTTACGCAACAAATTAGATTTATTAATCTCTGGTTTGACTTTTTCAGCCACCCAAGAGGAAGCTGCCACTGCATATGATATGGCTGCTATAGAGTACCGGGGATTAAACGCTGTTACAAACTTTCATCTGAGTCGTTACATCAAATGGCTTAAGCCCAATCAAATCGATACCAAATTTAATCCGAACCCGAATATAGACACGAATACCTCCACAGTAACAGTAACAAACCCTAGTCAAGAACTTAACCTCAGCTTTTTTAGCAACAACAGCAACGAGGACGACAACCTGCAGGTGCAAGCCTCCCCTGTCCCTAACGAAGCCTTTCTGACTCGACCAAGGCCTGTGAATGCCACATCAGCTCTAGGACTTCTCCTTCAGTCATCCAAATTCAAAGAGATGATAGAGATGACATCCGCGGTTGATCGGTGCCAGTTGACACCGCCGATATCGGAACCGGTGCAATACAGCTTCCCTGAAAACGTGGAAACGTACTTGGAATGTCAAGATTCGAGCAGTCTCGGAGATGATGTTCAGGATATGATTTTCGGTGAACTCAACTACTTCATGGCACCAATGTTTCCATGCGACATTGATGGCTAGAGTGAAAGAAAAACAAGTTCCTGGTTATTCTCTTTCTTTAATTTTTTATTATTACTATTATTTATATACAAACCAATAAAGATTTGTAGATGCTTTGTTCATTAACGAGTTAATATCCATAGCCTAAGAGCCTTCATTTGGATTCATCTGACTTGGATTTGTGGAGAAAGATGCACGGGATGATGAACTGATTTGGTTTATTCTGTAGATGCTTTTATTTCTTTTTAAATTTGATTATAGCATAACTTTTTCTGTTATTATCTTTGGTCACAGATCACTGTGCCTCTGGTTTCCTACAGAATTACATCTGAACTTATACGTTAACGTTCCTGGGAAGTTGATCCATTGATTAGGTGTTGAATCAACTGCTTTCAGTCTTTGGGCCTTAAGCTGCCCAAAATATAAATTTTTTGTTACCTGGCTTAAAGCCAGATATCCCAAAGAAGGCAAGTAGAATTTGCAGTAGACCAAATTCTGGGCCCAGAACAATTTGTCTGTACGAACCCTCAAATCCAGCATCCTAAAAAATGGGCTTTTAACCATCGACTCGAGTTTAAGCAAAGGAAAAGCGTGCATTAGTTTGTATTTTCTCTCATCTGACAAGATTGGACGTTAACAACTTTTTGTGGTCTTAACGAAAACCTGAAAAAAAAATATTATTTTTAAGAGTTTGGATTTAAACGGTTTATCTACGATATATGTATATAGAAATAAACTTGTACTGTATTAATTATTATTTCTGATGAGGTAGCCAAACCCCAAAAAATATTAAATATTACCCAATTGTTTTCACTTTCTGGTTCTTTGAAATCTGACATTTCCTCAGACATTCCGACTCATCCTGTTCTCTATCATGAGTCGACTTCTCTGTCCTTGCTTTGATATTGCCACTTGGTACTTGGTATCCTATTTCCTATTTCCTATTTTATAAAAGAATATAGCAAACATATCCTCCTACTACATCCATCACCGTACACGTGGTTATTCATATTGGTTAATAATAAGCACCACACCCACCCTCCCCTTCCACAGTAGCTGTCTATAAACAACAAGAAAAAGCAGAGATTTGGGGCAAGGTAAGATAAGCAAAGGCACATGTAGATAGTAACAATAAATAATCAATGAAAATAAAAACGCAGCAGAGACAGGAAAGGGAAACGGAAACGGAAAGGGAAAAGGAAATCCAACGTTTCACACTTCGTTAAACATGGATACGTGAAATCCGGGGTATACTTTTATTTCTAACCTCCGTAGAGTCGAATGACCATACAACCCTGTTGGTAGGGCATTGGTCCCAGGGTTCAAAATGGAGGGGCCCCGGGGGACTAGTCCCTCAATAGAAAACAGGCATTGTTGAACTTAACCGGAGGGGACCCCAAAGTCACATCGCCCATCCGAGTTGAACGAAGACAGACACTGGAGTGGATGTAGGTTCATATGGCTTTAGCCACTTACACTCCTTAAATCCATAATGTCTAGACCTATAACCATTAACCACCGTTGGGTTGGTTGAGGGAGTCTCGATGGATTTCACATCGGATTTGCCGCTGGTTTTTTGAACGTTCATTAGAGAAATCAAATTATATTTAAGAGGTATATTTAGGGGCTAAGGAAGGGATTTGGGGGAATGATAAAGGGTATGCAAGGAAACAAAAAGAGGACAAAGGTAGCTTGCGCAAATCTAGCTAATCTGGGCTTCTGGGGCAAGTAAAGTGAAACTCTGGGGTTGAAACAGCTGAAGCTGAGTCCTGGCGAAGGCAAAGCCATCCCCATCCAAACCGTACCAACAAACACCATCCCCCCTTCTTTCTTTATTTTTCCCACATTTACTTGGTCTCATTATGTTTTAAGTGTACATAGAATCATACATACATAGCAATTAGCAAGCAACCCCAAACCCCTCATTCTTCTTCCTCTTCCTTCAAAAATCTCATCTTTCTTTTTATTCACTCTTTTCTGTCCAAGTTAGGACAACAAAAACCCATCCGAGGAAAGCAGAAGAAAATAACAATCAAAACGTACCAACACCAACCTCGTGTTTTATTTTATGTTTTTTTTTTCTCTCTTTGGTTTTTGGGAAGTAGTGTTTGAAAAAAAAATTCCCCCTCTCACTGTTTTCTTTTGTGTGTGTGTGTGTGTTATAATGATATAGGCTTCTGGTGGTGTGGGGGCGAAAGCTCTCTTCAAGACTGGTGGATATGGTGACTACTGTTGAAAATCCATCCACAAAGGAAATAGAAGCAAGGTTGAGCTTTTCCATGAGAATTTATGTGAAGCAAATGGGTCCCGTATGCTCATATGAAGAAGCATGGAGAAATAATAAAAGGGATATCATTTTCTTCAAACTCCAATCTTTGCAGCAAACTCTCTTCTCCCTCTGCTTCAGCTGATGGGAGATGGTGGATGTGGTGGCGGCGGCGGTGATATTGGCGGGATCGGCTCAATCTCTTATTTTGTTAATTATGAATACACTAAATTTTTTGTTGCCTTTTTAACTGTTAGTGCTTACATTGTTGCTCCAAGATGTTGATAAAAGCAATGTGTATGTTTCTGATATTTTCTTCTCCTTTTTTCTCTTAATTTTATAAATTTTAGCAACACAAACTTCCCCTCTTGACTTTAGTTAGTGCTTGTGCTTGCTTCATGAAGTAAATAAGTAGGAAGCTAACTCTACGAGGTAAATTTTTGGAAGACCCTTCAATATGAAAGCTCAATCCCGTTTGTAATTTATTGTGCATCTTCTGGGGAAATGTTTTAGTATTATTACTGTCTATAGTGGCCACTCTAATGGGTTGTTTCTAGTGATTTTGGTGTGGGGGAAACTGCTGGCCTAGAATTGGCCGTCGGGCAGGGGAGGACAGTCACCATGGAAGTAGAGTCTAAGTTTGGGCTTATATTTTAAAATATGTTTGATAATTTTTGAGAAACAAGAGTTAAAACAGAGGGAGAGACAAGAGAGTTGAGGTTATGTGTAGTGATGACGATGGATGGAGTTTGGGATTCATGGAAGTGTCCAATCATGCTTCACTCCTCTGCAAATTTTGGGGTTTGCTTCCTTTTTCGTTTTTTGGTATTCACGTGAATCTGAGTTGTGTGTGTTTAGCTTGTGTTTACTGTTTAGGTTAGGTTAGGTGTGTTTTATCTCAGATGTGATTCTATATGTGCCTTTCCTTTGATGGTAAATTCCTGGAAAGTGATTTCTAATGATAATATAATTTACACTAATCAGAAACACAGTACTGTGTTTATCAGAATGTTTCTGTGCCGGATGGGTTCTAGAATGTTTCAACGTTCATGCATATATTTGGTTTTTTATAAACCCATCTCTTTCCTTTTTTTCATATACTTGGCACATAAATGTTTGGTATCATAATTATGTTTTGAATTTCAGTAAATAAATAATCTATACAAATATAATTTCGACTCAGCATTGAGTCATGTGGTTGTCCAAATCATAAAAGCAGAGAGTGTGGCACATGTCAGCAAATTTATGATCTTGTCTTATGGGGTAGCTGAAGACAGATTTTAGGAAAGAAACAATTAAATTCCAAACAGTGATTTGAAGACTCAATTCTCACAAGCCAAGCTAAAACCAGTACTTGGGGTGTAGGTAAAATGTTGTATCAAACCAGAACCACCACGTATCCTAATGCCTATGCTTTGTTTGTTAGCCTGAACCAGCTCTGCTATCATATTTGTTTTCTCTATCATTTTTGCTGGATGTGGTCATGTTTTCAAGTACTGTGTTTACAAGCACTGTTTCAAAACCACACCCAAATTGGGAAGCCTAAAGCTACTGCTTGAAGAATGAAACTTAGATGGCATTTAAGAGAAGAGTGGTAATTAATGAAGGACCCCCTTGTGTTTAAATTTGATGTACCTTTTTAAGTGGTTAGTGAAGATCTCAGTTTTCACCGTTGTTTCTTGTTCGTCCAAGTCTTCACCAATGGTGTGCTTTCGGGATCTGAAATACCCATGGGACATGGCCTCTGTAAATTAATTAAATTGCACCCATTTCTTGCACCATCATCCTGGAAAATTGAGACTACGACTTAAATACTAACACTTAATAATCTTGAAATTCAAATATTAAAACACACCCATCGTTATGTGATGAAAATGCCGCTTAGTGGCATTACAGCTCGTCATTTGGGACATAAGCAATTCCGGTGAAACTCGTTTACTTGTTCAGGTTTCTATAACACAAAAAAAGGAAGACAAACGCGCTATCACATCAGAATTTTACGAAATGTCTGAGTAAAAATAAACTGAAAAAACTAAAAAGTACCGGTTGAATTGAATTAATTATTGCCTGTGGTCATACTTTCTCGGTAGTCTCGAGTAATCTGTAACGGCAATTACGTCTGTAAGTTTTTCACCGCGCTCATATCAACCTTGTTTAACATCCAAGATGTCTTTAAATCACACATCATATTCATGTCTAATGTTTATGATTTTGACATGTTGAAAAATTGTTTTGATCAAGTTTATAAAACCAACAAGAATAGGAACACAAGACATTTGATACTCATTTACATAGTACATCGAGAGGAGGAACATTTCATCACAAGCATTATCACCAGAGAGAGATTTTGCATGTATACATTACATGTAGTTGTTTGAACTACAAACCCATACACTCCCTAGCAACTTTTCTAGAAAACTTTTGTCACATAGTAAACCCAAAGCACAATCTCCATTCAGACATAAGATGAACAAACGTACCTCACCAACATTATACAGAATTAGCTCACATCGAAGAGGAATGCTTAGATTGCACCTGCAGTGAGATTCAAACTATATCCTGATTGTTTCGAGTTCAAATTCTAGAATGAACAGGGTGGGATTTATAGGGTGATACATATAAAAAATGGAAAATGCTAAACCACAGCCACGATGTCCTTGGGAGAGGGTGCACCTGCAGTGAGATTCAAACTATATCCTGATTGTTTCGAGTTCAAATTCTAGAATGAACAGGGTGGGATTTATAGGGTGATACATATAAAAAAATGTAATGACATGATAACAAAACATAAAAAGAACCACGGGCATGATGAAATAAAGTTAGCAAGTTCGCACATGTCCCTGTCCCCATTCTACAATTTATATCCTAATAGACATACTGAGAACAATAGATGAATCATGAATGTAGTAACAAAATGCATACATAAACATCTGTAAGAATAAATCAATCACAAAAAGAAAAACATTTGAAAAGCAATGATAAGTCTCTGAATAATTACAATTCAAGTCAATATATATCATAGGAAGTACAAGATAATATCAACAAACATTTATCGTACATGAAAGTAATGCTACTACAAAGGATCAACTACCTCTGGCCGCTTAAAACTGTAAAATAGTATCATCCCCACATTTCAAAGATAACAAAGATACGTCAGTAATGATGGTAATATAACAAACGACATCAAAATCTAGTAATTACATGATGACCAAATTTTAGCAGAAACCCGGTTCCTATTTGCTTCATGGATTCTCTTCAAACAGAGACAAGTATATTAAATCAGAACAATAAATAAAACATAACTTTTCCTATCCAGATTAAAATTAAAACAAAAAATTCAAGTCAATCCCTCGATAGAAAGTTCAGTTCAATATATACCCAAGGATTTCCTTAAGCTCAACTTGGAAGCCAGATAATTGGTACACTTTTAACCTCAAATTATTCAATGGCATATTCAAACATAACAATAGCAGCAGCAACAATAATAATAATAACAACATCACAAAGCAACAAATACCCTGATAAAAAATCAGGGAAAAGTCCACCAATATCACCTTCATCATTGCTTGACGTTCTCCAAGTACGATTTGTAAGTATCGACAAGCCCATCTCTCAATGAGATCTTGGCATTCCAACCCAATGAAGCAAGCTTCGAGCTATCCATGAGCTTCCTAGGAGTCCCATCAGGCTTCGAAGTGTCCCAAACAAGTTCCCCTTCAAAGCCAACAACTTCCATCACCAACTCAGCTAATTCCTTAATAGTAACCTCTTTTCCACTACCTACATTCACATGGTCCAATCCACTGTAATTCCCCATCAAGAAAACCACAGCATCAGCTAGATCGTCCACGTGCAAAAATTCCCTTAACGGACTCCCGGTCCCCCAAACAACAACTTCTTTCGCTCCTTCCACTTTGGCTTTATGGAATCTCCTCATCAAAGCGGGTAAAACGTGGGAATTCTCCGGGTGGAAATTATCGTTGGGGCCGTATAAATTCGTCGGCATAGCGGAAATAGCATCGAACCCGTGCTGGATTCTGTAAGCTTGGCACATTTTGATCCCCGCGATCTTGGCAACCGCATACCATTCGTTTGTTGGCTCCAGGGGGCCGGATAAGAGCGCGTTTTCAGGGATGGGTTGCGGCGCGAATTTGGGATAAATGCAGGAGGATCCGAGGAAGAGGATTTTCTTGACGCCGTGGCGGTAAGAGGAATTGATGACATTGGTCTGTATTTGGAGGTTGATGGAGATGAAATCGGCAGGGTAGGTGTTGTTCGCGTGGATTCCGCCGACTTTCGCGGCTGCTAGTACTACGTATTGAGGCTTCTCTGCAGCGAAGAATGATTCGACGTCAGATTGGCGTGTGAGGTCCAGATCGGCGTGGGTGCGGACTACAATGTTTGTGAAGTCCATAGATTGGAGTTTGCGGACTATGGCAGAACCAACCAGGCCTCTGTGTCCTGCTACGAAGATCTTGGCAGACTTGTTCGATAAGAAAGAATCTACGGAAAATAACATATAAAACAGAGTTAGAATTAAGTTGAGATCTGTTGAGTGATCTCATGAGGATAGACATAGAGAGGGAATTACCGGTTTCACCCATTGTTGTAGTCTGTAAAGAAGAAAGGGGGAGTCGTGGTATTGTTTTCTGATTCTCCACAGATCTTCGTTCTCCGGAACTGGAAGCGGTAAAATAAAATGTAGTCTCTAAGAGTTCTTTGCATATGCGAAACTTCGCCCTTTGTTAATCTAAATCAGAGTCGGTGTCATTTGTTAAGCAGTTGGGCTCATTAGCTGTAGAAAACCCAAATGATTGGGCTAACTCTACCACTTTATTCGTATTGAAAATGGGCGGACACCGAATGGCCTAAACTCAAATCTTTTTTTTAACGTATATTTTAAGAATTCGAATAGAGCTTTAAGTTTTATTTTTTAAAATAAAATCAAAATATTTAAAAAAAATGAGTCTAGTTTAGTATGAATTAATTGTATTATATATTTTTATTTTTAATTTTCTTAATCTTTTGGTTTTATATTTATATTTAATTTTTATTCTAAATTAGACTCAAAATTTTTAAATATTTTCATTTTATTTTTATATAATAGTTTTTATTTTAAATTAATCTCAAACTTTTAAAAGTTAAATTTAAATATGATTGATATATAGTGTTTGAGTCATTTATATTTGTATTTAATTTTATTAATTATATTGATAATAAACTAATATATAGATTTTTCAAATGTTATATACTTACTACATTTTAAAAAAATTCTCATAATCTAATTACTATTATTATACAATAATTAATAAACTATTCAAATTAATATCTGTTATAATTATATCTTTTTATTTGTTTAAATAATCAAACAATTATAACTATCATTTAATTTTACTAAATAATTTTATATAATTAATTAATGTTAACTATTAACTCTCCATTCCTAAAATTCGTTGATTACCTGATGTTTATTATTTATGCCATTGCCATCCAGTGCTTTGAATGCCTCCAGGCTCCCACCGTTCCAATTTCACCTGTCTAAGACTAAGCTTCGATTCATGGACAAAAACTTCACTCTTTTGATACCCATGAATGTCTCCACCGCAGGGCACTTTTCCCCCTGAAAGAAAGAATATCGTAACCATTTTCATTTTAAAATAATTCATAGTTTAACATATAAACTATTATTATTTAAGGAAGTATAAAACAAACTATTAAAGGATTTAATGATTCTCCAATATGTATAAACTTATCTTTATTTATTAAAGTACCAAAAAAAGAGTTGAAGATCCTCGTTAATTCTTAAAAGCAAATCCACTTTCTTTTAGCATTTTTTTATCTTTCAAAATCATGTTATTGTTCTGGTTTCAAATTCAGTAGATGCAAGGATTTGAAGCAGTCTTCATCAAAAGTATAATTACAAGCTCTACCTTTGAGATGGATCGCAGCCCAGTAAAGGTATTAATTCTAATTTAATACATGTACGATAGATAAATTATTATTAATCATAAACTCTAATTTAATATTTTTAATTCAAAATTAAATAATAATCATCAAATTATGCAAATTTAGAAAAATAAAATAGGTTGAAGAACATGAACTAATCCACATATCAGACATATTACAACAACTAACAATAAAATTTAACCTAATAAATTTAATAATTAGTATCTGAATCAGATCAAATTTTAAAATTTTAAAATATAAAATTAAAATAAATTTACAGCTGATACAGATACAGATACAGATACTACTACACAAATTTGACCTAATTTGTTCTCCATTTTTATAAAATATTCCAAAATACAATCTTTATCATTAAATTTAAAACCCCTATAGTTTTGGCTTAGGAATTACAACCAGACGAAAAGAATGAACTACTAGTATTTATGAAACCAGGAAAAGGCGGTTTGGGAGTCGGGACTTGGATTGGAATGCTCTTCACCGTATTGAATTTTCCCGTATTTTTTCTTTACACGACTGAAGTTCAAAAAGAAAAATAATAAATCGATATTTTCCATTTTCCGATCTTGTCCTACCATCGGCTGAATTCCTTTAATGGCTTCCTTTCGCAGACTTCTTCCTCTTTGCTCTGCTATCAACGTATGTTCCCCTCTATTTATTTTCATATTTATCAAACTAATAGCAATGTTGATCTCTCTTTTCATGTATATTTGTTGCAGAGAACGAAATTTTCTTCTCCTGGAGTTCATATAGGTTTCCCCCTCTCTTTCTTAGTCCGTGTTTACTTTTTTTCATATGTGAATTTGGATTTTCAAGTCTTGCATAATTTTGTTTTTGTAGATGTTTCAAATAGGCATATTTCGAATGCAATCTTATTTTATTAGCTTTTATATTTATTACATTCTCTTGCTGCATAGTTGTGAGTTGTTGAATGATTTGAGATTTATATTACTATTCTATTTTTTGTAAAAAAAAAAAGGATTTGGTGCAAATGTTCGTGGCTACAAGCAAACAGTATCCAAGCTTGAGGAACAAATAAAACGTGCAGAAGCAGACACTTCGGAGGTTAAAGATGACATTGACAGGATTCGGACGGAATTTGATGCTGCCAAACGGAGATTCCTCGAGATTCCAGAAGCACTCAAGGCAATGCCGAAGATGAATCCTGAAGGTTCAATTATGTTCTAGTCCTTTATGTTTAATTTGAATCTATTTTAGCAGATTTGCAGATACTGTATATAAGCCGATAGTATTCAAAATGTTTTTCTTTTTGGTGTTAATGTAGGTATATATGTGAATAGGGGTATTAGACTGGATCTTATTCAAGTATACGGATTTGATTATGATTTTACATTGGTACATTACTCTGCGAACTTGCAAAGTTTGATATATGATCTCGCAAAGGAGCATATGGTGAATGAGGTTAGCACTTAGCATTTATGTGATATTATAACACAGTTTACGCAATTGATTTTTTGCGGCGTGGATTATTGAAGGTGTTGACTGTTGACAAATTGTTATCTGCTGCATTTGTGCAGTTTCATTATCCCGAGGTTTGTATGAGTTTTAAATATGACCCATCCTTTCCAATTAGAGGGTTGTACTATGATAGGCAGCATGGATGTCTCTTGAAGTTGGATTTTTTTGGTTCCATAGAGCAAGAGGGATGCTTTTATGGTCGTCGCCAGGTACTATTACTTATTTCTAGTGACATGGCTGTTCTGCTTATTGTGCAATGCTGGAACAAAGTTTTCCTTGATGATTAGTATGTGTTATTTATTACCAAGATAAAGTACTGGTGTATGATTGGCAATAAAGGGATATAGAGGGAGAGAGGATAATATTAGAGAAAAGCTTCCAAGTTTAACATGGATGGTTTTGACAATTGACACCTGGTAAGATGTGAGTTTAAAGTTTCTAAAAACTTGTAACAACACTTGTCATTTTTATCAATGACCAAGAGCAATAGCTTGAGGCTTCTTATCAGTTTGTATCATGTGCATTTGTTGGGAAAATCTTACATTTCTATATGAAATGTCCTGCTTCTCATTTTGCTACTTATAATTCAGCTTAGTGAGAAGGAAATAGAAGAGATATATGGTACAAGACATATTGGTCGTGACCAGGCACGCCGTCTTGTGGGTTTGATGGACTTTTTCTGCTTTAGTGAGGTTTGTTTCGTATTTTCATCTTTTATATGTATAACAATGTTGTACACGTATGTTTGAATAATAAAAGTTTTAGGCTTTAAAATTTGTAAGTTGCAAATAATGAGTGTTTTGACAGAGCATTATAGTCAGATGGTGATGTACGGGAAAGAGGATTCCCATGAAATGCTTACACATGCATGCTGATGTCTCATAATACCTATTGGTTAACTGTAATCTTGGTACTTTTAGTCATTGCTGCTGTTGCCTTTCACTTCTTCGTTCCAACTTTTTTGATGAAATAATATAACTAGCTCTCTTTCCAATATATTTGAAAATCCACCTGTGGACATTAATATGGATAATACATATTTTAGGCTTGTAATTTTCAGGTTTTGTAAGTTTGTTAGCGCTTTCTTTTCTTGGACTATTTGCCTTTATGATAAGCACATATTTTATCCTACTTTTAGGTTCCTGATTTTTCCCTTTGTAATCTTTTTAGGCATGTCTCATTGCTGATATTGTGCAATATTTCGTTGATGCTAAACTAGAATTTGATGCCTGCTATATATATGAAGATGTCAATCGTGCAATTCAGCATGTTCATCAAAGTGGTTTGATGCATAGAGGAATTCTTTCTGATCCTCATCGATATCTGGTAAAAAATGTAAGCACTAACTATTTATGTTTTAGTTATTTTTAAGTTTGAGTGCCTTTTAGTTTCAAAGAAAGTCTTTTTGTAAAGTTTGGCCTGTTATCTGTGAAATATGTTCTTTCATCCTGGGAATGCTAATTTTGGTGCATGTTTCAGGGCCAATTATTACGCTTTCTTAGGATGCTAAAGGAGAAGGGGAAGAAAATTTTCTTGCTAACAAACTCACCATATTACTTTGTGGATGGAGGGATGCAATTTTTGTTGGAGGTATACATTGCAGTATCACTGATGCCTTCTTATTTTGTAGTTCTTATTTATCTTAATGGGTGATTCATATTTATTGCTTATAAATTCGGTATTGCTTTTGCTCCAGTTTTGAAGTAATTTGCTATTCATCCCCTTTTTGTTTGAAAGCGTGATTTAGTGCTTATTTTTTCTAAAGGTAGAGAAGATATAATTAATGTAAATATTATTCAAATATATTCATTCATATCATTTGTGGAATTCGCTCAATGGTGATTGATGATTCTGCCCTCATATTTTACATTGGTTTCATGAATTTGTTGATGTTTCATCATCATCATCATTATTATTATAGAAACATTCAAAAACCTCAGGCAGATGAATTGAAGTTCTGTAACGTGAATTGCTTTTTAATATTTTATAATGTTTTGGCGAGTTCACGTGCTTTGAATTGGTAAAGTTTGGAAGTGTCTAATTTGCATCGATACATGTTTGCATCAAAAATCTCTAGAATTTCAACTTTCAAACATTGTTTTCACTTAATCACTCTGCTCTAGTTCTGCACCTTTAAGGTATCATTCTTTTTCATTCTTAGAATTATTTGTAGAGAGAGTTTTTGAGCTAAATTTTGACATGTAATTTAGGATTCGACTGACAACAAACAATCATGGAGGGAGCTTTTTGATGTTGTAATTGCAAAAGCCAATAAGCCGGGTTTCTATACTTCTGAGCATCCTTTCCGGTTTGTATCTTCAACTTTTGATATTCTCCACATATTTCTTTACACGGCTTGTAATGGAGGTGATATTTTTTTTTGCTACAATGATATAAGATGGCATAATCGAACTAATTTGACAAGCTCTGCTACAATGGATATGAGTTGGTAAAACACGTGATAAAAATTACTTTATCATGTGAAAACAATGATGTGAGTTGAAGAGCTAGTTTTCTATCTGGTGCCAAGCAGCGAGAGAGTGTCTATCAAATTAGACTCTTAAAATATTTTATAACCTATCCAACTTAGAATACCCATCGAACACTAGCTTTTGAATGAGTAAATAACCCACATAAACTTGGAGTCCTGGACACAAACCTTACCTCCTACAATCTCATGGAGAAATTTGATAAAGTGCTTTTAAAATTTTATCCCTTGGCTTTTGTTGTGCACTTGCTGATAACAATGCATGCTTTCATGATTCATATTTATTGATCCATCTCCTGGAACTTAAATTGCAGCTGCTATGACACAGAGAAGGATACTCTAGCTTTTACGAACGTTGATAAATTCCTCAAAAATAAAATATATTACCATGGATCCCTGAAATCTTTTCTACAAATTACTAAATGGAATGGCCCAGAGGTATATCATGTTTTATGCTTTGTAGCATTTTATATGATCTTTTACAAATGTATTCAAACTTCAATTGTGTGTAACTAGATTGTGGTAAATTCTTGCTGATGGGAGTAGATCACTGCTCTGGTTTTCTTTATTAGGTGATATATTTTGGTGATCATCTATTTAGTGACTTGAGGGGCCCTTCAAAGGCGGGTTGGAGGACTGCTGCTATCATCCATGAACTAGAAGTATGCCTCCTTTCATTCTTAGCTCGTCTTTCTGTGTTTGGGATGTTTTACAGACAATTTTTTCATGTCTTTGGGTTGTGTTTGATTGCAGAATGAAATACACATACAGAACCAAGATAAATATCGGTTTGAACAGGTATATATTTCTGCATCTTGGGTATTTGGAACTTTTTATTATCACTGTCCTATGTTTATTTGATATTGTGAACGGGGTTGGCTTCTTAGTTATTTGGCAACTCAAATATCGGTTGAGTTGAATGGAGTACAATGTCGAATACTTGCATCTGTTGGCCAATTTTTTTAATTATTATTTTTTATTTTTGTATTTAGTTAAGTTTTAATAAAATCATACTAGTGTGCTGAATTCTGTTGACTATTCTATTTTTTTGCAGAGTTCCACTGCTTTTGTCTTCAATGTGAGAACTCAAAAATAGAATTTTGACTATCCTTTTAAAAATCTTCCTTCATTGCAGGCAAAATTTCATATACTACAAGAACTGCTGGGGAGATTACATGCAACTGTACCCAGTAGCAAGAGAAGTGAAGCATACAAGTTGCTTATGTGTGAATTAAATGAAGAGAGGCAGAAAGCACGCAGTATAATGAAAAGGATGTTTAATACATCTTTTGGTGCCACCTTCCTTACTGACAAAGGTCAAGAATCTGCTTTTGCTTATCACATACATCAATATGCTGATGTGTACACTAGTAGACCAGAGAACTTTTTGTTCTACTCACCTGAAACGTGGCTTCATGCACCGTGTGATATCAAGATCATGCCCCATCATGTGAAGGTATGCCATTAACCTTCCCTATCTACTTAAAATGAACCAATTTTTTTTTTTCTACTACAATTTCTTTGTTCTTCCTTTTTCATTTAAGAAAATGAAACATGATATATTTTCTTGTTTTATGTTCTTGCTTTCTGCCATTGTTCTTATGCAGCTAGTTAGAATGATCGCATTCCTTAATAAGGAAAAAAAAATCCAATTATACTAAAAAGTTACTCCAATAATTATAAACATTACTCTGACAAAACTAAAAAGAAAATAACTTAAAATAACACCTAGAGTCTTTCTACAAATATGAGGGGGGACTCCTATCTCAATGTAGTGTCGTTTCTATGATTTGACCCATAAAATGTAGCTACATTGTGGTGGGAGGACTCTTACTACACTCCCAGGTCCCAGCACATCCTCCACACAACCCCCAGTGGACTCAGTATGGAACTTCTGCTTAAAGAAACATAAGCTAAACTCAGAAATACCCAATAATGCCTTCTCAAGCTCGTGACTAATACTCTCACAATTGCACATATCACAACCGTCTATTGGCCACCCACTAACTACGTTTAGCACACCTTGACAGTACATATTTGGAGGCTGCTCCTAGCATCCTCAATAAAGGTTTGTCATTTGTTGTAGGAATATGGTGTTAGGTGTTGGGGTTTGTCATTAATTATGGTATGGTCATAGCAGCTTTGAAGCATGCTTTCTGTTGCCTCCACAAAATTGTCTTGCCTTTGGAATGGGATCTGGTTTGGCATTGCTGTCTTGGTGTAATAAGAAGCCATTAATGTCAATTTTGTGGATATTTCAAATTAAAAGAAAAGAACCGTACTTTTCCTAAACATGAATTTTACAAAAAATTGGGATTTGGATAAGTAAATGCTTGTGTCATCTTCCACAAAACAGCTTGTTTTGTAGATCTATTGATCGTATTTCAACTGTCTACTTGCTATACGGTTATCTGTTTTTATTTAAGTTCTTAATAGTTGTCACTGTTATCATCTACCGTAGTCATGTGTCATGGTAGTTCTAACTATATATATGAATCCACTTATACTCAATTACTTTTACAACTTTTTTGAACCGTTTGACGAGAGTAAATAAATATTATCGTACCAATATTTTATGTAGCTGTTGAAATGTTAATATTAATATAGTCGACTTATTGTTGTGAACTCCGATGCTGAATTGTGATCTTCATCTCCTCTTTCTTTCAGATTCCATCGAGTTTGTTCAAAAACCCGTAGATGTTCTTAATGCCGTAGAAGATGGGAGGATCCATCTAGTTTCTTTCCGATGCTGAAGTGTTACATGGAAAGATCATGAGTAGGGAGCAGTTGTTGACTAGTTTCTGATGAATTGGCATCTGATTCACCATTGATTTTGTTCCCTAGGTTATTTCTCGTTCTTGAGTTAACTAAATTGTTGTATTTGAACTTTCATTTGCAGCAACAGTGTTGTATGTAGATGGGGCATTGTATCCAGTCTACTGCTAGATACTTGTCTAAACATATTCTTAATTCTTCAACGCTTTGTCTGTTTGTAACATTCATGGAACATCAATCCAAAGCTGTTTTAACCTTCTAGTTCTCGTTAGAAAAACCCGTCTTGCGCTGGCATATTTGTTAGAGTAGTTCTTATTACCAGTTTCTCGTTTCTGCAATTACGCAAAAATAGGAGGAATCTCTTATACTCTAAAATTTGAATTAATTTGGAATGACGGGAAATTTAATATTGTATCGAAATTAAATTTGGTTGAACCTATAATTCAATCATTAAATTTTGTTTAAGTTCGTTTAGATAGTTAGGTGATACAGTTTTACAAAATCAAATAACTTTGTTTTAAATAAAAAATAGTGAAATCCATTAATTAATTGAATATAAGTATGCTTATGTTATTTATTTTGGATAGGTTCGAGATATTAATATCTGTCTTTAAAATATAAAATTTATCTACTTAATAAAAAACATGATATTTTATTTAAATTTTGGCGTAATATAAAATCAGCAACAGTTCGTTTGCTTGCTTGAACCGTAAGGGAGTAGTAGATTCTTTGATTGTAAACCCCAAAATGGTGCTGATTGAACCCCACTGCACTGATGAACAACAAGAAGTAAAAGCCACGACGATACCATCCGAAACGACGGCCGCTTCCGCTGCCCGCTCATCAAAAGAGAACGGAGAAGAGGTTGCCTCCGATGGATTCGAAACCGCAAGCGAACGTGACGTTACGGAAAACGATGACGAAGACCACCTTCATAATCAACGGCCATCCAAAGAGAAAGGTTCCGATTCTTACCAGGATGCCTTAAACGGCGATCAATTGAAAGAGGTTCTCTCTTCTTTCCCCGAACCTTTTCCTTTCCTTAATTAATCATTAAAATGAAACAAACAGCTGTTTCTTTTTTATTATTAAAAAAATTGTTTGTAGAAAGCTTTGGCTGTTTCTTTTTTGTAGAAAGCTTTGGCTGAAACAAATGATGCGAAAATTGTCACAGTATGACATTGCTTTGCAAGTGACGGCGGATATGCCTACAGCCTACTGCCATTATAATCGCTCTGTTTGCTTTCTGAAGCTGGTATGCGGAATAACAGTTATTTATTGTTTTTATTTGAACATGCTTATCCTTCTAATGTTAGGAAAAAATATTCTTAAGGGGAAATATGAAGAAACCATCAAGGAATGTACGAAAGCATTAGATCCCAATCCTTCTTATATAAAAGCTCTAATTAGACGAGGAGAAGCTCATGAAAAGCTTCAAAACTTTGAAGAGGCTATTGCTGGTGAGTTTATAAGTGCTTATCCATTGCTCTATCTGGAATCTGGATGATTGGATTTATGTGCCAGCCTTATATACATTTGTGATAACATTAATTGTTGAAGTTTTCTCCCCCCCCCCCTCCCCCCCCCCCCCAAAAAAAAAAAAAAAAAATGCAGATATGAAGAAGATACTGGAATTGGATCCTTCTAACAACCAGGCTCGGAAGGCTGAAAAACGAGAAAAGCTGAAAGAGGAGATGATTGCGTATCAAATACACATCTCCTTTAACACAATGCATAACATAAACCAAATTTAGTATGATATTGCTATAGTATATCAAGCATCACATAAACAAATTTTAGTTTATCTTCTTTGTACTACTAGACGCAAATGGTTTGTTGGTCATCGATCTGCATTTGGTGCATGCCAGTCATTAAACATTTTGTTGTATCTTGCATATCATGGTAGGCTTTGATTCTAGTCAGTGGTTTCTGTTCTAAGCAAATTTTTTTCTTTGCAAGAGATGAGAGTTTTTTCTTGTAACACACGTTTGTGATTTGATCAATAATGAATGTTGAAGTAGCAAATTAGTAGGAAGTAACCTTGGTAGAATTGCTGAAGCTAGCATTCAGGACAATATTTAGGCATTTATGTTTCATTTATGCAATCGCTAATCACATACTAATAAACATTTTGTGTATTCTGAGCAGGGAAGCTCAAAGAATTGGGTAACTCAGTTCTGGGTCGATTTGAGATGAGTGTTGACAACTTCAAAGCTGTCAAGGATCCTAACACTGGATCCTATTCCAGTGTGGATCCTATTCCATATCATTCCAAAGTTGATGTGGTGGCTGCCCACTGCCTATATTTTGTTTGAAGGACACCTCTGGACAAGTTTTCCATGCCGGATATGGGAGGCAAATTATGATTTCAAGTCGTTAATTTAAATTAGTCTTATAAAAAGAATTAAGAATTCTAATTAATTTTTGAAAATAATATGTTTATTTCTGATATCATGTAAGATGCTTGCTTCTAGGAAGGTTCGAATGAATGGTTGAACAAATCGGTGGGGAATAAGGGGGCTTCTCAAGTCGATCGTGAGTTAAGTAGGTTTGACTCGTGCTCATTAAAATTTTTTATTGTTTAACTTGACTCGATGTTTGTTAATCTTGTTAAAATTATTCTCGATTTGTGTTCGTTAAAAAATTCATTGCTCGATTCAACTCATTGCTCGTTAAGCTCATTAAAAATTTGTCTTATTTTTTAATTAGAAATAAAATTTAATAATATTATATGAGTTTAATATTATAATAAATTAACAAATTTAACCAAAAAATATCAAAAGAATGTGTAAAGCACTTTTAAAGATAACAATCTCTAAATTAATAATTATTATTTCGATTTGTTTTTTTAATGAAATAATTTAAAAATAATTATCAAAAATATATTTAAAAAATTAACGAATTTTTTGAGTCAAATTAGATTTTGTTTGATTCAACTCAATTTAACTCATTAAGATTTTGAGTCAAATTCAAATCGAGTTAATATAAATTAAACATTTATAACCTGAATCGAATTCGAATAACTCATATCAACTCGTTAAACACCCGAAGTAAACTTTGTGGCAAAAACAAAGTCATTTGAATTCTCAAAAGCAATAAAGTAATAAAATGGTGAAAGATTTTAATCCAATAAACAAACTCTGCCCACGCCATTATTTGCATCTATTACTCGGACGAAATCGTTTTTTTAATGTTACATCAAGTTTACTTTAAAAAATTAAATTAATCAAGGTCATATTTCATGATTTAAGTTTTATTTAAAATATTTATACAAAATTAATTATAATAATTTATATTATTATATTTATTGATTTTAATTTAAATAATTTATTATATTTATATATATTAGATAAAATTGAATATCTCGATTTAAATCTAAAAATTATTCCATTAATTATTAAATATTTTTAAAATTATTTAAAATTTTATTAAAAAAATTAAGTTGATTTTTCCCCGTCAAAACTAGTTTTACTCATGCCTATTTCTTTTCTAATGCTAAAACACAAAAATTATATAGGGTAGTTCAAATATATTTCTCCAGTTCATAATACTCAGAATTTGGATGTCAATTAAAAAATATATTATTAAACCTATAAACTACTGATTTTGACCCATCCATGACCGTCGTTGGTTCGAAGTACATATAAATAATTAAAAAAATCATAAAATTAAAACAATCTTCAGTTCTCACAAACATAATTAATTTTATTATAAAAATAAAAATTTAAAGTTTAAATTCTATAACCATAGTTAACCTTTACGACATAAATTAAAATTTTAAAATTTTACTATTTATATCTTTAAAATTTAAGTCTTATTAGTAAAAACTAACCATTTCACCATTAATGTGTATAATATTTTAGGTCCTTCCGTTTCTGGAGGTGGTAGTAAATCCAAATGTCACATATCCCACGTGCTTGCATCTGTGAAACGTGTACTGCGTGACAATACTTGGATTCAGTAGTAAGGAACCTCTTCGATCCTTCCATATATAATCCCCGTTGCCAATGCCACAGCAATATCTAAACAACCTACCGGAATACTCAAAAACGATGGCATTTCGATTCAGTAACAACCTAGTTGGTAGCCTCAACTTGATCACGTTCCTCCTCTCCATACCCATCCTCGGCGCAGGCATCTGGCTGAAACGAGATGGCGTGACCGAGTGCGAAAGGTTCTTGGACATGCCCCTTATCATAATCGGTGTCTTCCTCATGCTTGTCTCACTCGCGGGATTAATCGGAGCGTGCTGTCGCGTCACTTGGTTGCTCTGGTTCTACTTGGTCGTCATGTTCCTCCTCATCGTTCTGGGGTTCGTCTTCACAATCTTTGCTTTCGTGGTGACGAATAAAGGAGCGGGAGAGGTGTTGTCTGGGAGAGGTTACAAAGAATACCGCCTCGGGAATTACTCAGGCTGGTTGCAGAAAAGAATGACTAATCAGAAGAACTGGAACAAGATTAAGAGTTGTTTGGCTGTCAGTCAAGTTTGTACTGCTTTCCATGATAAATATCTTCATACCTCTCTCACGGACTTTGACCATGTTCCCTTGTCACCCATTCAGGTATCGAAATCCTCTCTCTCAGATCTTCTACACTAGTAGTACAATTCATAAATCATATATAAAGCTTTATACGTAAAGGAGTCTGGCTCTGGCATGAATACTTTTTGTTAGTTATATTCTTTGTCAACTTTTGGGTAATCTTTTGAACTTTATCAGGAAAAAGTTTCTAAACTTTTCTATTGGTACTCTGTTGTGCAATTGCAGTCTGGTTGCTGTAAGCCATCGGACGACTGTCGGTTCACATACGTTGGGCCGACTAACTGGACAAGAGGGAATGAGGCGTCGATGAGCAATCCAGACTGTGACCTATGGGATAATAACCTTGAGACTCTCTGCTTCAACTGCCAGTCATGCAAAGCTGGGTTCATAGACAACCTCAAGAGTTCATGGAAGAAGGTAGCGATTGTCAACATCGTCTTCCTCATCTTCCTTATCGTGGTCTACTCTGTTGGCTGCTGCGCTTTCAGAAACAACAGGAGAGATAACGCTTATCGGCAAGGCTGGAAGCCTTGACCCTCTTTCTCATCTTAGCTTCCGATGAAAGGGGTTTGGATTTTTTTATTTTTTTTTCTATGATTGCATCTGGACCTTTTATTTCCTTGTCTATTTGTTAGAACAATCTCCGTATATATCTGTTTTATAGTGGATGTTCAAAGTTTCCATGCTTCATTATATTGAATCAGGAGATGAATTAGAATTTTTTTCAAAGATTAGTATTTTTTTTAACGATGTTTAGAAAGGGTAATGATTTATAAAGGATATCAATTTATATATATAAAAATATTAAATTATTTATAAAAGAGTATAATTATATATTTTTATTTTTTATATATAAAATATTATATAAAGAATATAATTTTTTAAAAATTTTAAAGGGTCAATAAACACCCTATTTACTCATGCGGCTCCTTCTATGATTGTTGGGAAGTAAAAACTGGGTGTGCGTGGGTTGAAGAATTCCATATCATTTTTACTTTTCGGAATAGTCCTCTATTCATCTTTCGAGTCAGGATAAGAAAAATTATATCATGGGTTATTTTTGATATATTATTTATAGAATAATCAATTAAATACATTTATCTAGTAAAAGATTTTTAAATATAATTTATAATAAATATTAGTAAATATTCACTTGGTAAAAAATATAAAATATAAAAATGAATAAAATGAATATATTTAATTAGTTGATCTCATGAATAATATGACGAAAATAACCCAAAATTTTATTTTTCTTAAGATAAGAATGAATATTTCATTCAAAATCTAGGGATTTTGACCAGACTGATCTGATCAATTATTTTGTTATAAAAATCAAATTTGGGTCGATCAATTTTTTTTTATAAAATTAATATCGAATATGTGTTTATGATAAAAAAAAATCCAACTCAAAATATACTTGTAATATTGATATATTTTGGTGAAGATTATCGTATCAAATTTCTAAAAGCCACTAGAGCATATTGTCATGGATTATTATAAAATTTTCAAAAAAAATATTTTTTATATAATATACAATACAATTATATTTATATTTTAAATTTTGACATGAAATTAATATCCTTATCTATATCTACCGATAACGTGATATTATATTCCTCCATAATATACAAATCCAAACTACTTCAGGCAATGATTTCAATGAAAGCATTTCTTCTGATTCTTCCTATACCAATACCATGACGCCTAAAACTACAGATCCTAGAAAAACCCGAACTAATTCCGATAGAAACTAAAAAGGTTCAATTCAACAACAAAAAAAGATATAGAAAGGACCCAAATCCGATGATTTATCAGAGCAAATTATAACACAGTTCTAAAAATCCCGATCTAGCTTTATGAATTGTTTTCATTGGTATCAGACAAGAGGGGTTCTTCTATCGGACTGGTTGTGGTGGTGGAGATCTGTCCATTTAATGCCTCTGGATCTGTTTCTTTATTCAGCATTTGGTAGTCTTCGGCTTTTCCCCACAGAACAATATATAACCCACCGATGACGCCAACTGCACCGATGAGGCTGAAATGAAAAACAAGCAAAGACTGAGATGGCATGCAATCTCATGTGTTCATGGGATCCAAATGGTACCTGCCCATATAAATCTCCTCGTGCAAGAGCGGCGCGGCCAATATGGTCACGATGACTGTACACAAAGGACTGAACATGGCGGAGAAAAGGGGTCCTTTCTGCGCTATGCACCAAGCTTGAACGAAGAACGACAGCCCGGATCCGAAGATTCCCTATACGGATCATGTGCTTATGTTGTTAGGATGCGATTTGCATAGTGTAAGAGGATTAAGCGAGTAGAGTTCATTTTTTATTCTACATACTACAAAGAGACAGCAAACAAGCTCAAAACTGGAATGAAGAGTCCAGGCTTCGAGGTCTGGTTCTAAGAACAGTGTAATTGCTGCCGACTGCAATGTTCCAAAGAAACACATCCAGGCGGATAAAGAAACGTGGTCGGGGTGTCTGGCTGAAGCTGGGACCTGTTGACAATTTTTTAATGATATTATTTATTAGTGACTGAAATGTTAGACAAGTGGAGACGACTATTGGATCCAAATACCTGCAGAATGAGCCAAACGGACCAGCAACAAGCGCTTCCAAAGAGGAATAGACAACCCAGCAACCAGTGCTCGCCTTCCGCTTCAATTAATGAGTTTGCTGGCAAAGCATGTGCATTCAATAGCTTCGGCCCCCTCAGCAGTGCCATGAAAATGGCTCCGGTGACGCAGATCACCGTTCCGGTTATTTTTCCGATACTTCTCAAGCTTCGAATATCCACCTTCTCTAATCTATAGACATTTACAAAATGGTAAATAAAAGATCTCTATCTATCTACAATTCTGTAAATCATTAACACGTACCCAACAATGGCTGCCATGACAAAAGTAATGGCTGGGACTAGATTTGCCATTGCACTTGCCGTTGATGAAGTTGCCAAGTATAGACCCTCATAATAGATATTCTGATTGATTGCAATCCTGTACCAGGTCAGTCCGCAACTGTATCAAGATTTTGTCGAAGAACATGAAATCAAAAGATGTACAACTGAGAGAGAGAAAATACCCAATAAGCGAGGTCAAGAATATAAGAGAAAAGGTCCCTATTCCCATTGAAGGTCCACCTGATTTCCTCCTGTAGACAAAGGTGATTACTTACTATTACAAATCATCCTAGAAAGATGCATGTTTGAGAGAAAACCCCACCTGGAAAGATAAGCGGCGGGTGCCACCGCCAAAGTTGCTACGGCTTGTCTGTAAACGACAAGGACACGAGGACTCATACCTTGCAACATAGCTGCTCGGGTGACGAGAGCAACGGCTGCATAACCCACCTGTAATCCCACCATAGCGATGGTATGCTTGTGATCTCCCCACCCACCCATCTCTCTCGATACTATCAGATGTGGCAAGAGGCCAACCTAAGTATGGAAAAAGAGTAGTGATTCTTGGATTTGTAAATTACATATATGGTACTATCCGACAATACTTACCTTATGAACGTATTTCAGTACGTATCAGCTCAAAAGGGTATTTCAAAATTTAAAAATATACAATTTTTTTTTTTTTTTTTTTTTTTGTATACAAAGTTTTTAAAGGAGCTTACGTGAAGTATTTCTATTCTATAGGAATATAAATTTGTTCTGCAGCAACAAAAATCAAGTTGCTCATATTATAAAAAAGTAACTATTAAATACTATCGATGAACCGGTAAAACAAAGGATTGTCGTATTATACTATTAATTATTTGAAAACTAATAATTAAAATATTTTTAGAGAGATTTAAACTGTTGATCTAGTATGATGCGTACAACATCTTAGTATTCAATCCGTTGTATATTTCATCAAATGTATTTATTTAATTTAATTAATACTATTTTCATTATACAAATGGATTAAATCAATGAAACCAAATTCAAACTAAACTATAAAAGGTTACGTGTAAGTCCCATCTTTACCCTTTTTTTTTTCTTTTTCTTTTGAAGTATGATAAACATGCAGCTCAGGGCCCCTGGCAATGTTTAAAACGTAGTTTTGCATACAAAAAGTACTTTCAGACTCGAAAGCTTTCCCAGATAAAGAACTTTTGCGATGGGGAAACTGCACTGACAAGCCAGACGTTAAAGCAAAATTTATTATTTTGGGTAAAATAATATATTTTACCTTATTTTTTCATACCGATTATTGTCATTTTAAATATCCTCAATGAATTTTATTTTTTAATCAAGTTGAAATAGATTATATATTATAATAAATTTAAATAAAACAAAATTAATTTATTTTTTTACACCATTATGTTTAATTTATTATAAAAATATATTTTGTAAAATATTTATATATATAAATTTGTGTGTGAAGTGGGATATACATGTATAGTGTATAAGCTACGCCTTTATAATAGCTTTTAATTGTTTCATGGAATACAAAGCTTACTTATCTAAAAAAATTGTGTAAATTTTAGATTATACGAAATCTTTTATCCCTTATCGGTTGCCTCCTTTTATGCTCAACATTGAAAAGTTAAAATATAACCATAACCTTAAATTCTAAATTTTAACTATTAAAGTCTACATCGATACCTTAAACTCTAAATTTTTTTTCGCGCCAAAAATAGACAAAAGATTCAGATTTGTAACGAGATATATATTTGTTATATATGTCCATTTTTATTTTTCACTCAGAGCTACAAAAATCTTTATAATTGACATGAGTTTAAGTTGTATAGTGTAAAATTTAGAAATTAAGATTTAAGGTATTAAGGCTAAAAATTTAAGTTTTATATTTTTTTAATTTAAATGTATAAAATTATATTTTTTATATAATTTATATATTAAAATATAACTTTAATATTGGATAATGATTTTATGTCAAACTTTTTAAAAATAATATTAAATTACCCCTTAATTTAATCTACAAGTTCTATCTTGTTGTATTGGAGAGAGCAAGTATTAAGGAACTTTTTTATTTCATGGTTAATTTCCGGTCGATGAGGGATAAAGACATAATTCTGTACAAATATTATTATATATTTTTAAGAATATTATAGTGTAGTTTACTATTACTTCAATTTATAATTATAGATTTTTTAAAAGAATCTAAAATTTATTTATTTTTAAAATATTAAAATACACATACCATTCCTTTCCTTTCCTTTACATCTTCATATTTTAAAAGAACTAATATTGTTATTCTATCGTTAAGGAGAGATCAGTCCCTGTCAATCTTTGCCGTAGTATTTATTAGGAAAGTTATTTAAAAAAGTAAAGAACATAAATATATTTTTTATGATAAAATAAAATTTTATTCTTCTTTTAATTTATTTTTTGAAATAAAAACTTGTTCTAAGTAGTACCTCCGCTAAATTTTTACATTGATATTTTTTAAATCACAAACCAGTTTCTTCCTCAACCACATGCTCTTCGGCGGCTACGCCTAGCAGTTTAGTAAAATGAACCAAGATGACGAAGGAAGAGACTGGATGCGGATCAAGGTGGGGATGTTTGCTTTGCATGTGGGAAAAGATGAAACGTGGCTGGGCCTGGGCATGTGGGATTGGTTGGCGGTGGGTGGACTCAGATTCTTCCTATTGACATAAAGTCAAAAAAAAAAAAAGAATAGTTTCAAATGTTATAATTTAAAATTAATATTGTAAAAAATATTTTGAAGTAGATTTTTTCGTTTAAAGAGTGTTAATATATATTTAATGTTTTATGAATTTTGTTTTTAATATTATTCAATAGTAAAAATATAAAAATAATTTAAAAAATATTAAATTGTTAATTTATTATTTTAAAACCATCCATAACTCTTTAATTATATTTAAATCTATGAATTTCTAAATATTAAAATCATAATTAGATTAACATTAAACTTTTAATAATAATGGTCGTAGTAACATCTCAAATTAATATTTAACCGACAGTACTACTGATACTATCAATCGAGTCGTTCCTCCCTGCTGAAATCGGCAAATCCTTGTCATCCACTGCCACTCATCCAGAGCGAGTTCAGGATAGATTAGGAGTCTATTAATGTGACGTTAACATGTATGTTTTTATTTAAATTTACGTTATGTAATTATAAATTTTAAATTTGTTGGTGACTAAAAATTTAAATAATAACTAATAAGAGTAATAATTAGATGATGATAAGATTTACACAAAAGGACGTTACATAACTTGCTATAACACTTTTGTTTTATGGGTTTTATTATTTTTATCTTATTAAAGGATATGATTTTATTAGATAAAGAATTATATAATTCTTTTATCTTATTAAAGTGTATGATTTTATTAGATAAAAAATTATATAAATTTTTTATAATTTTATTAAAATAATTTTAATTTTAAATAAAGAAAAAAAAAGTATTCGTGTATAAGGGTATATACACACTCTATATTAAAAGATTATAAGTTTGGCGTTTTATATCAAAATCTATATAATAAATTGGGTGGTATTTTTTAATATTCAAGTAAATACAACTTAATTTACATCACATGGTTTTGGATCAAAATCTGGATTCTGTACCTCAAGCGTCCATGCTGAGTTGTATTGCATTAATTATATAGTTTTGGGGCAGTTGACCAGAAATAATCGCATGCTTTATTATATTTTATAAATTTTAAATCTAATCGTAAACCTTTAAAAAAATTTAAAAAAATATATATACCTAATAAATCTAAAATTATGACAAAAAATTTTAAAAAATAAAATAAATAACTTAATTAATCAATAAAATATATTTATATTACATTCCTTTCGTTTATCTTTTCCCTTCTATAATCTATATATATAAATCTAAAAAATCGAATTTTGTAAACTTTGAGCTTGAAAAAATAGATAAAGTCTGAGCTCAACGAAATTTAAACCGAAGAAATAGGCTTAATCCGAGCACATAATAATCCAAATCCAAAATTTATAACGAGGCATCTTAGGGGAGGGGAAAATATGAGAGCTTTTAATCGAAAATTGAACATGATTTGTTACGTAATACTTGGGGCTGAAAATAGACAGATAATATCTAAAAGTTATAAGGATATTGTCACGGGGTCAGAGTTTTGACGCAGGGACAACCATTCCGTGCGGCACCTCAGGCCTCTCGCACACCCGAGGTTCAGCCTTAACCATCTCGATGCTTACTGGTTTCGCCCTCCCATAGGCTCATCAGGGAAGCGGGGACAGCTCCCGACCAGTGTGGTGCGCGATCAGCACGCCTATCCGAAGATAGGACGGCTGCTCGGCACGTACTACACCTTTAATGCTATCCCGCTCCCAAGAGTTAAGCACAACCAGAAAGCATCTCGCCCGGTCCCGCGTTGCTACGATACACGGACCGTGACAATCTCCCCCACCTGATTCATGCACGCCCTCGTGCATGGGGAGGAAACTCTTTCCCTTCTGGAAAGTAGCCAGGAACTAATGTGCAATTCTCCCAAACTCGCCCACTAACTGGGGCCGCCCTCCACTGTTGGGCCAAGGTCTGCTCGCAACCACCTCATGGCCACTCGCCACTTAGACAAGGTGTCCCATTGCAGTCTACTTGCAACCACCTCATGGCCACTCGCCACTTAGACAAGGTGTCCCATTGCAGTCTACCTACAACCACCTCATGGCCACTCGCCACTTAGACAAGGTGTCCCATTGCAGCACGACCATCTGGAGAACTTTCGCTGCGGCTTCCTGCCTACCCGTCCTCGTCTCAATCTCTTTCTAGAGGACCCACTTGCGAACACCCTCTTCTCATTAGGGTGCGAGCTTCACTTGCTCGTCCACACGACTCGCTCCGTAGCACATGGGGCGCTTGGCAAACTCGACAGCTAGCACACGGCCACGCTCTGATACCATCTGTCACGGGGTCAAAGTTTTGACGCAGGGACAACCACCCCGTGCGGCACCTCAGGCCTCTCGCACACCCGAGGTTCAGCCTTAACCATCTCGATGCTTACTGGTTTCGCCCTCCCATAGGCTCATCAGGGAAGCGGGGACAGCTCCCGACCAGTGTGGTGCGCGATCAGCACGCCTATCCGAAGATAGGACGGCTGCTCGGCACGTACTACACCTTTAATGCTATCCCGCTCCCAAGAGTTAAGCACAACCAGAAAGCATCTCGCCCGGTCCCGCGTTGCTACGATACACGGACCGTGACAATCTCCCCCACCTGATTCATGCACGCCCTCGTGCATGGGGAGGAAACTCTTTCCCTTCTGGAAAGTAGCCAGGAACTAATGTGCAATTCTCCCAAACTCGCCCACTAACTGGGGCCGCCCTCCACTGTTGGGCCAAGGTCTGCTCGCAACCACCTCATGGCCACTCGCCACTTAGACAAGGTGTCCCATTGCAGTCTACTTGCAACCACCTCATGGCCACTCGCCACTTAGACAAGGTGTCCCATTGCAGTCTACCTACAACCACCTCATGGCCACTCGCCACTTAGACAAGGTGTCCCATTGCAGCACGACCATCTGGAGAACTTTCGCTGCGGCTTCCTGCCTACCCGTCCTCGTCTCAATCTCTTTCTAGAGGACCCACTTGCGAACACCCTCTTCTCATTAGGGTGCGAGCTTCACTTGCTCGTCCACACGACTCGCTCCGTAGCACATGGGGCGCTTGGCAAACTCGACAGCTAGCACACGGCCACGCTCTGATACCATCTGTCACGGGGTCAAAGTTTTGACGCAGGGACAACCACCCCGTGCGGCACCTCAGGCCTCTCGCACACCCGAGGTTCAGCCTTAACCATCTCGATGCTTACTGGTTTCGCCCTCCCATAGGCTCATCAGGGAAGCGGGGACAGCTCCCGACCAGTGTGGTGCGCGATCAGCACGCCTATCCGAAGATAGGACGGCTGCTCGGCACGTACTACACCTTTAATGCTATCCCGCTCCCAAGAGTTAAGCACAACCAGAAAGCATCTCGCCCGGTCCCGCGTTGCTACGATACACGGACCGTGACAATCTCCCCCACCTGATTCATGCACGCCCTCGTGCATGGGGAGGAAACTCTTTCCCTTCTGGAAAGTAGCCAGGAACTAGTGTGCAATTCTCCCAAACTCACCCACTAACTGGGGCCGCCCTCCACTGTTGGGCCAAGGTCTGCTCGCAACCACCTCATGGCCACTCGCCACTTAGACAAGGTGTCCCATTGCAGTCTACTTGCAACCACCTCATGGCCACTCGCCACTTAGACAAGGTGTCCCATTGCAGTCTACCTACAACCACCTCATGGCCACTCGCCACTTAGACAAGGTGTCCCATTGCAGCACGACCATCTGGAGAACTTTCGCTGCGGCTTCCTGCCTACCCGTCCTCGTCTCAATCTCTTTCTAGAGGACCCACTTGCGAACACCCTCTTCTCATTAGGGTGCGAGCTTCACTTGCTCGTCCACACGACTCGCTCCGTAGCACATGGGGCGCTTGGCAAACTCGACAGCTAGCACACGGCCACGCTCTGATACCATCTGTCACGGGGTCAAAGTTTTGACGCAGGGACAACCACCCCGTGCGGCACCTCAGGCCTCTCGCACACCCGAGGTTCAGCCTTAACCATCTCGATGCTTACTGGTTTCGCCCTCCCATAGGCTCATCAGGGAAGCGGGGACAGCTCCCGACCAGTGTGGTGCGCGATCAGCACGCCTATCCGAAGATAGGACGGCTGCTCGGCACGTACTACACCTTTAATGCTATCCCGCTCCCAAGAGTTAAGCACAACCAGAAAGCATCTCGCCCGGTCCCGCGTTGCTACGATACACGGACCGTGACAATCTCCCCCACCTGATTCATGCACGCCCTCGTGCATGGGGAGGAAACTCTTTCCCTTCTGGAAAGTAGCCAGGAACTAATGTGCAATTCTCCCAAACTCGCCCACTAACTGGGGCCGCCCTCCACTGTTGGGCCAAGGTCTGCTCGCAACCACCTCATGGCCACTCGCCACTTAGACAAGGTGTCCCATTGCAGTCTACTTGCAACCACCTCATGGCCACTCGCCACTTAGACAAGGTGTCCCATTGCAGTCTACCTACAACCACCTCATGGCCACTCGCCACTTAGACAAGGTGTCCCATTGCAGCACGACCATCTGGAGAACTTTCGCTGCGGCTTCCTGCCTACCCGTCCTCGTCTCAATCTCTTTCTAGAGGACCCACTTGCGAACACCCTCTTCTCATTAGGGTGCGAGCTTCACTTGCTCGTCCACACGACTCGCTCCGTAGCACATGGGGCGCTTGGCAAACTCGACAGCTAGCACACGGCCACGCTCTGATACCATCTGTCACGGGGTCAAAGTTTTGACGCAGGGACAACCACCCCGTGCGGCACCTCAGGCCTCTCGCACACCCGAGGTTCAGCCTTAACCATCTCGATGCTTACTGGTTTCGCCCTCCCATAGGCTCATCAGGGAAGCGGGGACAGCTCCCGACCAGTGTGGTGCGCGATCAGCACGCCTATCCGAAGATAGGACGGCTGCTCGGCACGTACTACACCTTTAATGCTATCCCGCTCCCAAGAGTTAAGCACAACCAGAAAGCATCTCGCCCGGTCCCGCGTTGCTACGATACACGGACCGTGACAATCTCCCCCACCTGATTCATGCACGCCCTCGTGCATGGGGAGGAAACTCTTTCCCTTCTGGAAAGTAGCCAGGAACTAGTGTGCAATTCTCCCAAACTCACCCACTAACTGGGGCCGCCCTCCACTGTTGGGCCAAGGTCTGCTCGCAACCACCTCATGGCCACTCGCCACTTAGACAAGGTGTCCCATTGCAGTCTACTTGCAACCACCTCATGGCCACTCGCCACTTAGACAAGGTGTCCCATTGCAGTCTACCTACAACCACCTCATGGCCACTCGCCACTTAGACAAGGTGTCCCATTGCAGCACGACCATCTGGAGAACTTTCGCTGCGGCTTCCTGCCTACCCGTCCTCGTCTCAATCTCTTTCTAGAGGACCCACTTGCGAACACCCTCTTCTCATTAGGGTGCGAGCTTCACTTGCTCGTCCACACGACTCGCTCCGTAGCACATGGGGCGCTTGGCAAACTCGACAGCTAGCACACGGCCACGCTCTGATACCATCTGTCACGGGGTCAAAGTTTTGACGCAGGGACAACCACCCCGTGCGGCACCTCAGGCCTCTCGCACACCCGAGGTTCAGCCTTAACCATCTCGATGCTTACTGGTTTCGCCCTCCCATAGGCTCATCAGGGAAGCGGGGACAGCTCCCGACCAGTGTGGTGCGCGATCAGCACGCCTATCCGAAGATAGGACGGCTGCTCGGCACGTACTACACCCTTAATGCTATCCCGCTCCCAAGAGTTAAGCACAACCAGAAAGCATCTCGCCCGGTCCCGCGTTGCTACGATACACGGACCGTGACAATCTCCCCCACCTGATTCATGCACGCCCTCGTGCATGGGGAGGAAACTCTTTCCCTTCTGGAAAGTAGCCAGGAACTAATGTGCAATTCTCCCAAACTCGCCCACTAACTGGGGCCGCCCTCCACTGTTGGGCCAAGGTCTGCTCGCAACCACCTCATGGCCACTCGCCACTTAGACAAGGTGTCCCATTGCAGTCTACTTGCAACCACCTCATGGCCACTCGCCACTTAGACAAGGTGTCCCATTGCAGTCTACCTACAACCACCTCATGGCCACTCGCCACTTAGACAAGGTGTCCCATTGCAGCACGACCATCTGGAGAACTTTCGCTGCGGCTTCCTGCCTACCCATCCTCGTCTCAATCTCTTTCTAGAGGACCCACTTGCGAACACCCTCTTCTCATTAGGGTGCGAGCTTCACTTGCTCGTCCACACGACTCGCTCCGTAGCACATGGGGCGCTTGGCAAACTCGACAGCTAGCACACGGCCACGCTCTGATACCATCTGTCACGGGGTCAAAGTTTTGACGCAGGGACAACCACCCCGTGCGGCACCTCAGGCCTCTCGCACACCCGAGGTTCAGCCTTAACCATCTCGATGCTTACTGGTTTCGCCCTCCCATAGGCTCATCAGGGAAGCGGGGACAGCTCCCGACCAGTGTGGTGCGCGATCAGCACGCCTATCCGAAGATAGGACGGCTGCTCGGCACGTACTACACCTTTAATGCTATCCCGCTCCCAAGAGTTAAGCACAACCAGAAAGCATCTCGCCCGGTCCCGCGTTGCTACGATACACGGACCGTGACAATCTCCCCCACCTGATTCATGCACGCCCTCGTGCATGGGGAGGAAACTCTTTCCCTTCTGGAAAGTAGCCAGGAACTAATGTGCAATTCTCCCAAACTCGCCCACTAACTGGGGCCGCCCTCCACTGTTGGGCCAAGGTCTGCTCGCAACCACCTCATGGCCACTCGCCACTTAGACAAGGTGTCCCATTGCAGTCTACTTGCAACCACCTCATGGCCACTCGCCACTTAGACAAGGTGTCCCATTGCAGTCTACCTACAACCACCTCATGGCCACTCGCCACTTAGACAAGGTGTCCCATTGCAGCACGACCATCTGGAGAACTTTCGCTGCGGCTTCCTGCCTACCCGTCCTCGTCTCAATCTCTTTCTAGAGGACCCACTTGCGAACACCCTCTTCTCATTAGGGTGCGAGCTTCACTTGCTCGTCCACACGACTCGCTCCGTAGCACATGGGGCGCTTGGCAAACTCGACAGCTAGCACACGGCCACGCTCTGATACCATCTGTCACGGGGTCAAAGTTTTGACGCAGGGACAACCACCCCGTGCGGCACCTCAGGCCTCTCGCACACCCGAGGTTCAGCCTTAACCATCTCGATGCTTACTGGTTTCGCCCTCCCATAGGCTCATCAGGGAAGCGGGGACAGCTCCCGACCAGTGTGGTGCGCGATCAGCACGCCCATCCGAAGATAGGACGGCTGCTCGGCACGTACTACACCCTTAATGCTATCCCGCTCCCAAGAGTTAAGCACAACCAGAAAGCATCTCGCCCGGTCCCGCGTTGCTACGATACACGGACCGTGACAATCTCCCCCACCTGATTCATGCACGCCCTCGTGCATGGGGAGGAAACTCTTTCCCTTCTGGAAAGTAGCCAGGAACTAGTGTGCAATTCTCCCAAACTCGCCCACTAACTGGGGCCGCCCTCCACTGTTGGGCCAAGGTCTGCTCGCAACCACCTCATGGCCACTCGCCACTTAGACAAGGTGTCCCATTGCAGTCTACTTGCAACCACCTCATGGCCACTCGCCACTTAGACAAGGTGTCCCATTGCAGTCTACCTACAACCACCTCATGGCCACTCGCCACTTAGACAAGGTGTCCCATTGCAGCACGACCATCTGGAGAACTTTCGCTGCGGCTTCCTGCCTACCCGTCCTCGTCTCAATCTCTTTCTAGAGGACCCACTTGCGAACACCCTCTTCTCATTAGGGTGCGAGCTTCACTTGCTCGTCCACACGACTCGCTCCGTAGCACATGGGGCGCTTGGCAAACTCGACAGCTAGCACACGGCCACGCTCTGATACCATCTGTCACGGGGTCAAAGTTTTGACGCAGGGACAACCACCCCGTGCGGCACCTCAGGCCTCTCGCACACCCGAGGTTCAGCCTTAACCATCTCGATGCTTACTGGTTTCGCCCTCCCATAGGCTCATCAGGGAAGCGGGGACAGCTCCCGACCAGTGTGGTGCGCGATCAGCACGCCCATCCGAAGATAGGACGGCTGCTCGGCACGTACTACACCCTTAATGCTATCCCGCTCCCAAGAGTTAAGCACAACCAGAAAGCATCTCGCCCGGTCCCGCGTTGCTACGATACACGGACCGTGACAATATGAATTGACAAGATAAAAAATAACTGAAATCTTCACCCACAGAGATAGGGATGAGAGAGAGAGTTTTATCACCGATACTCAGATGGGAACGAAAACAAAGATAGTTATATTCAAATCGTAAAAATAATCGAACCATAATCGTATAAATAATCATAACAACCGCTCAATATTTTACATGATTTAAAATATTTATTTATTTTTTTATATACCCTTAATATATATATCTTAATAAAAAATTCTAACTCTCAAATCTAATCATATTTAAATTTCTCAACATATTTTTATTTTTATTTTGAAATCTAAATTAAAATCAGTCTATATCTTTCTCAACACAACAACCTTTTTATCTTTATCATTTTGTAATTATTTTCAATCTAAGTATTCAAACTTTATAATTTTTTAATTTAGTCCCTATATTTTGACACAACAGCTACTGTGATAGTTGAATTCTTATTTTGTGTTAGTACCTATCCAATTTAACCGATTGATTTGACACTTGTAAAAACACAGTCTTTAAACTTCTGTTTGTCTTTTATTTGTTGTCAGGTAGCGCTGAGTCGAACTAAAATTGGGCTACACGACTTCTAATGGGCCACTGATACCAGGACCAGTAGTTCAAGTACAAAAACTGATGTAGTAAAAGATGACCACTATGGACTAAATATCGTGAAGGAAGGCTAAAGGCTGAAGATCACAAAGTTATTAAAACGGATAAAGAAGACGACGCTGAGAAACAACTGGGTGAAATAGGATGGCGATGTACGCATCTCTGCAACCACAGACTATCATCAGCGGAAGCCTCCAACTCTCCTATTCTAATCTTCAATTACGTCATCAATCTGACACCATCTTCAGGTGAACTCCACTCTTCGTTTATTCTATTACCCACTTCTCCTTTTGCTCTTTTTGCAGAGGTAAGTCTATCATGCTTTACTCCTGTGTTGACAATTCATGGGGAATGATTTTCTACTTGTACGGTTTGGGTTTTGCTTAAATTTGATTACTAATAGAATCCGTAAAAGGAACTGCTTTAATAAGGGGAAATAAGAACGGAACTTGGGCATCCTTGACTGTTTTGGTATAGTACGGGGGCTGCAATTGAAGTTGTATTGCTTATAACTTCAAGTTATATGCTTCTGTTTTCTGTATTAAGTTAATACTTCAATGCTTTGTTTAACTGTTGCTTCACCATTTCCACCAAGCTAATGCTTTAATGCTTTGTTTAATTGATGTTTCACTATTTTTTATTCTTATAAAACCGTTTAGGTTATGATGGATGAAAGGGGAACTGTGAAACAGGTTTATGCTAAAAGTTGATTATGCTCTTGGACCTCTTGACTTGAGAAATTAATAGTTACTTTGCTGATGAAACGTTGTTTTTCACCATTTGCTGAAATAGTTAAATTAAAAGCAAAATGTGCTTCATATAGGTGCTCTAAGATTTCTCATTTGAATGCTGTTGAGAAACCTACTTAATTTCACGTGCTAAACCTTTAAATCTTTGAAAAGTTATTTGCTTAAAATCAGTAATGTGGATTGCCTAGTTATCCAAGTCATGTGATAACTCCTGATGGATTGTGCCGATGCTGAATTTTTTGGTCTGTCATCAGTGTTGCTGCAGAGGTCTAGAGGCTAGGAATTTTTGCTCCCAGATTTGTATCTCATGGCCATTTAATTCTACAATTTCTATCTATTTTCAGGCAGAGATTCGGAAGAGACCAAGATTCAAGTCTAGTTACCCGTAGAACCAAGGGCCAAGCATTTCGAATCTTGGCCAATCCTAATGTATGCTTCAACCAAGGCTTCTTCATGTATAATGCCAGTATATTTGGTTTTTGAATATGGTCAAAGATTTGTAGGTATGTGGTTATTGATTTGGTGAATTAGTGATTCATGGTAGTAAAGTTCTCCAAGTCTAGATGAATATTGGTTGATCTAGAGGTAAAATCTGCAACTGTCTTCATCATAGTACATAATATACAAGTGACCTTGTCATTGCATTATGACTTGATTTTTATGGAGTCAGAAATGGTGTATATTTTTTTATGTGCTTAATGAGAAACATCCATGGCCAAATGATTTTGTTGTCAGCCTCTGGTTGCATGGATTGTCTCTTTGCATAACTCATGGCTGTAACCCGTAAATCAAGAAGTGATTGATATGGAATAAAAATTCTTAAAGAGGAGGCATGGCCAGGTTATGCTGTCAATAGCATTTAGTGAGTATGTAATGTCTAACACGTAAGGTTTGACAAATTCAAATTATTCAGTTAGCTTTTTAAAAGATTTATTTTATTGACTGGAGATTCTTTATTGTATCAAAATCACTTTGAATTTAGTTAGAGTTGCAACCTTATTACCATACTCCTTTTCTTTTCAATTGCTATCATGTTACACAATGAGCTTGCAGTTTGTAGAGACAAGGTACGTATTCTTCTTCATCAGTTCTATTTCCGCTAATGCCGCATATACAGCTTTAACTGCCAGTACATAAAGCATACTCGTTTTTATATCATATTATAGTTGCTCATGGGGTTTTCCTTCCTTTTCCATTTTTGTATCTAATAGGTATCTTCAAGTAAAGGAGATCCAGGTAATGAAGTCATCATGGTTGACCCTTTGGAGGCAAAACGGTTAGCTGCCAAACAAATGGAACAAATTAAAGCTAAAGAGAAAATAAAGGTAAAAGGATCTTATTTTAATGAGAATTTAGCATATTTTTTCTTGTATATTCGTATGGTACCACTAAGAAGAAATCTGTGGCATGCAATTGCCTGTTGAATTCATAATAGAAGATTTCAAATTTAACAAATTTTACTAGAACCTTTGGTCATCCCTTCATATTCCACTTGCTCTTGTGGTGCTTCCGAAGTCAATTCTTTCTAAGTGTGGTATTCTATCCGAGCTGCTACTTGGGCCCCTTTCTGTTTTCATTATTCTCACTTCATTAGTCTGCTATAGAGGGGGGGGGGGGGGGGGTCAACAACGTAAATTTGAAATTTGTTTTTACAAGTATTTTATGGGAAGAATAGATGTCGTAGTCATAATTGCATCAAAATACTTTCTTAAATGTGTTTTCTGGAACTATTCTTTTTATTTAGAGGAGGCGCCAAATTGAGGCGATTAATGGGGCCTGGGCAATGATTGGTCTCACAGCAGGCTTAGTTATTGAAGGACAAACAGGCAAAAGTTTTCTCGAGCAGGTAAAATGAAGGAAATGGAATCATTCCCCTTTCAGTTGGCTGCATTGCTATTTGCTAATGCTTTGCTTCCATTTTTATTTTAACTCAGTTGGCGGGTTATTTATCGGCGATCATCCACATTTTTGTGTGACACGCTTGTGGCCTCTGGACGAGTTGGGGAAAATAAAGGTCTTTCTTGAAACTATTTTTTCATATCAAACATGTAACATCTTAAGTTACTGATTTGTATGTCTTCAAACCTCTCTATAACAACTGTAATCATTCTTTATATAGCAAAGGGCATCAGTATTTATTCTGGTTCGAATTACTTGTTGCTTAATGAATTTGGCAACAGGTTCTTCATACAAGGTTTTCCCTGGGTCCTGCTGCTTGTTCGGTTTCCGCGGAATAGCGAGTAAGATACTCGGTGCCCTTTTTTTCATTAGTCAAACAACATTCACATGAGTATGGAAGTATGATTTTCAAGTATATGAAAAGACTTGAAATTTTTTCAAATACATGGATGTTTTCAAATTCGTCTAGCATCGTCTTCAAGAACTTAACCAGTCCATCATTAATCATACTTACCTTCCGGATTCAAAACCCCGGCAGCCTTCTTTATCACATAGATGCTAGTAAATCTTGCCAAAGTACCTGGTAGAGCAAGGGATGATGTAGAAAATATAATTGGCATCACTCCGGAACTGTTTGCCTGGCTGGTCACAACAATTGACTTGAAAACAAAGAAAATAAATGTAAATCTTTGATCGAACAAGAAAGAAAATATATACGCAACCTTGTGAGGAATGAAAGAGAAGGACCCCTGGCTACTTTCTGTAGAAACTAACAACCTGGATTACATTTCACCACTCCCTCCCTCTGTAACACATATGCAGGAGTTTCATTCAGTTTTTCAATGTTATCCCACAAGTCTACCCATTGTAGTTTTAGGCTGTACAAAATGTTTCCCCATTCATATTGGTTCAAGTAAAATGATCCGACAACAAATGGACTTTGGTAGACGTAAATTATTCTTTGTTAGCCATTGTAGTTTTAGCCAGATCATCTAATCATATCCACCAGATAGGGAATGGAATTCGTTTGTTATTCTTTGTCTTTTTAAATATTTTATATCTTATACATGTATAAATTATTGGTAGACATACAAAAACACATAAAAAAGAGCAAACTCATTTTGTTATGTCCCCTCAAAATGCCTTGATTTGCTCTTCTTCCATTCCCCAACCCCTCTTTCATTATTAAATAAGCTGAGGAAAAAGGTGGGAGAAAAGTTGTGAGAGGGAACAGGTAAGCATGGTGTTTAAAATCTAAAATATTGTGCACTGAGATGAGCATCCATGTCCTGCTCCAGGCTCCAGGCTCCAGGCTCCAGCTTTGTCAGTCAATAGTATATATTATTCTAATCATACAAATATCTCCCTCCCCAATTATTTAATCCCAAAGTGGATCCACTTTTGTCTTTAAGATCCTATTTAAAAAGAATAAAACAATGCAAGTAGGTATAGATTGCAGAGTGCAGAGTACAGTAATCCCATCCTTATCTTTTTGTGCTCCTGAAAGTAGGATAAAACTGAAGATGTCAGACTATACTTTTGCATGTTAGGACTTGGAGAAGAAGTTAATGCAGTCGGTATCCCTACAAGACATTCTTTTCCATTTTTTAAAGGGTTTAGGTATAATTAACGGATTGTGTGTCGAGATTGATATGGATGCCCGGACATAAAATATTGTCTGTAAGATTAGATATATGTGAGTTTTATTTTAATTTTGAATAAAATAATAACAAAACAGTTTTGATAGGATTCATAGACGAAACTAGGGATGTTTAGGTAGTCGCATCCCTTAAAAATTTTATTTTTTTTATATTTTATATATATTTTTTTATTGAATACACTCTTCAAATTCTTACCATTTTGTACTCTTACATTTTTAATATAATTTCTTAATAATTTGTAGTGGTACTTGTCTTCTTGTGATGGCAAAGGGTACTTGTTGGTAGTGTAGTCAAGTTCAATGGATCGTCCATCTGCTCCCTTTTTAACGGTTGGTGATTCTACCCAAAGTGGTTGGGTTGTCTATTCCATTCCAGTTGTGAGGGTCCCGGTTGAAGTGGATGAGGACCACTATCACCTTTCGGTTTGGCCGCCGACCTCACATTTCCGTTTACACTATCAACTTCTTTTTTTGACCTATTTTGTTGTTTGAAGCCGTGGACGTGGGATAGGGAAGAGGTCATAGGTTCCTTCCAACGTGTATTGGAATCCATAATCCTTATCCAATGACTGTCTGTGGCCTGTGGGTTGTAACGAGTGAAACCCTAAAACGGGAATCCAACACGTGAAAAATGATTTGTCTCATTTCAGGCTTGTGGATACGATTCCTATGTCACGCCGCCCTCGTTTCTTGTTGGCCAACTTTGAATTCTAAAAAAAACACAAAAGTCAAAAAGATTGCATGCGTAACGGAATAAGTTGATTCTTTACACAGACACACTTTCTATATGTCTATACCAGGACAGTAGTCGGTCGTGGATCTGTAAACCTTTTACAAGTGCATGCTACTGCCTACTGCCTACTGCCTACTGCCTACTGTTTCTTCTTTTTGACTAGTGTTTATCCTTAAATTTGTATATTGAAATCAAAATCAGATCAGTTTTATATATCTATTAGAATTAGTGAAGTACGACCCAAGTTTTATGTACATGATGAAAACAAATCAAGTTTCCTATATCAAAATACCCTTTGGATCAAAAGTGAAGATTTTAGGTTTATCTGTGTGAAAAAGGATGAAAAACTAATTCTTATACGTGACTCAGCGACTCTCCATCCAAAGATTCCATAACCATGTTTTGTTTTATTAGCTTGTATATTAAAAAATTAATTACAGATGATTTGCATCTAAAGATAAAGTAAACTTGGGAAAGGAATTTGCGTGCGTGGGGGTTCCCTTTTCCATTGCTAAAAATGCCGACATAGAAAGTCCCTCATTTTTTAAAAGATTAGTTAATATTTGACGCGAGGTTGGGGAGCTGTTCATTTCCGATGCATGCGCCGGGGAACAAAGGGAGAAGGTTTGTTTTTCTTAAATGGTTTAAAGATAATTATAATATAGTATTTTAAAATAAATTTTAATTTCAAACAAGTACTCATGATAAAATAAAATAAATGATAATATAATAAAACAAAAGGAGACATTATGTGATGACTACATAAATGGTATTGTTAAGCTATCAACATCTCCATCCCACCCCCTAATCACTTTTTTACCTCTTTCAACTGGCAAAAACAGTTGACTGTATTTACATCTCTATCCACCAGAAATCCATTCTCATAACCCATCCTCAACAAACTACCTTCACACGACTGGGAAGACAATCTCCATGGCTTCGATTACTGCATTCGGAATCAAGTTCGAGTCGAACCACTAGAGACTCCTCCGATGTTGGCATTCGTGTTTTCAGCTGTTGTAAGCTTGGAACCAATGCTTTCTCTGTCCATTCTTCTAATCCCGTTCGGCCTATACATACCCCACTTGTAATCTTTTCCAGAGCTTCATCTACGATCTGTATCGTCACCCTGTTGCCAATAATGCTGCAAAACTTTTTCGTTATCAAGTTGGATATATCTCGTCTAATGGGACCAAAATCGACAGGCTTAAAGACAATGGCCTCATCGACAGTATTCAGCAACTCATGGGATGCTGAGTTGGATAACAGCCTGTTTGTCAGGCCATGTTCTTCTTCATGATCAACCGTGAGATCACTCGAATTGTGTGATCCATCTGCTGCTTTATCATCCTCCACATCAGCGGCCTCATTAAGATCAAACGACAGAGAACCAGATTCCTTCCTCGGCTTTGTTGTTCTGTCCTCCTCATGGAGCCAACTGCCTCGGCGCTTTGCAGTTTTCTCACCAAGGGATAACCTTAATTGCCAACCTCCACTCGCTAAACTGGCAAGCTTCTTTTCATCCAGGGAAACACCATTTGATGTGAAATTAAGATTATTCGGCATCCAATTAGCAGTGAGGATAAAAATAACATTTCCTAGACTGATCTCACGACCATGAGAATCAGCAAGTCGACCTCTCTCCATTGCTCGTTTTATGCTGCTTCTAACCAGCGTATCTGCTTCATCAATATCTTCAAGCACTACTACAGAGAAAGGGTTTCTCCTAACTGCCTCCGCTATTCTATCCACCACAGTTTTACCACGGAAGCTCACATCAGATTCCCCATTATCACATCTTGAACCAAGACCTATCACAAATGGATTATCCCCGCATACTTGATCTGAGAGGGCCAATGCCATCTTCTTCTTTCCAACCCTGTCAGGACCAGAAAACAATAGCCAAATGTCGCCCTTTGAACCCATACCCCGACGTTTTCCATTGCCTGACTTACACTGCATCACTGCTGTGGCCACTGCGGATGCTGCATCCCGCTGCCACCACACCTTCTCTACTAGACCTTTGAGGAGTTTCTTGAATGACTCAACATCTAACGTGTTCAACAATTTGTTGTTTTGCAAATCTTGCAACTTGTTCTGTGGTTCAGAAGGTATACAGCCTATAAAGTCCCGCAAACGCTCTTTATCTGTTCTTTCAGGTGTGGTCTCAATGGTCTTTGGTCGTCCAAGAACAAGGTCTGTCTTTACAGGGCTTCCAGGTAGGCTACATGTCCGTTCCATTGGTTGGCTAGCTACTAGATGTGGGTTCAGTTGCAGTGTCTCCCCAATGTTTTTGCACAATGGTAACTTGGGTTGGAAAGCTTCGCGTCTTAGCAGGCTCGAATTGTACAAGGTCGTCATTGAGAGAGCAGCAGGAGCGAATCTCTCAGAGCCTGGATTGGGCTGATGAAAATTTGGATGAAGTTGCAAGCATGTATCATTCCACTTCTTTTGCAATTCTTGAGTCTTCTGCGTCCAGATCACCTCTTGATCATTAGTCTGTATATAACATGCCATCGTAACAGTGAAGCTTAGATGGAAGGGAAAAGGATTTACAAGTGCAGATATTCAACACAGAACACACACACACAAAAAAAAAAAAAAAAGAATCTAATAAGACTTGGTTTCTAATTGGATTGAACTTGTTACCTGCGTCTGATCTACTGTTTTGACATCACTATCATGGGCCTTGGCATTCTGCAACCACTGCGGCAATGCTGGCCGAGTTGACTCCAACCTAATATCTGAGGAACGTTGTTCAAACTCCTTGGCTGCTAAAAGTTTTGAAAGATCTTGTTTAAAATTCTGCGTGCACTGTGGGCAGCAGCCAGTTTTCCGAGAAGGGTCAAAATTCTCAGAGGGTTGCCTAGGTTGAGCAGTTGTAGATGCAAACCCCTTCAATGGGGAAAGGGACCCAACTGAGCTGCCAAGTATCCCATTGCTCCCAAGCCTGGAAGATAAGAAGCATATTACGAGTTAATCAACAATACCCAACAGCTACAAAAATTGATCGAAACCAGAAAAAGAATCCCAAGCCTACAGTTCAAATTGCAGCATCTAAGTTCAAAAATCTTTATGGCTGAGGAGCATGGCACAATGTTTTTTTTTTTATTTGTAAAAAATAGAGTTGAATTCTAAAACTAAGAGACTTGTATTCGGAAATCGTCTCTCTGGTAGGGACTAGGGATTCTGAGAGACTGCAAGAAATTCTGAAAAATGCATCGCAATGTGCAAAATCTCTTCTGCCCTCCGTTGTGTGTCATCTTCTTTGTTTCTTAAATATCAAGTCTTAATTAAATAACATGATTACAACTTTCTCTCATCTCTAGACAGCAAACACGTTAGATATAATGAAGCGTGACACTTTTTGGAGCTCACTGCTCAGGCGTAGCAACACAAAGTCTAAAGCAGAGCAACACAAAGTCAAAGGGAAACATGAATGGAAAAAGCTTCTTAAAGACTTGAAAGAACCCTTTTGCATTAAGAAGTCTAAAGCTGGCAGGTAAAAAATGTTAAAAAGTTTAGATCAGAATCAACCTTTTCCCCAGAATAAAATCCATTAGTAGCAGAACAACCAGGGTTCAACAGAAATCTCTTGATACCCACTAATATTCTATATTCAAGTTGAAATGAATTTCCAAACTTTTGAACCTGAATTTCCCCAGCATCATATGATCGAATTTAAGCTTTTCCGGACTCAAAAACCAAAGCTAAAGATTAACCAAACTTAAATAAGCTTGCAAAGTAGTTAAAATAGATACCTTGAGAACATTCCCGGCGAGGGAGCTCTAGCAGCGATAGGAACAGCCTGCAGATCCCAATCACTCTCCATTGAAGGATGATAAACTTGACATCTCAAATAAGTTTCACAAGTAGCAGTTCCAATCAACCAAACTCTGGCACTCCCTTCTCTAAATCTCCCCAACAGCTTCCCCATGTCAACCACTGCAGCCCGCCCAGCTTCCGATACCGCCTGCTGCTGCTGTTGAACCCCACCGGCAAGTCCCACGGTCTGATTATTCTCCACTAACCATTTCAAATCACCCATATCAAGAATCACCCCTCCACAGTCCAAGTTCCCAATCATTGCTCCAACTTTAGTGCTCAACTCCTTTATTTTTGCAACCATTTGGGTTTTATCTGATGTGAAATCTTTCTCCACACGAACCACCTCAACGTTTTTCAAAACCCCGTCGATTTCCTTGCTCTCAATCTTCCTCAAAATCTCCTTAACAATCAATTCCGTTTCCGAATCACCGACCAAAACCGGGTTCGTCTTCTTACTCCTCATCAGAATATCAATTACCCGCTTTACTTGTTCACTTCTTTGTTGCCCGGCTGCCCCTTGCTGTAATCTCGGGTTCAAATACAAGTTCCGATTGGGGGAAGGGGCGGCAACGGCGGAAGCAGGAGCTATGACGGGTCTGAATCCCAATCCGATTGGACCGGCAGTGTTTGAAGTCGTCGAGCTCAACGATTGTTCAATGGTTGCTTTAACAGTTGGGCTCGAAAAACTTGCCTCACGCATGACTCTACTAACACTAGGATCATCAAGAATCGATATTATTAATTGTTCCAATTCCACCTTAACAGCCAAAAGCGGCTGTTGTTGTTGCTCGGGACATCCACGGCGCTGATGGGCTTGAGCACGTTTTAGAGCAGCCATCAAGGCATTGGAAATTGGTGGGTCGAGCCCCGGGCTACCGCCACTGTTTGCGCTTTGTGCAGTGGGGAGTCGCTCCAACGCGACGCTGAAGCAAAGCTCCAAAGCTCGACACTGCAAGGGATGAGAAGAATTTGGGTGGGATTTGATACATGCTTGCCGAAGGAATCCGGATGGATCTGCCAGGAGCGTCGCCGCCACATGAAGCGGCGTCGTTTGTCCATGATTCCGACGGTTTGCTTCAGCTATTGACTGGTTCAACACGCTGGCCGCCTCCGGCGTCAGTGTCTGTTGGATCGTGCTTAATCCCGCTCTCATTTATTCTCCTTTCTTGTTGTTGTTTCTCCCCCTCCTTTTTGAGTATCTATATTCCTAATTCTTTTTAATTTTCTATTTTCTAAAAAGAATTAAATAAAATATAGTCGTGAAATGCATCACCGACTGCACCTGCAAGCAATGTTTATACAGACAAAAACAAGACAGCATAGACAGAGAAGCTTATATACCCTAGGCCTAACTCGGTTTGGGATTTTCCTCTGTTTTCGTAGTTCTATTCACATACAAAACTTTATTTTTCAAAAACAAAAAAAGTGGGTAATGGTATTAGATGGGATGGGAGAAAATTCAAGGAGTCAGATGCCCTCTTTCGCAAGAAACGTCTCAGTTGTTCTATTTTCTTTTGCTTTCTTTTCTATAGAGCAAAAAATATAATGAAGTACAGTTTTGAAACTCTACCTGACCCGAACGCCGTAAAATTGTTTTCAAGGTAAAATTCTTTATGGCTGAGGAGCATGGCACAATGGTTTTTTATTATTATTTGTAAAAAATAGAGTTTAATTCTAAAACTAAGAGACTTGTAGTCTCTGGTAGGGACTAGGGATATTGAGAGACTGCAAGGAATTCTGAAAAATGCATCGCAATGTGCAAAATCTCTTCTGCCCTCCTTTCTAACGCACCATCTTTCTACAACCAATCCTCTAGTCTTCACGCGCCTTCCGTCCTTGAACGTGATTGGTTGTGTAGTGAAGCCACCCCCAGCAGGTTCAACTTAAAACTCTTGTCGCGTGAAACGTAGTCCTTTCCTTTTCCGGTGACCCAGATTTGTCGTGTAGTAAGGGAAAGCTTTCAACTTTATGCATTGATTATCCGTCACGTATCTTTGCCACCTGCTGGTGCTGGGGATGCCTTTGTTCTATGCGAGAAGACTAGAATACCCCCTCAAGGACTCCACTTTTCAACCCTATTGAAGATGAAAATAATGTCGTAGGATGTTTCAACTTTTATCACGAGTTTTTTAAACAAAATTAATATTTATCATCAGTCTCAAAATTGACACGTGGAGGGTACATTGAATTAAGTTAAAAGGTGTTTTTTGTAATTGTCTATCGATAAAAAGTTGATATCGAACCATTGTTTCAGTAGTGTTCCTTATGATTGTGAAAGTATTTACTAGTAATCTATTAATTTTCCCAGTCTTTTCATCTTCTTTCATTGGTATTTGCTATTTGCTATTTGCTGTGATGATTGCAAAATGACCCTAGCAGTCGAGCCAAAATAAAAATTAGTTTGAACAGAACCTGAACCATGGCATTTCTGCAAATGTTGTAATGGCAACTTGTTATTCAAAATGTATTTTGATAGAGTCAAAAGTGTACGTATTTATATAGAATTAACATGGAACAGGGTTTAATTTAAAAAGCATACAAAATAATTAAAATTCGTGACCTCTCTTGGTCTACTAATGTAGCAATTAGCAACTGCTTTAAAGTCTGGTTCATTTATTGGTGTATGACCTCCAGGGCAGGCTCCAACCCAATTGCCAAACTCTCCTAGTCCTTGCTTTTTCTTTGACTTCACTATTTGAAAAGAATCTAAAAAGTTCCTTCTGACACACCTGCAGGCTGCAACAGCTGTTCAAAAACACGCTTCAAAAGATATCGTAAAAGAATGAGGCCAGGGTGCCTTCAAATTCTAAAGTAATCTAGAATTAATTGGACATAAAGATATCGTAAAAGAATTTAGTTGAATTTGAATCATTTCATCTTATTGATAAACAATTAATAAATTTTTTAAAAATAAAATTTAAACTATTACAGCGGCAAAGTAAATCGAAAAATTATGATTATATCGACAATAACTTGAAATCAGAAAAAAATCTCATAAATTATTAAAGATAAAATAATTAGAAAAACACACACTCGTTAAATAAAATATAAATATAAATAATTTTATACTTTCCATCAACAGAAAGAATGCCTTATATTCTAGCTGTTGAGTGACTAAAAAATAAATTCAAAAAGTTCAATGTTATAACCATATTTTTAAAAAGTTAAAATGAGCAAAACGAAAATGTGTTCAAAGTTGAATGAGTAATGACGTAATTTACCTAGAATGTGTTCAAAGTTCAATGACTAATGACCTAATTTACCTTTTAATTTAATAAAATTTTAAATAGTTTTCCAAATATCTATCTATAAAAGGAAATTGTGAGAGTCTAACTAGTTATAATGGACCCCACTTTTTCTGAAATTTCTAAATCCATCATTGGAGTTTTTGACGAAATTTTGATAGCATTTCCTTCCCTTTTTAGGGTTTGGTATTGTTGTAAAATTTGACTTTTAAATCACACAACTCATATTTCAACGCTTCTGTTTCGATGCCCTTTTTTCCACGGAATCTTCATGTTTTTTGCATGAAAAATTAGGCCTCTTTAACACTCAAACTCCTTTAGCTGAAATAAATTCATATCACAAGAAAGGCTCTAATTTTGACATTTTCTTCTTTTTTTTCTGGAAAAAGTTTTTTTTTGACTTGGTTATACAAAAAAAAAAAACTTACTATTATTTTAAGAGAAAAAAAAAATATTCTTTGCTAGCATTACAAGCTTTGTTTGCATGCCTATGGCTAATGGCTAATGGCTAATGGCTATCTATGTGTATGACATCTGTATCAGTCTACGACTTAAGTTCTTGATTGGCTTCACTACTGTTTAAAAAGTACCCTTCGAGTTAGATCGAGTACTAATCATCCAATCTATCTTCTTTTTTATATAAAAAAAGGAAGAAGATGTTCAGGTATGAACTCAATATACCGGATGAGTTTTACTTTATTTTTATTTACCTTGGAGTATTTTTCTACTGTATCGATCCCATCAGTTTTGAATATTTCAGGGCATTTGTTTTCCAAGGGTTGTAGTATTTTATTTATGAATGGTGTAAGGACAAGAAAGAGACATGTTACTCCTCCATCCCAACTCGTTATTAGCTCAAAGACTGTCTTTTAATCTCGTTGCCTTGTACGCAAGTCATATTTGATGACATGGAGATTTGGATTAAAAGGGAAAAAAGGAAATTCAATGCATCACTCATGAAATATTAAATTTCAACCTCTTCCCCTCCCCCCCCCCCCCCACCACCACCACAAAAAAATAATAATCTATAAGCTAGAGGACATATCCTGAATGGATATATAGTTCCTTCACTCCAAAAATGAAAAAAACCCTTTATTCCATGTTTAAAATCAACAGTTCTGCATCATGCTTATTGGAATAGTTGTTTTGAATATATAATTAAAGAATAGTTTGTGGAGGGCCCTAAATAAATTATTAATGTTTAGAATCACTTTCCACACTATATAATATATCACTATTATTGCAAGTGTTTTTATATAGATTAAATAATCATAACCTCTTTATTATATGTTTAAATACGACCGAATATATAATATTAATCAAATTTACACTCAATTGATTATGCATAAATGTTTCTATTTCACTCTATTACTCCCTTCTTAATTAACAAATTCAAAACTCATAAACCTACAACTTTGAAATTTTTAACTTGAATATTTTCGCATCAAGGAACCATTTTTATATATGATTGATAAGGAGGAAGTTTCTTGGGTCAGCTCCTTTGTTTTGTCTTATGCATACCCACTCCATAAAGCATATGATACCCTAATAATTCCTTCCAATTAGGAAATAGGAATATACTACAAGGTGAAGGTGACCTCATTAGACTAAACTTTCCCTCTCACATTTGATGAATCCATACAAAATCACAATTGATCATGTGTTGATGGTAAATAACAGTAAACAAGAAGCCTCTTCCTCTTCCTCTTCCGAAGTATAATCATAAACTCTTTTCACCTTTGCAAGCAAAACCCCACACTTGACCTTTTCCTTTTCACACACACAATGGCATGTATAACAAACAAAGTATATATGCTACTCATGTCATGGAAGCTCAAACTTTAAGCAAAAATAAATACAACAAAACAGCTGGGGAGCCATGTGATTTCCACGGCCTTTTATCTATAAAGTTTTGGCACCTTCTTGCACTCAAAGCAAGTAGACTTTTTTCAAGACTTTAACCTTTTTTGATTAGATGAAAACACCAATCAAGCAAAAGAAAACCATGGAGTCCACCTCCTTTGTACAATAGAAGAAGGGTACAATCACTTTTGGGGGAAAAAAAGGGTTCAAATTTAATGTTTGTGGAGTAGTTAAGAAAAAAGGGTTAAATTATATTTTAGATTCAATTCTTTAATTGATGTTGATATTTTATCTTACATATAATTAATAGACGTTTATTGATTACTTGAATAACATTTTATTTTATAAAAAAATAAGGAAATAAGATGAAAGCAGGCGATTAGAAGATGCCAAATCCCCACCTCAAAAGCTTTGTTTGAAAGTATATGGCATCTACATTTTCTCTCTTTTTAACTTTTAGAATCCTTAAAGAGTTAGCAACAAGAGGGGAAAAAGGCTACTTTTTCCCACCACTAATGGTGTGGGAAATTAGGGTTTTTTGTGTCACTAATCAAGCCTTTACACACAAGCGTGTTCAACTTTTAAGGAAAAAGCTTTGCAAGATTGACCGACCCTTTTGGATACATCTATGTAAAAGCAAGACATGGCTACGTGAGGCACTCAAACCATACTCATTAAATAGATGCACACAAGGTCAGAGAATTAAGGCATAAAGACATGTTTTAAAAGACGACTAACTTTCTAAGGGACCCTACCTTAATTAGAAAATTTAGTTGGTGATAATCTTGGGGTAAAGTCTTTACCGTCCCTAACCTCAAGTAGTAGACCAATAATTTGAATATAAAATCTCAAATAATATTTTTTCGATCGCATCATATTTATTATAATAAAATATAGTTCCTTGTTAATTTTGAATTTATTTTTAAATCCATTTTTATTATTTTTTTCAATCGTATTTCTGTAACATAATTTATATTTACCGTGAGTATGCCTATTTAAGATTTCTTTACCTTAGTCTTAATGAGATCTGATTTCACAAATGAAATGACCGAGTGTAGATGTTACCCTTGATGGCATTAATTTCCCCTGACCTACACATTATTACATAAAATGCATTTAATACAGATATGAGTCCATGTATAGCCCACTTTCAACTACACTCATAAATGCAAATTTGGTTCACCACTCATCCTTATCTCAACATTCAATACATTGAAAAAATTGCTTTAGGGGGTGATTAAATGACATTGGAATCATTGAGAAAGACGGGGGATTCAGCACTTTGATCATATAGGCTCATTATTTTGATGGGTCTATCTCTAATTTAATATATTGGGTTCATCTAAGTGATTCTTTTATATTATTTGTAATTTTAACATATATTAAAAGATAAATTATACTAATAGTCAGTCAAATTATTATTAAAATTTTGATAAAGAGGGCATCAATAAATCACAACAATAAAACAGATTTGGTTTGTAAAAAATTTAACATCACCATTTTTACTTGTTTTATCAGTTTGAAACCAAACTTTATTAACTTTTTGGCTAAACGAATTATTCCCACTATTGGGACTAACCGATGATGCCTCCATTCAACAAAATTAGGACATTGATGATTATAGTAAATTCTAAAATTATAAATTTTTTAGGACTTTAACTTGCCACAATAATAATTTTTAACGACAAGTTATAATAAGACGTAATTAAAAATTTAATGCCTATAAAGTAAAAATGTTTTAATAGTTCAATGACTATTAACGTAGTTTATCTTATTTCTTAAAGAAATATTATGAAACTCATCCAAAGCAAAGCTGTTTAAATTTAGCATTCATTATTTATTCAACTGAGATCATCATCATGAAGCATGCCCAAGTGAAGTGCCGCTGAAGCCTGAAGTTGATATTTATGAGCTCCATTGGTAAGTTAATGCTGGAACTGGAAGTTGTTAATTAATTAATCCGAATCGACGTTACAAAATCTTGAACAGTTTCTTTCAACTTGACTCAAGGCACCCACACTTTGCAGTGCGATGACAACCAGTCAAAGACAAAACCAAAGTTCCAGTGCAATTGCATTCAAAGCTTTACAGCATAAAAGGCAAAAGCTGTAGAATTGTAAGGTAATCGATACAGCTCCGAACACAGTCACAGCTCAAATGTAGAGAGTTGATGGGTTCTGAACCAAAAATCTCAGTACTTGAGATTGTGTTTGTTGGGACACTTGTCAAACATTCGCCTTTTCTAGACAATAAAAAGCTGAACCCTAAACCCACCCATGTCGCGTAGCGCAGAGACAAATGGAGATAAAACTCTGTGGCCACACCACAGTTAAACAATCTCGGCCACGGAGCCAGTCATGTCAACGCCTTCGTTGGTTAGTTTTCAAAGTTCATGTTCATTTATTTTGTTACTATTATACTTCAATTCAATTCATTTATTATTTGATTCAGTTTATTTAACACTCACTAACGTATTAATTTCTATGTTTGTTGGACATAAATCTGTAGATTATAAATTAAACGCATTTGAATACAATATGTATCGAAATTATGACCCTGCCGTCCAAAGTCTAGAAAAGAAAGGTTGGTGAAATTTAATACCATGGTGTGGGAATGGGATGCAGTGAGTGCCTGTGCCTGTGCCTGTGCCTGTGCCTGTGGGGTATCAATCTGGAAGAAAACGGAAGACACAAGTCTTCCAATTCATAGGGCGACTCCAAACCCATAATTTCGGGTTCCGTATGAATTTGATTTGAACTTTGGGTATTGGCAGTTTTATTTGTTTGATCGGAAGCGAAAGAAGCTTAAAAAAATAAAAATAAAAATTAATAGGTTTACAATTCATGACATAAATATATGTCTTTTTAATTCAATAATTATGTGATAATATCTATTATTTCACATGACTGAACTGATTTTATAAATAAAAATATATATACTAAGCGTTTCAATTTACTTCATTTCATATCCTTTACCTTATTTTCCTACTGATGATTTGTGTACCTATAGTCCATTGATTTTCTTCTATTTATGTACCCTTCCTAGTTATTTCCATTCGATCAACTCTTCCTCGCGTCTAATTCGTCTGCCGACAAGTGAGATTCATTTCGTCCCGTTGCACTAAATCTATCTCATGTGTGTGGGCCCTAAATTACCTCCAATAAATGGAAGTCGGTGTTGGGAGACTCAATCAACCACAAAAATGACTGTGTGTACACATCCACAAGTTTATAAATCATCGTAAATAGTAATACAATTCACTCTACTGGACTCAGTATTTTACTTGCAATTTGTATGTGTGATCTTGGATACATCCTTTTAGATTTGATTATATAGTGAGATGTTTTGACATTGTTTTTCTTTTTTGTTATTGTTGATGTGTTTTGTTTTGTTTCAAAATGCTGCCTGCATGTTTAGACTGGTTCCTATGACTTTTTTGTTTCCATTCACATGTGCAATGGACTTGCATGTAACAGATGAAGACATGAACCTGTTTTTGGTCCTTTCATTTATGATGGGCGGTGGGACTGGGATAAGCAGACGAGAGATCATTTCATTCTAAACATAACCGAGTAGCTGAGCCTGAATAGGAGAAAACCAAATCAGTTTGTGACTAATACGCAATCAAGGAGGGACGACTAGAGCTTCGGCTCCGACATCTGGTTAGTGTTTGAGATTAGTACATTTGTTGTTATGGCTGTGGGTCAAACAATACTAAAATTCCAAGACAAGCTTAAACACAACTATAGCCATTGAGCCCAAATACAGAGATGTTGGGTAGGCTGCAGCCTGCAGGACTATGGCCGAATTCTAAAAAAAGGGAAGAAAACGGATATTTTATACGTTTATCATGGATGTAGATAAGACTACTAAAATTGTATGTATATAAATACAAAAAATTATATATGTTATTGTATAAAATACATTTTAATGATTTAATGATATTTTGTAATAAAAACTAAAATTAATATGAAGATTGAAAAATATATTTCTAGAATCAAAAGGAAATGGTTAACAAAACTTTTACATGTATATCAAATGTTTACCCCATAAACAAAAAATATAGTAATAAAACCCATAAATTTCAACAGTTGAATGGACGCAAGTTTTTCCGTGGATCAAATTTGTATGGCATCAGCATGCTAAGCAGACACCATAGCATATGCCAATTGCCAAGAGTTAGACGCTTCCAGATTTAAGTGTATTACTCAACCTACAACCATGGCCAAGAAATTTAACTCCTTCACCAGTTAAAGAAGATGATCAAACTATTGCCAAGTAAATTCACGGATGACATGTCATCCACATATATAATGGAAGATGATCAAACTATTGACAATAAAAGGGGAAGGTCTGTTTAAAACTATTGCCAAGTAGACTTCATGCACCTGTTTTCCTTTCATCAAAGCAGCTATCCCATGCACAACCACATATATAATGGAAGAGAATAAAAACGGATCATGTTTACAAGATTTTATATGAATAATTATATTATCTTGCGGGGATAGCTCAGTTGGGAGAGCGTCAGACTGAAGATCTGAAGGCCGCGTGTTTGATCCACGCTCACCGCAAACAGTTTTGTTTTCTAATTTTCACGCTGGTACTGGGCAAAATCAATTCTATTCTGTTTTTGAGGTGTGACTAGATCAACTCATCAAACAAAAAATAAAAGAAAGTCCGGGTTTCTTTTCAAGATTGTTACAATTTACGAACAGATACAAAATTAAATGTTTCTTTTAAACATTAATTTTTAAAAAATACTCTCATAGCAACTGAATATTATAAAACGGTTGTTAGTAAATTATCGAGGTCAAATTCTATGCTTAGTATATGTATAAGTTGCGGATTTAATACATAAATTATAATTTGGTTAATTTTTAATCTATGTATTTTTTAAAATATGAAATTTATGATATCTTTTAATTAATCATTCAAGTAGAGTGATCAATAATATGTATATTGTACTATTTTGTGCGAGTTCGAATTCTGATATTTGATAATTCTCTTTGGTAAAATTTCTTAAAATCTCAATCTTCAAATAAAATTACCAAACCACATGTCTTAAAAATATGAATTTGAAGAACAATAACTAAATCTATAACTAATGTATATTATGTAAGGGTTAATAGCAAACTTTAATTTAACAACTTTTATGGATACTTGTTGTCTTAAGATCGGAATTCAATAACTAAATCCACAAGGCATAACAAGAAACTTGTTTAGGTCACTCTTGTGTTTGTTGCATGCAATAATAAATTACAGGTTGAGTTTTACCCGGCCCGATTAATACAATTGTTCATCTTTCATTTTTTGGTGAGGGGTTGAAAAAACTAACAATATTGCTATTTATTTATCACAGATGAATCTCAATTTGCATAGGAATAGGATTACTAATGTTGGAAGCTGTAGAAGAAAGGTAAAAGTATTCACAAGGTACATCTTTTGCATGAAAACCAACATCTTTCTCTCTCACGACATAGGGTAACCTAATTCATAATCCTGAAACACACCATTGGATTGCAGAACACAAGTTGAATCCCAAGAGTTGGAAGATGATGATTTTGCATCCAACTCAGATGGCCACCAAATAAAGCTGTCCTTTGCACCATTCATGTCCTTGAAACAATCCAGTATTTGATCACCCATTTGGTCTGATCCATGGGAATAAACAGTCGTTTTATTGTCGAGAAACTCATCCAGATCGCCATGGAAGTTCGAAACTGGTTCAACATCGCCATGATTTCCATTCCCCTTGGGCACAATCGTTGAGTCCATCAAATTGTCTCTAGTACCAAAGGGAGTTGAGCCATCTGTCGGAGATAGTCCATCCAAACAAGTATCCAGTACTTCAAGTCCCTTGGCTTTGAAAATTTTCGGATATTCTTGTTCATTCGCAGGTTGAGGGTTTGGCGAGAGAGGTTGCACAAGAGGGTTAGGGTTTCCAGTACTAGATGCAGCCTGCATGCTTTGGATCATCTTGTCTTGCAAGGGGTGAATGTTCTTAGGCCATAAAGCGGGGTTGTTATAGAAAGAGAAAGGATTCTGAAGACTCTGAAGCTGTATATGAAGCTGGAGTCGTTCCAGGGCTGAGTTGCTCAGACCCTGAGAGAATTGATTATCATCCGAGGCTGAGCCAGTGGGGTGATGATGATTAGGGCCTTGATTGGAGGACGATAAGCTATGGATGTTGTTAGATGGCTTGCGCCTCCCAAGTAGTTTCTTCTTTAGTTTGGTGTTCCAATAGTTTTTGATATCATTATCAGTTCTCCCAGGCAGTTGTGCAGCAATTATGGACCACCTAATAAAGTAGATCCAACTCAGTCAAGATTATCCTCAACAAGAACAAGACGAAGAATGGAAGAACAAAGAGAGAATCTCAGAAACCCTAGGGAAATGAAAAATAAGTAAACAAGATCTGAGACTAACTGTAAAAGATGCTGCTTTTGGGTATCCATCAGGACAAAGAATAAGAAGACAAGCAATCAAAGCCTAAAAGTTTGAGAGCAAAAGAAAGAGGGATTGATTTACCTGCTTCCAATACTTATATAGAGACTGCAGATGATGTTGTCTTCTTCTTCAGAGAATCCACCATGCTTGATGTTTGGCCTCAAATAATTTAGCCATCTCAGCCTGCAACTCTTCCCACATCTCTTAAGCCCTATGAAATATATTACCCAAGAAACACAAAAGGTCGAGTTAAATCAAAATCTTATAACAACATGCAACTAATCTCCCACCATATATGTATAAATCATTCAAAAGAAAGTTTTATGTAGTATATACCAATTTTCTGAGGAAGTGCAATCCAATTGCCTCCAGTACCATACTGTTCGATATAAGCCTTGAGTTTATCATCTTCTTCAGGTGACCATGGTCCTTTCTTCACGTTGGTTTTGTCACAGCAAGGAGCTCGACCCATGTCGTCTGAACAACGTGTTCTTTCTTCTTTCTTCAAAACAAATGAAAATTCTGGTTAGATGGAAAGGAAAGAGCAGGATTTATAGGTAAGAGAAATAGTTTTGTTCCCAGAAAATGCTTAAATAATTTTTCAAGGCCTAACAATTACAAGTTGGCTAGCTAGGGTTGCTGTGTAAATTAATTGAAAATTATAAAGGAAGGCAATACTTTATTTAAAATAAGGAAGAAAATGCCAAAGAGGTTTAGTATTCAAAACCTTTTTAATTAGAAGTAGCACCAGTCATTGACCTTGGTTTCCCTCCTACAATATTTCTTTTCCTTAGATTTTATTAAGCTAACAAATGAAAGAAATGAGCAAGAACATTTTGCCGGTTAGTTAAATTGTTCATCCTCGTTTGATCTTATTCTCTTAGGTCATGGGTTATAGACCAACAAGGAACCTCTAAAATCAATAACAAGCTATTGATAAATGGATTCAAACTCTTTTAGATATTTAAAATTATGAAGAAGGAAAGCATGTTTGTGCTTGTCTTTTCTCTTAACCCTAGAATCTATGCCCTGACATATACACTCGTACATTTCATCAATAAGACTCCTTTGAGTGAGAGGTGGTATAGGGTGGGATCAGTCCTTTGATACCAAGGTAGGCGTAGATACTTGTGAATATTATATTAGTGAAATTGTATGAATTAGGTTTAACATATACTATACACACATGGAGTCATATAATAGCAAACTTACAAAATGTTGTTTGACTTTTGTTCGTGGGAAACTAATTTCTTCTTAGTTGTCTCTGTTACCTATATAATTGATTCAAACCCAACGGATAATCCGGTTGTTTTTTGGGAAACAAAATTGGATTCGGGTAGTTTTGATTTACATTAAGACATTGTTAATGAAGTTACTGTATACTTTCTTAGGCCTTCTTCTTCTATGGATTTGGGTTGAGTACTCTTGTCTTGACCACTTGTTTTAGCTGTAGGCTCTACCACCTAAATAATTAAGTAACTAAATATCAGTCGATATTGTTTGGTTTCATCTTCCTCTCACTCATTGTAATTTTAATCCATTTAGCTTTTGTTTCTTTTGTGCTGACCAGGGCCTGAGGGCCGTATCTTCCTTTTCTATGTGCAGTAGGCGTGGTATAGTCAGGACTCAGGACAATAACTAAGTTCAAACAAAACCCTTGCTTTTTCCAAAGAGATAATGATTATGAGATTAGCAGGGTAGAAGTACTGGACTTTTAACACTTGTGTACTGAGCCCTCGTTACCCTCCGTGAGCATGTCATTATCTGCTGACTGCTGAGCTCAGTTTGGGTATTCCTCCCTTACCTTCGACCTCAAGTTTCTAGTAACTGTAAAATTCTATGTAAACATGGCACACTCAAATAAGTTCAACAAAAATGTAAATAATAGTAGTATATATTAAATGTTTTGATGATATCGAGTCATAAAAAAGAAATGAAACAATGACCCTGTAAATATATACAAGGGATAAGGGAAAGGCAATGACACAGGAAAACTTCCACATGTAAACAAAAAGTCTTCTCCGCGTATTAGGTGCACGAGTCATGAAAATAAAATGTGAATTTTAATATATTTTATGTTATATATTAGTAATAACTATTATTTTAGCATATGGGTATATTCCTATCAAATTTATAGTATATTTTCATGCCCGAAGACCATAGCCACTTTCCTACTGCAGGACCAGACAGAGTAAATGGCGTCACAGTGTTTAAATCCATGGGAGTTTTGGTTGGGCAGCCAACACAACATGGAGTTGGTATTGTCATTGTCAATGCCATGGTAGTTCCTACTTAATTCATTCACCTCATTTCTTTATTCATTATAATAAAAACAAGTCACAGCAAAGGAATAAAGTCAATCAGAGATTTGAGTTTGATTACTGTATTCCGATGGAATACTATCTTGTCAGTGGAAATGGGACATTCAGAGCAAACTGGACCAGACATTCCATGGTATTGTTTTAGTTAATTATTCAGAATAGCAGCAGCAGCAGGTCCACGACCTTATCCCGCGACAAACAAGTCAAAACATACACTACTTGGTTCTCGAGATCTGAATAGATAAACACAATAGCTGAACTGAACAACACTGCATATCTAGTCTTTCTTTATTCCTCGACCAAACCTATAGGACTGCTTCAATTGTTGCACTAACTTTGCAGGGCAAACATTTTGATATTTCAGGGAGAATAGTGTGTGGGGTGGGGGGAATCAGACATAAGAAAACCCAATATACACTTTATACTACTATACATTATGAAAACCCAATATGCACTTTATACTTATTCAATATGTAGTCACTTTTATACAGTAGTGTATTATTAAACTAATCGGTAGATGACCTTTAACCTCTTTCATTTTTCCCAGCAAGATGATGAGAAAGTGAGACTCTTGGCCTTGCATCAGAATTGAATTTATTCTGAATTCACTGCAGCAGACATGTTTCTCAGCTTCTGAGATATAATAATCATACAGCTTGTATTTAATAAAAGCTAAAAACGAAACATAACAAGGTCCACAACAATTTTGAGAGTGAATTAAAATCCTCTTTACCTTTTGGAATATGTTTTTAATAATCTATCACATAGAATGTAATCATAATTCTCAAATATCAAAAGAATAGTGACATGATATAAAGTAAAAATAAAAGAATAATGAATATTGATCTGTAACATAATTATTCCCGAGTGGTTCTTAAGTCCTTAAGACATGTTGCACTCAGGGGGCAGGCCTTGAGGAAATCTCTTGGCGTCAGTGCAGTAGTTATAGATCATGTAATTCATCTGCACCCATCGAAGCCTTTGTTGATTTGTTGAATCGATTTCTTGAGAGAACCATGCATTGTTGGAAGAAGATGGGGAATTTGAGTTGCAGGAAGAAGCTCCATTGGACCACACACAAGCATTGGCATTGAAGTTCCTGTAAGAGGCAGTGAAAGGAGCTTGGGTCCAGTCGGTCTTAACCAGACCGCCTCTTGTGGCCCAGTCATCTGCATTCCACAAGCTTGAGTAAATTCTCATCGGTTGGTTCTTTGGAAATGGGACACCAAGTGATTCCATGTTTTTAAACTCTCTGATGGGTGTACCATCCACAGAGAAGATGATGCGTTGGGGATTCCAAAGGATGGAATACGTATGGAAATCTGCTGTTGGATCAAACCAGAGATAGAACTGTTGTTCTCTGTTCCCCTTTCCTTGACTGAACACATTGGTGTGAAGAATGTAAGGGTCTCCACTTAGATTTCCAAGGAACTCGAAATCAATTTCATCCCATGTTGATCCTTTTGAAGATAGCTGCAGATTCAAAGAGTGAAACAGACATTAGTACGATTCATATTACAAGCCATTGTTTTCTATTATGTATTCACAAAGACAGAGTGGAACAAGAAGAACTACTTAGATAATAACTTACATAGTAGGCAGTGACTGTTCCGGCAGAGTTACCAGGTACGAGCTTGAGCTGCATATCAATCTTGCCAAAAAGATACTCATTCCTGGACTGGAAACCAGAACCAGAAGCCTTATCAAGCGAGAGAGTGAGAACTTCTCCATTGTTCATGATCTTACCACGGCCATCCCCCCATGTGATGTCAAAATCATTGTTGAAGTTGCTACCGTATGCTGCTATCATGAGACAGCCGAGAATAAGGGGCCTAAGCAAGGTAAACTTGAAACCTAAATGACTCATTTTGTTTACTGGTTTTGGCACAGCTAGCCGAGAGAAACGGGAGAATATGTTGGAAACTGAGACTTGTGAAGTAAGTAGCTTAAGACTGTGATGAGAGACCTGGTAGAGCTGTGCATTATATATAAGTAAAGGCCAGGGCATAGGAAGCTCCCTTGAGCTTGGTTGTAGACAGTTGTTTGAGTATGGGTATCATGAAATAACGCGTCTTTATTCGATTCCTGTTGCCACTTTCCAGGTTAGGTGACTATGACCATTAAGACCACACCGCCTTTTAAGTTGTGAATATTTTTTATACACGCGTCAGCCAGCAACAATGGTTATAAGATTTGTCTTCTTTCTTGAATTAATAGCTTGTATTCTATTGTATGGTTTTGTATGTGTGAAGACGACTGAGTCTGAATAATTGCTCTTAAACAACTATTGCATTGTATGTGACAGAAATACATTTTTTTATTTACAAAAAAGGAAGAACAATTGACACCGACTTTAAATCAATGGGTTTTTATAACGAGGGAGGGACGTGTACAAGTGATGTATTGTCTTGTAAATAGACTAATGATATATAACCAAAAGAAAATTGAATAAATATAACAATGGAATAGTACGACACAAGGCTACTCCGTAACTTGTCAAATTATTTTCTGTTCATTTAATGCTAATTAAGAACAAACTCCCTATGGAAAATTAAAAAGGAAATCAATTATACAAAATAAATAAAAACGGAAATAATCAAAATAAACGTATACAGTTTACATAAAAATATTAAATATTAATTGTCTAATGAAACATGTTAAAATTTATAAATAATATTAATTCTAATGATATAATGAATCAAGTCAATTAAATTGTAAGAAAAAATTATTTTGTTTTAATAATAAACCTTTATAAGTAGAAATCCTCTATCTTTTTATTATGACTTCGTCTTTGTCTTTTATTAAAAAAAATTAAATTTTAACCCTAACTCTTTTTTTCTATATCCTACCCCCTAAACTTTACACCCTACATCTAATTCCCTAAACTCTAATCAAGACTCCTAACCTTGAACCCTAAACCCTCTAATTTGAAGCGAAAGTACAAATGAAAGTATGAGAAAGAGGTAGACGATTTACATCCTAACTATTAATTTAAAACAATTAGTAAATTAAATACGGATGAATATAAAAATATAAAATACATACAAAATTAAAATGATGTCAATTGACACGATACAAAACGTGTTTTCCTTCATCACAGGGTTCCTTCTCTTTTTCATTTTGTCGTTTTAGTAACACTTTGGATATTTTAACTTAAAGGCGGTGTTGGATCTTATTGTATTTGGTAGTGGCCAGTGGGGAACCTGGCAACAGCAACTGGGTAGCAATTAGCATTTAGCAATTAGCCGCGTGATATCATCCACTTTGTTTTGGTTGGTTGGATTTTTACAGCTATTAATTATAAATAGGATCCATACTCAAACAACTGTCTACAACCAAGATCAATGGGAGCTTCCTGGGCTCTTCCTATGCCCTTTACTTTACGTATATATAATGTCGAGCTCTAGGCTCTAGCAGTCCCTCACTCGCACAACATTCTCTTGGATTTATCTCTGCTGTCTGCACAAACTCAAAACATAAAAATGAGTACTTCAGCTTTCAAGTTTTCCTTGCTTATGCTCGGTTGTCTCATGATGGCAGCATATGCTAGCAACTTCAACAATGATTTTGACATCACTTGGGGAGATGGACGAGGTAAAATCATAAACAATGGAGAGGTTCTCACTCTGTCACTGGATAAAGCTTCTGGTTCTGGTTTCCAATCCAAGAACGAGTATCTTTTTGGCAAGATTGATATGCAGCTCAAGCTTGTACCTGGTAACTCTGCCGGAACAGTCACTGCCTATTATGTAAGTTATTATCTAAGTAGTTCTTCTTGTTCCACTCTGTCTTTGTGAATACATAATAGACAACTATGGCTTATGATATGAATCGTACTCATGTCTGTTTCACTCTTTGAATCTGCAGCTATCTTCAGAAGGATCAACATGGGATGAAATTGATTTCGAGTTCCTTGGAAATCTAAGTGGAGACCCTTACATTCTTCACACCAATGTGTTCAGTCAAGGAAAGGGGAACAGAGAACAACAGTTCTATCTCTGGTTTGATCCAACAGCAGATTTCCATAAGTATTCCATCCTTTGGAATCCCCAACGCATCATCTTCTCTGTGGATGGTACACCCATCAGAGAGTTTAAAAACAAGGAGTCACTTGGTGTCCCATTTCCAAAGAACCAACCGATGAGAATTTACTCAAGCTTGTGGAATGCTGATGACTGGGCCACAAGGGGCGGTCTGGTTAAGACCGACTGGACCCAAGCTCCTTTCACTGCCTCTTACAGGAACTTCAATGCCGATGCTTGTGTGTGGTCCAATGGAGCTTCTTCCTGCAACTCAAATTCCCCATCTTCTTCCAACAATGCATGGTTCTCTCAAGAAATGGATTCAACAAATCAACAGAGACTTCAATGGGTGCAGAAGAATTACATGATCTATAACTACTGCACTGACGCCAAGAGATTTCCTCAAGGCCTGCCCCCTGAGTGCAACATGTCTTAAGGACATTAACGTTCAATATTCTTTCATTTTTTATTTTGTTTCTTCAGACCAAATCATTGAGAACCCATATCTCTTTGTTATATATGAAAAGATGTCATAAAATACAATAACTTTATGATCTATAACACATTTTTTTATTTATTTCGTTAAAATAAAAACTAAGGTAATTTAAAAGTTGAATGATCAGTCTAAATGTAAATGTACAAATTACAATGGGTTCATTGTGTCTCACAACTCAAATGTACTTAAAATATAGTAGACGTAAGATGAAAATTACCCACTCTGTACTGCAAAAGGGAAATATAACGTCGAACTGGACCAAGATCGATCTATCCTAGTTGTAACTGGATACATATTGGACCAGATATAGCACGAACATGTTGGATTTGCCGAAAAAATGCACACGCCCATTTATTAGTGGATTCAATTGTTGCTTTGGTTGTGAATGATATTATATTTATATTTTTAATAATTTAAAATAATTATAATATAATATTTATTTATATATCTTATAAATAAAATAATTTAAACTTATATCTTCTAAAATAAATATGATCTATTTTTTTATTGAGATACTTGTTGGGTTTATTTTATATCTACACCTCGATAAAAATACTTTTAAATTGACAAAATAGTTAATATACTAATTTGTATTTTCAAAATTTCAATATAATTTTTATACTTGAACAAAATATCTAACATTAAATACTTGGACGATTAAAAGACGATCATTTTGTTTAGATTTTCACTATAATACCCCACTTGAGTTTATTAAAAATATGAATTTCATATTGTTTCTATTTTTTTTATAAGCTTTGTATTCTTTGTATTAATCAAAAGCAAAAAAAAAACTGCTACATCTATACAGTTTCTCTTTAAGGAATTAGAAAATCCCCCATGCATCTAACCTTTCTCTTTGTACATTTTGTAATCTAACGTTCCTATGTTCCGTAATAATAGTTTATATATCATTCATTTTTGACGAAATATAGACATTATTATTATATATATTTTAATATAATTATATTATATTTTAAAGATGTGGACACGACTTTTGAATAATTTATTCAGTACAAATATCATAGTAAACATTTTAAAAGTATAAGTAACAAACAGGACAATATAAATATTTATTTTATGGAAAATTTAATCATAATTTTATCCAAAGGGGAGGAGAATGAGAGCTCTAAAAGAAGAAAATAAATTATTTTAATAAATTTAAAACTTATAATCTAACAAATAAAAAATAAATAATAAATAAATTGATTAAATGTATTTATTTAGCTTTATCTTTTCATTTTAAAAAATAAATTTAATAATTTACATATAATTTATATAGAATAAGACTCCCCGCTAAAAATAGTTGTGCAAAATATATAAGTATAAATCATACGAGTTGACTAACACATAAATTTATGTCTTCCATTTGGGACTCTCTCCATCTATTAGTCGTAGAGCATTTCGTTGACCTTATAGGCTGATAAATTAGAGTCTGAATTGAACCTAAAGCAGAAGAGGAAGTCGGGCTGTAGCTGTATTATATTATATTATTGGAGTTGACTAACACATCCAAGAGGAGAGGGTGGAACAAAACAGGAGAGTTTAGATTCGGCGGACACTGTCTCTGCAAAAACCGCGTTGGACTATTTCATAGTAATATAATATGGATGTTCTCAATGCCTTAGGAGTTGCTACCACATCCACTCATTTAAAAAACTTATCATATATCTTAAGGGGATGTTCTCAATCCCGTTGTATATGTTGAAATGTACCTCACGCCATCGCCTGCATGTCTTCCATCTCTACATCAAAATGCTCTTTCTTAAGTCTTACCTATAAATACAAGCAATATCGAACAACAGCAACAACCTGAAACAACGAAGATTCACATCAAGAAAATGGCTTCGTTTCATTCTCCATCCACTGGGATTGTTCTGTTGTTGCTCATGAGTTCGTTGCTGGCTGCTTTTGCTGACGGTAGCTTTTATCAAAGTTGCGACGTCGTGTGGGGATATGGCAGCCATGTCTTGATTCAGGAAGGTGGCGACCTGCTTACTTTGTCTCTGGACAAAACCTCGGGATCTGGATTCCAGTCCAAGGAGGAATATCTATTCGGAAAGATCGAGATGCAGCTGAAGCTTGTCCCTGGGAATTCAGCTGGAACTGTAACTGCCTACTATGTAAGTCTTCTTTACTTCTCCGTAATATGATTTGAATTTCAATTTCCTTGTGGCAATAACACTTAACAAGTATATGATGCTTGTGTGCAACAGTTATCCTCGAAAGGTGAAACTTGGGATGAGATAGATTTTGAATTCTTAGGAAACGTGAGCGGACAACCTTACATTCTCCATACCAATGTATTCAGCCAAGGCAAGGGCATGAGAGAGCAGCAATTCTACTTATGGTTTGACCCCACTGCAGATTTTCACACCTATTCCATCCTTTGGAACCCCCAGCGCATTGTGTAAGCAACCAAAGTCCAAAACCAAGCATGCATATGCATTACATTAGTTGTGCTGCAAAATATATTCATTTCTATAACTCGTTTACTGTATATCAGATTCTATGTCGATAACATCCCCATTCGAGAGTTCAAGAACCTGGAGTTCCTGGGCGTTCCATTTCCTAAGAATCAGAAAATGCGGTTGTACTCTACGCTTTGGAACGCCGATGACTGGGCAACTAGAGGCGGGCTTGTGAAGACAGATTGGAGTCAAGCCCCCTTTAAAGCTTCCTACAGGAAATTCAAGGCTGATGCTTGCGTTTGGTCATCTGGTTCATCTTATTGCAACCCAAACAAAAACGCGTGGTTCTGGGAAGAGCTTAACTTTGGCAAGAAAGGGCAGATGAAATGGGTGCAGGATAATTACATGATCTATGATTACTGCAAAGACACAAAGCGTTTCCCCCAAGGCCTTCCCACTGAATGTGCATTTTCCAACCTGCTCTAAAACCATTACCTTTCATGATTATAATTCTGATAATTGTATTTCCCCGGTAAAAAAAAAAAAAAAAAACTGTCTTCTTGATGTGTTTTCCCCTTCAGCCTTTCTGTTATTGTATGCAATTTTGAAATAAAGTGTTTGTCACGCCTATGTTATAATTTTGAGTTCTCTAACTATAGTTATGAATAAATTGATAAAATATACTATTATATTGATTCCTTCAACAAGAACAGTGAAATAAAGAAGGGAAATACAAGCTTAACATCGTTGAAAAAGCACACATCAAACATGAAAACGAGAAATTTAGAAAATGACGGACGTAGTAACACTCCACGGTACCCTAGCTAGTTATTCCGACAAAGATGGAGAGGCCTAATATAACCATCCTTTTTGCAAATGAGAGCTTAGCTTTAGATAACGGGCTTTCTGACGAGAACAACGGAGTTGATGACTTCATTTGTGGGATGAAAAACCGACAGAAGCTCAAAACCAGGCAAATCTATCACGTCCACAACGGGGTATAAAAATGCTCTAGCACCAGTCGCACTCCTCACAAGCAAAAACCCTCCCGCCTTCATGTACTTCCTTACGTGCACAATAATCTTTAGTTTCTGGTCTTTACTCATCCCAACCAAAGCCGCCAGAAATATACAATCGTATTCCGCTAATTTCTCCTTTACCTCCATGATATCGCGCGTCATGAATTTCATCCTCTTCTCGAACTTGCTATCTGATGCCACAAGCTGACGAGCCGCATCGTTGGCCGCTTCATCGATGTCGAAGTTGTCGAAATGTGTAGATTTCATGTGATGGGTAGCCATTACAATGGAGGTGAGTGGCATTGGACCCGAGCCAACGAACGCCACCTTCTTTGGTTGCACCACACCATTCTCGCAAAGAATTCTATATTCCAAACTGGCCAGCTCCACGTAGTTGCCATAATAAGGGAAGAGATTGAGATTATTCAATGGTCGTGGGATTTTGGATAAAAAGGTGGCGAATTCAAGCTCCAACAAGCCTTCGGCTCGGCCACAAAGAAGTATGAGATTCTCTCGCATGTGCTGCACATCTTGGGGTAAGCCCTTGATGTCTATATCGGAAGGAAGGGTACAAAGTTTGACGAGGTGAGTGAAGAGGCTATTCACCTGCTTCGATGGTTTCAGCGACTCGAGCTTGGAAATCCTATCATGGATTTGAATGACTCGAGCGATGAGGGTTTCAGCCGGAATGTGTGTTTCCAAGTTGGATTGATTTTGGAGGGAAGCCATTGATGAAAAAAACTGCTGTACTGTATATGGGAAATTGGATTTCGAAAACGATGAGTGTGTTAGAGTCTTGTGGCTTGAGGGGTTTGCGGTTCCAAGTACTTATAGTGGAAGAGATACATAGGCATAGCAGTCCCAACGTAAGATGTATTAAAAGTATTTGTATGTGTTGGTCAATATACCTGCCTCATGCTTCATGCCTTGGTATCCAAAATAGCAGGTGCAGCCTGCAGGACAAGTTTTGAATTACTATGATTTGTTTGATTGACAATGTTCATATCCAGTCACCTGCATCTTAGTTAACATTTGTAGTCAATAATCAATATAGTAATATTGATTATGTTTGTATAGGTTTTCTATTATTTTTTAATGAGTTGAGGATTTGGGTTTTTAATCATTATATTATGATTAATTAAGTAATTAATTATGACTAGTATCAGATCAAATTTCCCTCGATAGGTATTCAGATTTAGCTTGGTTTATGTTGCGATCAGCATCTCTTGGTCAAACTGAGAGCTCTTATTCTTTTCACACCACCTCTAGAGTATAGTTCTGAATAAAATTTAAAAGTACCGTATCTCAAACTGAGAGCAGGTTCACACTTGCAAAAGTAGTAGGACCGGAGACCAACGTTTTCTTTCAAGGCATGGGAAATGCCGAATCTGATTTACTATTTTTCAAGTTTCTCACTATATTAATAATTTTTTATTGTCTTAATTAATCTGAATCAACTTGTTTCATACATTTTGTTTTGTTAAGTGAGTGAGTGAGTCTTTCAATAAGAATTTTCGACATACACAAAACCTTAAACTTGAGATTTATTTAAACGATATCAAATTATTTAACATTGGATCAACTTGATAATTCACTACATTAATAATTTAAGTATTATTTTTTAGGTGTGCATTATTTAAATTTTATAAGGATGTAAAAGAAATGTTATTGATTATAAATTTTTAAAAAATAATGTATTGAAAAGATAACTTCATTGTGCACCAAACACTGTTCGAAGGGAGCATCCGATACAACTAACATCCCAATATTCTTGCATATAACATTAACATCAATATATCATTTCCGGTACCGCTGGTATTAACACAATTTTACGTTTAATTTCTGTTGATTGAATGAAACCAAAATCATTGAAAAGAACAAGAAGAGGAGTAAGGTAGTAGGTAGAGGCATACTTTCATTGAAGATCTGTTTTAATAAATTTGGATTGAACGAAGTTCAGCAGCACCTCAACATCTTACCAACACAATTTGTGAAAACAGCGCATTCAGGAAACTAGTCATCTAAAATACTACTCCAGTCTCCATATACAAAAAATAACACCAACACTGTTGTCACGGCAACTAGAACAGAGCATTCAGGAAAACATACATGACAGGAGACTTTTACTCCATATACTACTACATGCATTTTTCATGTGATTATTTTAGGTAATGAGATGGACACTGCTCCTGCACACAAATAACCAAGCAAAGAGAGATATTAACCACAGTTCACAGCAAATGTTTGTTTCAACTTTCCCAAACACAACATTGGTTTTTGTTTTTCCAATTTGGCCATAAAATACAAACATTCTCATTAAGAAACACCAGCGCGACAAATGATTGCATCTGTGTCCCCAAGTTGACGAGGAAGAATAGAAAAAAGCAATTCCACATCCGTTGATAGCATTTTCTACCTGTATGCGACTATACAAGCCCCATTCGGGCTAGTGGGGTACATCTGCCGCAAGCTTTGCTCGGAGATCTTTACGTAAAATCTTGCCTGAGGGAGCTTTAGGAATAACATCCGTGAAGAAAACCCGGGCAAGCCTCTTGTAAAACACAACCTGTGCAATAATAAATAGAATACTTTGATCAATTAATATTTTGTCGTTTCTAGTTGAATATTTATTGTTACCAAGCCTTTTGCATTACTTGTTTTGAGATGAATTGCTTAATCTCATCCTCGGTGATCCTAGAACCGTTGGATCTCACAACGAATGCAACTGGAACCTCTCCGGCTGCTTCATCTTTCATACTGAAATACAAATCTTATAAAATCACTGATGTACTTTTTATGGTTCAAATTCTTATCCAATGTGAGACTTACGGTACAACAGCAGCATCGGAGATGTTGGGATGAGAAATCAACATTGCTTCGAGTTCAGCAGGCGCCACTTGAAAGCCTTTGTACTTAATCAATTCCTTCAATCGATCAACAATGAAAAGTTCATCATCTTCATCGATGTAGCCAATGTCACCTGTGTGCAACCATCCATCTTTATCTATGCTTCTTTCTGTGGCTTCTGGATCGTTAAGATAACCTGAACAAAATTAATATTTCACAATCAATTTTGTTGATTTAGGCAGAGTTTTTAAGCCAAATTTCATATCCCACAATGGTTGTTTCATGCCCCAATCAAATGCCAGTATTGTCTTGGCTCGAAGTCGTAATCAAGGGCCGGAAAAGATGAATTAAAAAAATCTATATAAAATACCATCCGAATTCCTAAGCATAATTTCAATTTTTTAGTTGCAATTGTTTCTTTAGATGATGAGTTACTATTTTTTTAAAAGGAATCTATAAAAAATCAGTTTAGACATTTCAATACTTTTATGGACCAATACTAGTTTATTTCAAAATTTTGGAACATTTCTTATTTACAACTTGTGGTAAGGTTTTGAGTTTTCGGCCTGCAACCCATGGCCATTCCCACCAAACAAATTATGTTCCATACCCTGCGGGCTGCGGCTGCGGAATTACTGATTTATACAAGTTCCTCGGGACAGCTAGGATGCGTAAACAGGGAGACAAATGCAGAGGAACCTTGGAACTTTCGATATACGTAGATATATTTAATTTTTTGATATGGTTTGATGGATTATCAATAAATTAAATAATGATATATAATTAAGAATCAATTTAATTTTAAAATTTTATAATAATTTGTGGTTGTTTAATCCATTAACTATACATAAAATGATGTACAATTATTGTATTATGTATTAGTTCTGTTATTTAAAAAATATTTTTAAAGATCTCTTACCTCATCGTTTGCCTTATACTTAAGTAAGCATTGAAATATTAATTTATTTGTTTAAATACCATAGTTATTCTTTAGGACTTATTTTACTAATATAAGTTCAAAGTTTTTGATCTATTACTATTTACTTCCCAAAAAGTTATTGGTTAGGATACATCGGACTATGACTTAAAGACGTATTTATGCGTACAAAAAGAATCAAGTGGTGAAATTTAAATGTTTTCTTACCTTTCATGATCTGACCACCTCGAATGCAAATTTCTCCAGACTGATTTCGTGGAAGCGACACCCCGGTTTCAGGATCCACGATCTTCATTTTTGCATTCCTTACAACCGTGCCACATGCACCAGATTTTGTCTCCCGCGGCTCTCTCGCAAAAGCCAAGTTCATGGACAGTACCGGCCCTGCCTCAGTCATCCCGTAGCCCTGCACTCAATTCATTGCAGTCAGAACCCTGACCAACACAAAAATGCATATTAATGGAAGAACCTTTTTTTCGTTTGGCGTTGCTGGATTCAACCAGGCTTCTGCATTTATTTTGTGTCCCGTAGTCACTCTTTTGGTTGATTTCCTTTATTATAAACACAGCTTGGTAGGTCAAGGTAGAGAAATAAAAGTAAAACTCATGGCAGCAGCATTTATTAGAGGCAAACAATAGAATCCTTTCTGTCCAAAAAATCTGGAAGGAACTGTTTTAAAAAAAGTATTTGCACTAGATTTTCTGTGTTCTCATATAAGGAAATTGAAGAAAGCTGTCATCTCGAATTTATTAGTCCTTGTAATGATGCCACTATTGAATTATTTCATTACTGATAGCCGATAGGCGATAGGTAGGTTTGTTGTTGCAGTTTGCAACTTTGCACACCAAACTCTTATCTACAACTCTACGGAGAACAAAAATCTTGTCTCTTTATTTTTTTAAAAAATTAAATTTTAAATCCTAAACTCTTATTTTTTATATTTTAAACCATAAACTCTACATCTTAGAAAATACACCCTACACCTAATTTCCTAAACCCTAACCAAAACCCCTAATTTAAAACTCTAAACCCTCTAATTTGAAATGGGGATATAAATGGAGACATAAAAAAGGGACAGATAATTTGGGTTCCTTTACAAACATATTACTAATATCAAACTTAATTATGTTACCTGTCCCAGTTTAGCGTTTGGAAGCCTGGCTCTAACAGCATCCTCTAGCTCCTTTCCCATCGGAGCAGCACCCGACATTACCATCCGGATAGACGAAAGGTCATATTTATCGACGTCCGGAGTCTTCGCAATGGCCAAAATGATCGGCGGAACGAAAGGGGCGATGGTTACCTTGTACTTCTCTACAAGCTCCATTAACGTCACAATCTCAAACTTTTGCATGATCAAGATGGCAGCCCCTACTCTCAATGAGCAAAGCAAGACGGAGTTGAGTGAATATATGTGGAATAAAGGCAACACGCAGAGAATCACATCTCGCTCATGGAAATAAAGGTTTGGATTCTCTCCATCAACCTGTTGGGCCACGCTCGTCACCAGACTTTTATGAGTCAACATCACCCCTTTCGGTAACCCCGTAGTTCCCGATGAGTACGGAAGCGCCATAACATCGTCAGGATTGACCTTGACAGCCGGGATTCCAATTCCATCCTCCTCCACCTGAGTCAACTCTGAGAAATGCAAACAACCCTCCGGTGGCGTATCGATCGTTATGATCTTGATGTCGTTTTCTTTGGCGAAACTCTTGACTTTCTCTGCGTATACCGCTTGAGTTATAAGCAGCTTCGTTTTGGACGCCGTCGCCTGTTTTTCAATCTCCGCCGGGGTGTAAAAGGGATTGGCGGCAGTGCTGATTGCACCTCGGAAAGATGCCCCGAGGAAAGCAAAGACGAATTCGGGCGAGTTCTGAAGCAAAAGCATGATAACATCTCCCTGTTGGATGCCGAACTTGTTGAGTCCGGTAGCCACTTTACGAGAAATGAGTTGGACTTGTGCATAAGAATATATCCGGCCAGTAGGACCATTGATCAAACAAGGACGATCTTTAAAGTGGGGAATGTTTTGAAAGCAGTATGTATGCAAAGGAAGGTGATGTGGGATGTAAATATCAGGGAGGGTGGAGCGAAAGATGAAATCATGGGGGTCTGGGTTGACCTCCATTGTTGGAGAAAGAAGGGAAGGGTGAAAGTACTGAGGACACAAAAGGAGGAAGAGAAGAGAAGAGAAAAGATGTGTGTTTGGTGTTTGGTGTTTTGGTGTTTTGGCTGATCTGGTTGGTTTGAGTTTTGGTTGAGGTAATATACAAGTAGATCCTGGTACTGGGAGCTGCTTTTTATAAAATAAAAAGTTATTATATTTTTATATTAGAATTTAAATTTATATAGATAAAATAATATATTTATTTTTAATCACTAAATTAAACAAGAAATTACTTTCATTAGACGATTTATCATTTTCTACTTGCATACTTTTCTTTTTCTTTCGGACAAAAACTCACCTAATATTAAGAGTACGCTATCGTCTTGTCAGCATCAAATCCCTTTCCAAACCTTAATCATCCATAAAATACAATTCCAAATATCATTCATTTTTTAAAAACATACAAGTTTATATTAATTGATACACTGATTATGACTTTTTCCAAAAAAAAACATGATAAATTCCTCTTGTGAAAAATTACACCTGTATAATCTAACTTATTAATATTTTAAATTTAACATGATTTTTTTTTACAATACGATCACCATAGGCTCCTGTCCCAACTTTAAACATAGGTAACAATTAGTAGCTAGTAGGGTTTTTTTTCTCTTCAAAATGTTAATTTGGGATATTTTTATCTCAGACCCAAGATAAAACTAGATTAGTTGAACCTTTCATCGACTCAACCTTGTATCTAACTGTTTACAAGATGAAAATTTTGTACTCTCACTTATCACCCTAAAAAATCTCCTTAGTTAAAATTTCTTAGGAGACAAAAGGGGTGACAGCTCTTGTCGGGGAATCCAACTCCATCTTGTTGAGAGCATCTCTGAGATCACGTTTTTGACTTTGAACCCATAGGTGATAGGTTAGCGGGTGATGAAGTGTTTAGGGCGGTAAACGACGCAACCCATACCCACCTAACAGACCACACCTGACGCTAATCTGTATGCAAATCCCAGCTGCTTCATCACGGAACAGATTCCACCTCACTGTTTTATGGAGTATTAGGATTAGAAACCAATAGAACATCAAGACTCAGCGGACACCACCACCATTTCTTTTAATGGAGGTCACCCTGACCCAGACCATACTACTCTTCACGAGTTGGATCACCCACTCACACAACTATGGCACGTCTTCCTATAATTGTCTTATTCTGGTGAACTGTCATCGATAAAAAAAAAATTACTAGGATCACGATTCATGCTATGAGACACTAACTACAAACAATGCAAATGCAAAGCTCAATATTATTTATTAAAATTAATAATAAATTATATTTTTAGGATTAAAGAATACTTTTATCATTAAATTTTTAATTTTTATTATAAAATCACGATGTCTATTAATTTTAGTTTAGTTTATTACTTATTAAGAGGAATAGGAGATGACAATAATAGGGACAGCAATAATATTTGGGATTGGGTTAAAATATAATAGTGTGTTCAGATATATGTGACTTTTATTTTATTTTTTAAAGAATAAAAAAAGTTGATGAAAACGTGTTTGGTTGCAAAATTTTAAAAATAATTTTTTAGAAAAGTTAATGCTTGTTTGCCAATGTCTTTGGATGGAGAACCGAATGGCATGATGCGATACATGTGGATTGGAGGAGGAAGAAACGTAGGAGAGAAGAATAATTATTGTAATGTAGTATTTTATTTAGTAGTATAAACATTATTGAATTGAATTATATATTTTAAAAATAGATAGGTTTAATTTTTTGAAGCTAAAAATAAAATATAAAAACTTTAACATATAATTGATCTCTTTTTTATTAAAAGACAATTAGGAGCCATGAAGCCTAAAAGAAAATAAGTATTGAATTGAAAAAATGTGTAAAGTTTGGGGTCCAAAATCAGCATTAACCATTTAATAAAACAATAACACTGCCGTATGCTCTTACCACTTCGGTTCCTCCCAAACGGCAAAACCCAAATCCCCAACCATTTGAAACAACTGCTGATCGTACCTGCGGAAGATAAAATCACTTCTCGATCTCAGGACCTGAGAGCATCACAACAAATATTCATCGTCAAAGAGGTAAATTTTGCTGATTTTGGAGATACCAATTTAGACTAGACTAATGTTAAGAAGATGGAAAAAACTCACATTTCATGGAAGAAGAAACCTACAATCTGTTTCTAAAACCCAATATTCAGTTGTATCATCTGATTATCATTCAAAGAGCAACCAATCAGATTCTGAAAATGAATGGCAGAAATTACTCAAACCATTTGACCTAGATGAACTTCGGAAATCATTCAATAAGATTACTCCTTATCAGCTTACTAAATTACTTGAATTGCCACTTGATGTTCAAACATCTTTAAAGTTGTTTCAATTTACGGGTTCACAGAAAGGCTATTGCCATACTTTTGACGTGTATTATGTTCTTATTGAAAAACTCGGGGCAGCCAAGGAATTTAAGCTTATAGATAGGTTATTGAAGCAAATGAAAGAAGAAGGGGTCGTTTTTAGAGAACCCCTCTTCATTTTGATCATGAAATGTTATGGAAGAGCAGATTTGCCTGGTCAGACTACTAGATTGTTATTGGATATGAAGAGTGTTTACTTTTGTGAACCAACATTTAGGTCTTACAATACTGTCTTAAGCATTCTGGTTGCTGGGAATTGTTATAAAGTTACTCAGAATGTTTTTTATGACATGTTAAATAAGGGTATATCTCCCGATGTTCATAGTTTTGGTTTGGTAATGAAAGCCCTTTGTATGGATAATGAAGTAGATTCTGCATGCTCACTGCTTAGGGATATGACAAGACATGGATGTGTGCCTAACTCGGTCATTTACAATACTTTGATACATGCATTGTCAAAAGGCAACAGAGTTAATGATGCTGTGAAACTTTTGGAAGAAATGTTTCTGATGGGTTGTACTCCTGATGTTCAGACTTTTAATGATGTTATCTATGGCCTTTGCAAGATCGGCAGTATCCTTGAGGCAGTGAAAATGGTTGATCGGATGCTTCTCCGAGGCTTCACTCCTGATGCATTCACTTACGGGTTGTTGATGCAAGGGTTATGTAAAACAGGCCAAGTTGATGAAGCCAGGGCATTACTACAAAAAGTGCCCAACCCAAATGTCATTCTCTTCAACACCCTGATAAATGGATATGTGTCAAGTGGACGTTTTGAAGAAGCGAAGGCTGTCGTGTATGATATCATGTTAAATATTGGCTGTAAGCTTGATGTTTTTACATTTAACATTTTGATTCATGGATTTTGTAAGCAAGGATGTCTAGGATCAGCGCTCGAATTGGTTAATGAGATGGAAAGCAAGGGTTGTAAGCCCAATGTGATAACATACTCAATTCTAATTGACAGATTATGCAAGGAAGGCCGAGTAGAGGAAGTTGGTAATGTGCTGAATGAAATGTCGGCAAAAGGAGTCAACCTGAATACTGTTGTGTATAATACCCTAATAAGTGCTTTATGCAAGGATGGTAAAATCCATGAAGCACGGGAAATGTTTGATGAAATGTCAATGAAAGGGTGTAAACCTGATATATTTACGTTTAATTCACTAATATCTGGTTTGTGCAAGGTCAATCAAACGGAAGCAGCATTGGGTCTGTATCACAACATGATGGTTGAAGGTGTTATTGCCAACAAGGTGACATACAACACTCTGATACATGCTTTTCTAAGGTGGGGTGAGATCCAAGAAGCGCTTAAGCTTGTAAATGAAATGTTATTTAGAGGATGCCCCCTTGATGAAATCACTTACAATGGCCTAATAAAAGCCCTTTGTCGAGCTGGGGCAATCGAAAAAGGCCTGGGATTGTTTGAAGAAATGATAAGGAAAGGATTTGTTATGAGTAACATATCTTGCAATATAATAATAGATGGCTTTTGTAAGGCTGGAAAAGTCAATAATGCGCTCGAATTTCTTAGAGAAATGATTCATCGAGGTTTAACGCCGGATCTAGTAACCTATAACAGTCTGATAAATGGTTTATGTAGAACTAGACGAATAAGGGAGGCTTTGAGTTTGTTTGACAAATTAGAAGCTGAAGGAATTTATCCTGATGCTATTACTTATAATACTTTGATCAGTTGGCACTGCAAAGAGAACATGTTTGATGAGGCCTGTTTATTTCTACAAAGAGGCATGGAGTCCGGCTTCATACCCAATGATGTGACTTGGTTTATATTGGTCAGCAATTGTGTAAGAGACTGTCATCAGGAGAGTTTTTCATCATCTCCGTTTAAAGCCTAGAAAAAACTTTTTTCAGTTGAAAGATTTTCTTGTTTTGCCTTGGCGTACGCTACCAAGTTTGAAAGAATTGGTCCCACCAATGTCCATAATCCCTCCATTTGGATAAATGAGCATATTCAGTATGGCTCTTATGGTTTGATTTGTCACATGCAATTGGTTAGTAAAGGCAATGCTCTGAAACAAATCAATTGGTTGATGTTGAAGCCTTGCAGTTTATTAAGGTAATTTCAATTAATATCCAGTACAGCAAATAAGACTCCATATATCAATGTTGTTTTTAAGCATTTAAAATAACTTTTTTCATCAACCTTCAACTCTGATAGGTGATCGGTGGACTCCCACATTTCTAATAGGTGTATCTTTATGGCATTTTACATTTCCAAAACTTATAGATTTTGAAGGACCTTTTATCGTTCAAATATTGATAACATTTAATGAATTAAATAACATGTTTGAACTGTTGTGAGAATATTCTGAGATACAACCTACGTTGACTACAATGCTCCATTGAACTGATTGAGTTTGCACCTGATGTAGTAGTGATTGTCATATTGTCAAGTCTAATCGAAGACTTGTTTCTATGAAGTTTTCCTGTTCGACAATTGTTTTTGTGATGGCTTTAAGTATATATGCCATTAGACCCTGAGTGTTCTCTATACTATCTATATGCTTAGTGTTTTCTGTTGTTTTTTGCGTCATCAAAACTAGAGCCAACAATTTTTGTTTGTTTAAGTTGTATGCTTAATGCTTCTTCGTGTACAAAAATTTTGGTCACCTCTCATTAGGTTGCTCCTTCTGTGCTTGCTCCCTTCAGCAAAATATTTGAAATGCATTTCAGTTGTATTCCGATTTTTACTTGCCACATTACTTGTAAATTAACGGTATATTTTCCATAGTTCCTTTTGCATGTTGTGTTCTCTCATAGCCAACAGCCATACAACCTGTTGGTAGAGTGCGTAGTGGCTAGGGATCAAACTCTGGCAACCTTAATATATATATTGGAAAAAGAAAAACACTCATATGCTATACTTTCTTTTTGTCACAGGATAAATGTCTGGTTGAGCCTCGAGCTTCGGGTTGCTGCTCAAGACAATAGCCTCCTGGCTCAGGGGACTATTCCAGTGGGGATGTGGTTTTTATTTAACCTGAAAATGTGGGAACTCGATACTTAAGGTATATTGCCAACATGAGTTAAAAAAAAATTGTGCACGTGGATTGAAATTTCTGGAGTAGTAGTGTAGTCATCCAAGTAGTAGATGAGGATGAAAGCTTAAGAAAAGTGGAGGTATAAAATTGTAGACGCTTTGCTCTGTTAGCATTTGATACACCTTGAGTCATATCTATCACGTGAAATGGTCAATATTTGGATGATAAGACATTTTTATACTGTCCATGGCATTAAATTAGGGAGAGTGATGGTAGATGCATTGGCTTCATCGCTTTTTGATTTCATTTGGTTCATGGTTTCTATATTCCCTTGCATGTCATTGTAGTTGTAGGTACCCTCGCGTAAATATCCGCGACATGCCTTTGTCTATGTTGATCTATTTCATGTTTATGTGATGATATCCTCTCTCATTTTATTTCCATTCATAGTTTGATACTGCAAATTTGATGAAGCAGCTTAGATTGATCTTTAAGGAAAATGATGGATCCGTTACTTGTTGAATGATTCAGGTTTTAGGGATTCATTCTTTCAAAATCTTAACATATTTAGCCATTTGCATCAAGCTCAAACTTCCTTCTTGCAAGATTGGTGCTTACACGTTTACCATTAAAATGGAATCCATTATCCATGGCTATGCCAAAATAACCCCAGCTGGAAAGTAAATTTGGCGGGTGACAGGGTTCATTCCTTCCATCGAAGGATTCTGCAGCCTGCAGGCTTAGGTTCCATGTTCCAACCCATAAATGTCTACCATTTTTGTTGTTTTTCTTTTGGATTTAAGCTAAACCCTTTCGGTGGAACTATGAACTTTGCTTTCATTTATTAATATTTAATTTTGTTGAAAAAAGAAAGAAAGAGAGAAATGCCGAGTTAAACTTGTAATTTTTATTGGAATAACACATTTAAAAATTAAATCTTATTGCTTTTTTTTGACTAGTATATGTTTTTAAGCTAGACGTTAATGTGATGTATTACAATTTACAATCAAAAGTTATAAATTATACCAACGCTGATTAATCTTTTCAAATGGTCAGTATGGGTTAGTCTCTTAGATCGGGTTTATTGTTCAAGTCAAGTTTAGAGTTCTGTGAAAACAGTAGCACGTTAATTTATTTTCAAAGTCCACCCAAATATTTTGTATGATTTATATTTGATATTTGTAATTCTTCATTTAATAATTTAACTTTTGATTTGAGTCCAGTCGTCGAAATTGACTTTCTGTCCCTTGCAGTTCAATGGAATCGTTTCAATGTCTTTAAAACAAAATGGAGTTTAAAATAGCCGGCAACAAAGACAGAGACCTGATGGTATGGCCAGGGGCTTCTGATTGTCAAAAGAGATTTCATAATTTAATACCAGTTATTTGGAAATTTTAAAATGGGTGGAATAAGTTTAAAATAAAGATAAAACTTGTACAGATTCAACTGGTAATTAAATCCTAACGAAACTGTAATTTTAATGCAATATAATTTCTTAAATAAAACAATTACTAGTATTGATTAATAATTCAAACCCTCTCTAAAAACATTTCACACTGACTGTTGGCCTGCCCTCAACCTCAACATCACTTGGTATTTGATTAAATTACAGTAGTACACTACTGTCGACTCTCTTTTTATTTTCTATTTGCTTTCGTTTTAAATGTAACTTTAAATTCTAAAATTCAATTATTTATAAAAATTACAATTTTCATTATTCCTCTATCAAATATAAATTGTATTTCCTCCCAATTCCCCTGACGTTGATCGTCACCGTTTCCGGTATCACCACGTTGCCTATCTCTGCTCCGCATACCACACGGTCGGTTGAGACCAGTCCCAGTCCCAGTCCCAGTCCCAATCCCAAGAAAACACTTACACGAGCACTGAATCAATAAAAAGCCTGGCGGTGCGAACTGCTAAACCATCCACAAACTTTACTTTTCTTTTCTGGATCTTTTATTCCAAGACTTGACTGGGACTGGGACTGGGACTGGGATCCAAGTGCTTGGATTATATGACTTGATACCCATTTCAAATCAGTTTCCAATAAAGGCTTAAAAGACGAATCATAGAGATTTAACAGAATTCCCAAAACTTCACGACCTCTAGACGCCAAATACAAAATAAACCAACACCTGAGTGGCTGATGATATTATGTTTCATTTGAAAACACCAACTTCACTTAGTTATGATTAAAAAAGGAATTTACCTGTTATCAGAAATCGACCTTTAAAAAAATTAAAAGATAATTTGTATATTTTAATCGGTAATGAATTTATTTTGAACATCTTTGCGGATTTTTCAAAGGTGAAAAGAATCGACTGTTAAAGAAAGGCATTTGAAAATTAACCATGGTTAAGAAAGGGGTTAGGTGGGTAAGGGTTTGACGAGTCGGGTCTGGTAGGCGTTGGAGCTCCCCTCCCTTTTTAATCCCCCTCAATCAAGTCTGTTTGGCATCGCACCTCTCTCTCTCAACTACCACCGAACTCCATAGCTTCATTTCAACAAAGAAGCCGAGACAAGGTGCCTGTCTGGACAACGCAAAGTATTCTGCACCTCTTATAATAAAAAAGCAAATGGAGTCTTCTTCTTCTTCTTCTGGTTCCTTGCAAGTTTCGCCTCTCGATCTCATGTCCGCTATAATCAAAGGAAATATGGACCCTTCCAACGCTTCATCCCACTCTTCTGCCCAGGTAGCCACAGTTCTTTTCGAGAACAGAGAGTTCGTTATGATTATAACTACCTCCATCGCTGTGATCATCGGCTGCGTCGTCGTTTATGTATGGCGTAGATCCGCTTCTCAAAAGCCCAGGCAACTCAGCCCTCCTAAGCCTTTCATCCTCAAAGAAACCGACCTCGAAGTCGAGGATGGAAAGAAGAAAGTCACCATCTTCTTCGGTACTCAAACCGGCACCGCCGAAGGCTTCGCCAAGGTTCCACGTTATATAGATACATATTGATTTCCTTTTTATAAATTCTATTTCTTATTTTTCTCCATCATTATTTGCTTAATAAATATGTTTTTCAATACTCAGGCACTAGTTGAGGAGGCAAAAGCACGGTATGAAAAGGCCACTTTTAAAATTGTAGATTTGGTAAGTTTAAGTTCGACGTTTCTGTTTCTGTTTTTGAAATCGAATGGGTGATTTTAATCGTTCAACTTGTTGGTACTAAAAATAGGATGATTATGCGGCGGATGATGATGAATACGAGGAGAAGCTGAAGAAAGAGAGTTTAGCTTTCTTCTTCTTAGCCACGTGAGTTGTTTCGAATAACACACAGTCACACACAGATATATTTCTAATGATATTAATATCTTTCGTATCTGCTGTATATTTATTAGGAATTGTGTTTTGCTGATATGGTTAATATATTAATTTTGTAGTTACGGAGATGGCGAGCCAACAGATAACGCTGCTAGGTTCTATAAATGGTTCACTGAGGTAAATTTTAATTGTGATTAGTAAAACACCATAATTAGATTGTTTGTTTTAGCAAATTGTGATGATTTGAAGTTATATCTGGATTTTTTAATGAGCTATTATTGAACTGTGATGGTTTGGTAAGTAGGGGAAAGAGAGGGGAGAATGGCTTCAGAACTTGACCTATGGAGTTTTTGGCCTTGGTAACAGACAGTATGAACATTTTAACAAGGTTGCAAAGGTGGTTGATGAGATCCTTACTGAGCAGGGTATACTTCTTATTTTCCTTTTATCTTCATCTGCTTATAAATGAGTTCCTCCATTCTTAATTCTATTGCCTTGCCTTTTGTCTTAATGGCTTCTTAGTCGGAATAATGTTTTAATGTATGCTAACTATTTTGTTTATACGTGAACTATTTTCTTCATCTTCACCTGGTTATAAATGAGCTCCTCATTTTTAATTGTATTACCTTAATGGCTACTTAGATGCAAAATGTGTTATGTTTGCTCTAACCGATTTTGGAGTTAAATTGTCATAAATATTATTTAATTCAATAAATTGCAATAATGTGCATGCATTTAGTTGGCATATTACCACAAGCCGCATTCTAGGTATCCCACTTCATCAGAAATTATAACATTACTTACCTATAGTAACTTTAATGTTCCATGAGGGTAATGCTTTATTCGAGAAGATGAAAGCAGAAGTTTAATACTATATTTTTTATCAAATAGTGGACAAATTATACCTTTTAAAAATATTCTGTCTCAGAAACCTGGTAGTGCTGAATGCCAATAAAAACTTTAGCATGCATTGCAATGCAGGATTATAGTCTGCACTCTGCATCATTTGATAAAACAAAATTTTTGCTTCTTTTATTTCAAGTTTATGAAAGTTTTAAATAGACGTACCAACAGTTTATATTTATATAGTTGAATTTGTTGATGTAGTGAATACTTAGATTCATGTAGTAAAAGACAGGTTACTGTTTGTTTCATGTACATCTTCATCTTATTTTCACCAAATCAGGCGCCTATTTGCTAACACTCCACTTATTATATTTGTAGGAGCAAAGCGCATAGTTCCTTTGGGTCTTGGAGACGATGATCAATGCATGGAAGATGACTTTACAGCATGGTATTAAGAACTTCAATGCTGTTTTGAATCAATGGTTGTTCCTTTTTTCCCTTTTATCATTTATTGAACTATTTTGCTTTTCTAGGCGTGAATTAGTATGGCCCAAGTTAGATCAGCTTCTACGTGATGAAGATGACATGACAACTGTTTCTACCCCATACACTGCTGCCGTTTTGGAATACCGTGTTGTATTTTATGATCCTGCAGATGCACCACTTGAGGATAAGAACTGGAGTAATGCAAATGGTCATGCTATTTATGATGCGCAACATCCATGCAGGTACCTAGAATGATTTTTCCAGATGTCCAGGTATCTATTTTGTTTGATATGATTCTTTGATAATTCTGACCTTTTCCCACCCCACCTGAAGGTCTAATGTGGCTGTGAGGAAGGAGCTTCATACTCCTGCATCTGATCGTTCTTGCACCCACCTTGAATTTGACATTGCTGGCACTGGACTTTCGTAAGTTGCTTTCTTGAGTCTTTGGCTACCGGATTGGAAATTTTGGTGTTACTATAATGCCACTCCCCCCCTGTAATCCACATTATCTAATACTAGATGCCCGAGTGCAGCTAACTTGAATTTTTCTTTTTTAACGTCATATTGAAATTTGTCTTCTCATAATCATCTTCCTTTTCAGATATGAAACAGGGGATCATGTTGGTGTTTACTGTGAGAACCTTGATGAAGTTGTAGATGCAGCATTGAGTTTATTGGGTTTATCACCAGACACTTATTTCTCTATTCATACCGATAAAGAGGACGGTACACCATTTGGTGGAAGCTCCTTGCCTCCTCCTTTTCCACCTTGTACTCTGAGAACATCACTGAGACGATATGCTGATCTTTTGAGCTCTCCAAAAAAGGTTAGACTATTTTATTGATAAACATATTACGGGAGTCTTCTGTGTAAATAAAAGACTAATTCTTAATGCATTCCACTTTCAGTCTGCCTTACTTGCTTTGGCTGCTCATGCCTCTGATCCAACTGAAGCCGATCGACTAAGACATCTTGCATCGCCTGCTGGAAAGGTTAGAGGATTGAATTCACTTCACCACTTTTACCCTATTTTGCTGCCTATTTGTATACTGATACAACATCTGGCCTCTTATTATACAGGATGAATACGCACAGTGGATTGTTGCAAATCAGAGAAGCCTCCTTGAGGTTATGGCTGAATTTCCTTCAGCCAGGCCCCCACTTGGTGTTTTCTTTGCATCTGTTGCTCCAAGGTTGCAGCCTAGATATTATTCAATCTCATCCTCGCCAAGGTATCTTATTTTTTGTACCATTTCCTACATTAGCATCCTTCTACTGTCTCAAATTTATTAGTCTAATCTAATATTTTTAAATATATTTGCACATATTTACCTTCCATAACCATGTTTCAGGATGGCACCATCTAGGATTCATGTGACTTGTGCATTGGTTTATGAGAAAACGCCAACAAGTCGTATTCACAAAGGAGTTTGTTCAACTTGGATGAAGGTACTCAAGATGTTTTCTGGTGCTCATTTATGTAGTTAGGAGGGTTCAACCCTTTAAGTTATGTTCAGGAAATAAATGATATCCACTTCCTGATTGATAACCTATTAGCATCCTTTATTTTTAGTCTAAAAATGCAAAATCCTTTTCCATTAAAGACTAGTAATCTTATAGTTTTTATGCTCATCTACCCTATATTGTTCCAGAATGCTGTGCCCTTGGAGAAAAGCCAGGACTGCAGCTGGGCACCCATTTTTGTCAGGCAATCAAACTTTAAACTTCCTTCAGATACTAAACTGCCCATTATTATGATTGGCCCCGGTACTGGATTGGCTCCTTTCAGGGGATTCCTTCAGGTAGGTTTTGTCATATTTTCTAGGTTCATCATGTTAGAGAAAATTTTATAAACTAATTGTTTTTGTTTTTCTCCCCTTTTCAGGAAAGACTTGCCCTGAAAGAAGCTGGCGCTGAACTGGGTTCATCCGTATTGTTCTTTGGCTGCAGAAACCGGCAAATGGTGAGTCTCGCACTCTCTGATCCTATGATTAGTTTTATTTATATCTGCGGTGATTTTAGGGATACATTTTGTACTTAAAGTAGGAAGTTTAATGCAACAACACATTTGTTTTCAGGATTACATTTATGAAGATGAGATCAACAACTTTTTGAGCCGCGGTGCACTTTCTGATCTTGTGGTTGCCTTTTCACGTGAGGGAGCTACCAAGGAATACGTGCAACATAAAATGATGGAGAAGGTAATGGGCATATTTCACCTACCATGAATCTCTTTTGATTAGTTGTAGGGTTGAGTTCTCCTACTCCTCCCATTATTATTATTTTTGATATGAATATGATGCTCTGAAACTGACCCATGTCCCCCTTGTTTCCAGGCCTCATACATCTGGGACATGATTTCTCAGGGAGGTTACCTATATGTGTGTGGTGATGCCAAGGGAATGGCTAGAGATGTCCATCGAACTCTACACACTATTTTGCAAGAGCAGGTATGTTTGGAGTACATTATACATATACTTGCTGATGTGTGATTGCCAGCCTCTTTACTATTAGTTGGTTGTTTTTCCTAGGATTGTGTACCAACTTTGTCTGTGTATTTCCTTTCAGGGATCACTGGACAGCTCAAAGGCAGAGAGCCTTGTGAAAAATCTTCAAATGAGCGGTCGGTATCTACGTGATGTATGGTGATGATGATTCCTATGAGAATACTTACATACATACATACCTGTCATTGTTTGTACGTAACGGATGTTTGAGACCTGTGGTGGACTGAAATTTATTGTGTCTTGAAGTTGGAGAAGTGTTTTGATTCTTTTTTATTTGTTGCATAATTTTGTAGGATGTAATATTTTTATGACATAAACTTGTACTTTACTCGTGAGTATTGGAATGAAAGGGCCAGTCGGTTCTAATGTTACCCTACTGATTTGTCAAAGTTTGTATAATATTATTATTCTCAAGGGATTGTTTCTTCACCCCTGACCCTGAGGTAAGACTTACCGGTAATCCCTGCGCTTAGCGTTCATACAAGTCAACAAACTCAAAGGTGAGTTCGATATTTACAGAAGTGAGTGTACAGTACATTCTCGAGGTTAGAAAAAGAAAATAACAATTGAATATAATATCTAAGTACCTATTCAAAAATTTAATTAAAATACTAAATTGTGAAATGAAAATGATATTTTGCTTGCACTCATAAATTTGTCTATACTAAGATATTGAATGCTGAGGCTGAGAGGCGACCATGACATCCCTGTGTGCTGTGGGCAAAACATGAACTATTTTGATTTGATAACGAGTGTAATGAAATGTACCGGAAGCGAGTTGGCAGCAAATGAATCCAGAAGCGTGAGCTGAAGTGTACTGGCCAATGCCCAATGCCCAATCGGTTGGTGTTGAATGGGTACAGGTAGATCACCTCTCGTCTTCACATAGTTCCCTCAGGTTCACGGCACTCTCACCACACATCACGCTTGGGTTAGACATGAATGGCATGCTGCTCAGTCTTTCAAATTAATAATAATAATAAATTACCAATACATATTTTTCTTTAATTTATTTTATATCAGTCCAATATAGACACTTAATAAAAGAATTCTACTGTTTAATTTTAAAATTAAACATTTAATGTTTTTTTAAAAATTCTACTGTAATAATTATTTTTAAAATTTTATCTATCTACCGATCTAATTTAATAAAAGAAATGTATGCAATTTTACAAACATCTATAGACCAACAATAGTTTCCTATTTTTGTGACATTTAGTAACGTTGAAATCGATGGACAGATGACGTGGAATCTATGGGATATTTCTCAGGTCTTGACTTTAGGTTATGGGATCCTATTGTTGTTTTAGACATGATGTACTGTTGTCTTTTTTCTTAGTCTCTGTTCTACACCTGCCTATTCCTAAGAATGATTCTTAGATACTGGCATGTCTAAACTGAGATGTAAGCCATCCGCCAAACCATTTACTCTGGTAATAACGTCGGCACGGGAGTTAGGTTTATGCATTTTCAAACGCAGGCAAACCCCACTCACTTGGGTTGAAATCTGGTAAGGAGCTAAGAACTTGGTCTGCTACTGCTATTGCTATTGCATGGTGGGAGCTGTCGAGCCTTGGATCTGGAACCATCACCGTATTCCTATAGTGCGTGGAATAAAAACAGGAAAATAAACTCTTGTCAGAAAGAATTCGATGCATTTAGTAACGATTCCTCTTTCCAGACTGACTGACTGATTTTCTAAGTACTATTCTTCGCAGAGTTTATATATCGAATAGGGAGCGAGAATTCTATACGGCATATGCATTGCCTTCCAAGTTCCATCCATACCCAAAACAATTTCAATCTGCGACTGGGCATACATTTAAACAGTCGAAAAGGCATCTTGATTGGGATAGTTTATACCCAAGTGCTCCACTCTGGTCTTGGATTCAACGGATAGTTACTTCACATATACTAATATTTAATACAAGTATCTCTCTCACCTTGTTTTTACTAAAAATAATTGAACACGCTTCTCAAAAAAATACTTCAACATTTAGTACTATTTTATTCTATGTCAAAATAAATCTTTTTAATTACTCTTGTTGATGTGATATTTCCCTCATAATGCTATAACCGACAATCCTTGATGAAATATATAAACAATGAAGCTTAGCTCACATGGCAATATAACTGTCCATGTTACTCAATACTGTTGCAAGAAACACACACATGTGACTACCAATGCGTTTACGGTGTATGGCAAGGGAATCTAGAATGGCATTCAACTTTAGCTCCATGTCCTTTCAGCTGGCTCACACAGATTTGAGAACAACAGGCAAGAGATGACCTTTAGTCTCATGACCTGAGGAGATAGATCCAAGATACAACAACTGAACAAAACACAATAAATAACTAAATAAACAATCTGTTGTACCAAAGACTCAAGGGGAAGTCGGAAATGTTGTTTATGAAATTTGATACATGCATTGATTCCAGACACCCACTGTTAGTTACTCCATTATTAAAACATCAAAGATGTTCATTCTAAATTACGGCAAAACAGATTCAGAGACACCTAAAAAAATACTGGACTGTGTTGACTACATTGCAGAATGAAATCTGAGTTGTCGCACTGCAGACAAAATAAGTTGATACATCTTGAGGTTGAGGAGATGGATTTACCTGTTGTTTGATCTACACCACATAGCAACCACTTGCTCTCAACTTGAATACAGTACGAAAGGCACTGCAGTGCATTAAAATAAACATAAGACTCTTTCCATGGTTTAAAATCATGAATTAATGTCATCGCATTAGAATTACTCAGAAATTTAGGATGCCACTAAATGTACAAGTATTTGATGAAACTTTAAAGGCACATACATACATGAACTACTCCCAATCCTAAACATGGTCCAATATATCAATGGTTATTAAACAGAAAACAGGCACTAAAGTACAAGTCATAAATTAAAGAAGAGAAAGAGCTCACCAACTAGAAAAATGGTCATCAGTAAAATGAGAGTGAGTTGCAGTGAACAACTAAACTGCAAGTGCATCGGACTATGTAATTGTCCCTGTAATGCACCAACACAACCAAAGCACTGCAATACATTGAGTTTATTAGGTTCACTGAGAACTTAGCAAAATTCATGCTCAATATGATGATTATAAAAGCATTGTAGCATATCATAAAATCAGCATAGAGAAGAAATAAAAGTATACAATGCCCGGCCCCTCTCCTGATTCTTACCTGATTGAATAAATTAATTGCACCCTTCACCTGTGGAAGCTCTCCACACCTTTGCTTATGGAAGAAAGGCTTGGATCCTTTTTCCTTAGGTGTCGCCTCCATACAAGACCTGATTTGGCTTCTATCTTCATATTCATCAGAGATTACAATTTTCAACAAACCAAAATTTGGTGAGCTCCATGTTCTCCGTGCTCTATTTGTTCTATCATGTCCAGAACTAACATCATCTGTCTTTCCATAACTCTCTCCATCTTCTACATCAATGAAACACTCAACATCCCTGCCAAATTCATTAAAATATTTGACTTCAGGTGTATTCCCATTGCGAAAAGCATTGACACTGGGATCTGTGTCCTTTTTCTTCAGCAAAAAAGTGTTTTTCTTAGATGGATGCAAGCTTGGAGAGGTTCCGGAAAGGAACATGGCCAAATTATCACATTCTTCTTTATCCAAATCTACCCAACGAAGGGGCTGCTTTCCCTCCTTAATATTAGCTTCTTTTAATGCAGCTTCTACACGGTGAATCTGACTCTCAATGGCAGCAATAAATTGTCTGTGCCTAGATGTTCTACTATCATCACAATGATGTCCATGGCTCAATCTTACAGCTCTCTCAAACTCTTCCAACTGAATGCATCCACAGTTTAACACCGAGCAACTATTAAAAATTAGCAAATGGCAGGGTAAACACTAACAGACAGAGCAGAAAAAATAAACTTCAATTAATGTGTACCATGGTTGACAAGAACATTCGTGTAAAAGTTGACAAAAGTACAACAATGCTTAATGTCAGTTTCAATATTTGTTTCAAGTTGGAAGTGCAAAAATGTCTGTTCTTTGAGTCTATAACAACAGTAAATCATAAATTGAACAATCTGGGTTAATACTAAATTCAAAAACTGTAATAAAACCCCAATTCCTCAAGCTTCCACAAAATAGATAAAAAGTAATGATTTCTAGCAAATACTAAAGTCCAGACTGTGATAAGTCATAAGTGTAACTTATCGACTGAAGCAGAAAAAGAGGATTTGTGATTTTATTTCAAAGAAAAAGAAGAAAGAAAAGGTAGCACACCTGCAACTCTCGACAAAGTTCAGCCGAATCTCTAACTTTTTGCCCTTTTGACCCCTCTGTGGTTCACATCCTATATGCTGATTCCATTCTGTAAAAGAGAAACCAAGAACATAATAGAAGCTGAAGCTTCTTATATAAATCCATGTTCAAGAATGTTTGAAGCTGAAACTTGTTATAAACACTGTTATGTGGTTGATTACAAATATAGAACATTCAAAATCTTCAATAAATTTTGCAAAGCACATGCATGTATACTTCCTGGTAGTAGTTATTGTTTAGTAATAGAAAAATAAACCTAAAGGAAAAGGTCAGCCTTTTATATTTATTTTCTTTTTCAACAATCACTGTCTTCTTATTTCCTACTTTGTCAGGATTAGAAGAGGCAGAAGGAGGAAATGGTCAAACAAATTTCTCAAAGTGAAGTGAAGGAAATTAAGCATGAACAATAAAAACATCCAAATAAAACTGTGCAATTATGACAACAATTACAGTTTCTAGAAAATATTCCATTAATCCATGCAAAACATACTAATTCTATGGAGATTGCTACTTGCTAGTATTATACCAAATCAGTTGAAGCACTCCGAAAGAAGATAGAAAATACTCACATGATCAACCAAACTCCATTTATCCTACTAGAAAAAGAAGCTAAAGCTGAGAAATAAGAAGGCAATGAAATGGACAACGGAACATACGCATCAGCGGATTCTTGAACCTCTTCTGCTGCAGAAAAGAAGGCGTCCTTTTTCCATAAATCAAAGCTGTTAACAGCCATCATCTTCTTCACCCTTGAAAAGCTTGAAACCAACTATATTTATGAAATTAGAGATTTACAAAAGCGTGGGGAAAATGACAAAAGAGACATAGTGGCCATTGCTGAGTTGGTCCGCCCATTTTGTACAGATTCAAGTTCATTTAAACAGGTAATAGGTACTACTTTTCTATTAAAAATTCTCGTATAGTACACAAGATCAAAATACATCATGTATTTAAGCAGTTAAAGCGGTCGTTGAGTGCATCATTTACAATCAAGATGCGGCGTGTCTTTCACAATCCACTCCAGGACCAGGAGGCATGCCACTTGACACTTTGCCAGTGTCATGAGTGGGTAGTATTAAAATGGACTGGAATCTGGATGATGGAGCCCTGCCTTGTGGCTGGCCTGGGGTTGTAAATTCTAATAAAATGGAGCCTTGTGGCTGGCCTGGGGTTGTAAATTGTAATAAATAATACTAGTAAGAGTCAGATTCCTATTCCTATTCCTATTCCTATTCCTATGGTCCATGCGCCACAAACACAACTCATTAAAACCCTCCAGGCTCCAGGCCTATCTTTTAAAGTTGATCTTCGCTTCGACTAACCCAGATGAATGCAGTTGAGCTTAGAGCCCTGGGTAGACCAGGACCATTAATTAATCCATTTTGAACCTAAACAACTTGGATGCTTAGCAATAGCATACCTCTTGTACCAGTCATTTGATTTAAATAAAATTGATTGAAGGATAAGTTTAGTAGTCAAAATGTAGACTAAATGAACAGTAATGGGTCAAAAGTACTCATCAAATCAATTTTTAAAAGAGATTCAATAATAATAAATAAACATACATTTGGTGATATATTAATTTTCATTGCTCTAATGACTCAAGTCACACATAAAGAGTTAAAGTGAAAATTCCAGCATAATATATTTTCACAATCTTATTTAATAATGTTCATGGTTAAGAATCAAAATCTTAAAAAGTTTATGGATTGTTTTCCGAGATTCTCAAGTTTAGTTAATTTTTTTCCCTTTCATATTTAAAAACATCTATTCAAATTACAATGGTCTTTTTTTCTTGGTCGCATTGTCATTAGCATCTGATGCTCCATTCGAGATTAATGTCTATTGGCTACCATTGACGAAGAACACACCCTTGTAATCCACTTAAAATTTTGAAATAGGATAGTGCATAATATATTCTCCACGGGAGGAAGTCCAGGAATTATGGATCGGTTCAGGTTCAGCACCATAAAAAGACAAGATTAGATTCGGGTTTTACAATCTGTTGCAAACAACGGCGACCAGTTATTTCATATTTAACAAATTCGACAAGTAGAGCGTAAACAATTTAATGTAGTTGTGAATCATGAGAAAAATAATTAGAGTTAGTTTGTAATTTTTGAAGTTGGCCAACCTCATAGATTTATAAACAAGAAATTTCGTTGGAAGGATAGTTATCAAAATGAACTTCTAACAATTAAATTTTGGTAATCGAAAATGGTGGAATATGGCGTGGCCAATGTCCATGTGGGATCAGTCTATTCAAACCAAGTTGTAGTTTTAAGAGAATGTTACTAAGCCATGTGTGACGGACTTACTTCTCTCGAACTTGATCTGTGCGGCGCTAACAATTCCCGAGCTATGTTAGCAAGCCTTATTAGACCCTTCTTGATGGCTTGGCTTGAGAAAGACAAGAGAAGGCAAAAAGTTTAACAAGAATGCTTTGTATTAAGCTTTTAAGAAGGCTTTACAAGGATGCTTACAAATGCTAAGTGTGTTGCAAAATGAAGGGGGTGGCCCTATTTATAGGTTCCCACCTCCCGAATGGACGGCTAGGATCGTTTTGATCCAACGGTTACAATGTTGTCTCCTAAAATATCTAGAAGCACTATCTAATTCTAGAGAAATCTACAAGTGTGTATACTTATCCACATGTATCCAAAATGTTCTAGAGAACTCCAGGGTCTTCCGGAGTAGTCCCGAGCCTTCTAGGTTCTCCCGGGTGTATATGGACTTGTGTAGAACGTCCCGGACCTTTCTAGAACAATGTGGGTTGTGCTTGGCCGTCCTAGATCCTTCAAGTGCCTTCCTTGGTGCTTGCATGCTTCAAAATGGCCCAAGGATGGCCAAAACCTCGGTTGGACTGATGGGAAAAGAAGTGGGCGGTGACATTCTCCCCCACCTAAGCTCGCGACGCCCTCGTCGCGCCTTGATTGAATTGAGCAAGTTGGTCTTTGAATTGCCATAGTGCATCTTCCCTTTCCCAACTTGCTTCGGCAATGGGCAGTCCCTTCCATTTGATGAAGTATTCTTTATAGCTGGGAACGCCTCTTCTTCGAATGACCCAGTCAGCGAGCACTTCCTCAACTTCCTTGTCAGAGGAAGTGACAACGGCTGTTGGTGCTCTAGTGGATAAATTCCTTGAAGGATCTTCCATGTCCTCATGATAAGACTTTAATAGACTAACATGGAAGATAGGGTGGATTTTGAGCCTTGAAGGCAATTAGAGCTTATAAGTTACCTTGCCCACACGTTTGAGTACTTGAAATGGTCCCTCATACTTGCGGACAAGTCCCTTGTGCACCTTGCGAAAGACCTTGAATTGTTGTGGCAAGAGCTTGAGCATGACAAGGTCTCCTTCCTTGAACTCCAAGTGCCTTCGCTTTGTGTCGGCCCATTTCTTCATTCGCTTGGCAGCCTTATGTAGTGCGGCTCGAGCTAACTCGTTTTGCTCATGCCATGACTTAGCAAACTTGAAGGCTGCAGGGCTCTTCCCTTCATAGCGGGTGGCAAGGGAAAGCGGAGTGGATGGTTGATGTCCCAAGACTAACTCGAAGGGACTTTTATTGGTGGCCTCACTCTTTTGCAAGTTGTAAGAGAATTGCGCCACGTCTAAGAGCTTGGCCCAATCCTTTTGATTGGCACTCACATAGTGCCTCAAATAAAGCTCCAAGAGTGCATTGACCTTCTCAGTTTGCCCATCACTTTGGGGATGAAAACTTGTGGAGAAGTTAAGATCAGACCCGAGCATCTTAAACAATTCGGTCCAAAACCTCCCGGTGAAGCGAGGGTCTCGATCACTTATGATGCTTGTTGGAACACCTCAAAGCTTAACCACATTGCGAAGGAAAAGCCTAGCTGTTTCCTCGACTGGGCAATCAGGGGATGCGGCTATGAATGTGGCATACTTGCTAAACCTGTCCACAACAACAATGATGCTCCCGAATCCTTCGGACTTAGGTAAGCAAGTAATGAAGTCCATGGAAACACTTTCCCAAGGCCGCTCCGGAATGGGTAGAGGGTCTAGAAGTCCCCCGGGTTTGTGTTGGACGATCTTGTCTTGTTGACACACAAGACAAGTCCTCACATATTCTTCAACGGCATCATGCATACGGGGCCAATAATAAGATGCCTTTAAAAGTGCAAGGGTGCGTCGCATACCTGAGTGGCCTGCCCATAAGGAATCGTGGCACTCCTTGATTAAGTCCTTTCGTAAGTTGCCCCACCTCGGCACATAAAGACGGTTGCCTTTGGTGTAAAGTAGACCATCACTTAACCAAAACCGTCGGGTTTTGCCCTCACTCACCAAGGCGATGATGGTTTGGGCAAGCGACTCTTGTTGCAACCCTTCGTTGATCCTATCAAGGAGTGAGCTGGTGACTTTGCTTATAGCAGCAAACTCCGCTTTGCGGCTTAATGCATCTGCGACCACGTTGGCTTTTCCCGGCTTGTATTGCATAACATAGTCAAACTCGGCCAAGAAATCTTGCCACCGTGCTTGCTTTGGACTTAGCTTTTCTGGGTCTAGAAGTAGCTCGTGGCAATATTGTCGGTTAAGATCAAGAACTTTGACCCAAGAAGATAATGTCGCCACACCCTAAGGCAATGGATGATTGCGGTCATCTCCTTCTCTTGGACGGTGTAGCGTCTTTCGGTGTCGTTGAGCTTCCGACTCTCGTAGGCAATCAGATGCCCATCTTGCATAAGGACTCCTCCGATGGCAAAGTCCGAAGCATCGGTGTGCACCTCATAGAGCTTGGTGTGGTCGGGTAGGCTAAGCACCGGCTCTTCGCTAATAGTCTTCTTCAAGTCTTCAAAGGCTTCTTGACATTGTTGTGTCCATACCCACGGCTTGTTTTTCTTGAGAAGTTCAGTGAGCGGTGTAGCCCTTGCGGAGTAGCCTTTGATAAAACGTCGGTAATAGTTCACCAACCCAAGGAATGATCTTAACTCGTGTACCTTGGTGGGTGGCTCCCAATCTTGGATGGCACGCACCTTACCATCCTCCATCATGAGCTTTCCATCCTTGATCATATAACCCAAGAAGTTTACCTCCGGCTTGGCGAAGGAGCACTTTTCCTTCTTGATGTATAGCTGGTTCTCCCGCAGAACCTTAAGCACTTCCCTTAGATGTTCAACATGTTCCTCTAAGGTATTGCTATACACCACTATATCGTCAAGGTAGACGACCACGAAGCGATCAAGGTATGGATGGAATAACTTGTTCATCAAGGTGCAAAATGTGGCTGGGGCATTTATCAGACCGAAGGGCATTACTAGGAATTCATAAGACTCGTACCTTGTGACGCATGTTGTCTTCGGCTCATCGCCTTCCGCTATGCGCACTTGGTAGTATCCCGAGCGAAGGTCTAGCTTGGTAAAGTAGCGAGCATGACCAAGCTGATCGAAGAGGTCGGAGATCAAAGGGATAGGGTACTTGTTCTTGATAGTTACCTTGTTAAGTGCTCGGTAGTCTATGCACATTCTAAGAGAGCCATCCTTCTTCTTTTGGAAAAGGACTGGTGCCCCATATGGTGCCTTGGATGGCCTGATGAACCCGGAGTCGAGCAGCCCCTTTAGTTGTTTCCTTAATTCTTCCAATTCTGGGGGTACCATACGATAGGCACTCATGGCGGGTGGCTTTGTGCCTGGCTCTAGCTCGATCTTATGGTCCACCTCTCTCCTTGGTGGTAGTTGCTTGGGTAGCTCCGGTGGTGCAACGTCCCTAAACTCATCGAGTACTTTGACTACCTCCCTTGGTATGTCTTTGTCGGGCTTGATCTCCTCATCATCATACTCACTAAGGATAGCAAGATAGCTTTCCTCGTTTCGTTTGATGCCCTTCTTAAATTGAATTGCCGAGAGCACCTTGGTGTCTTGCTTGGTGGCCCTAGTCGTTGGCACCACACAAGCTTGGTTCCCATCAATGATGCACATTGTATTGGCGAAGGGGATGGGAAATGCCTTGACCCGGTCTAGGAACTCGAGTCCTAGAACAATCTTAAAGTCGTCCATGGGTACGACTGAGAAATCTATGTGGCCCGACCATGAACCCACGTTGGTCTTCACTCCTTGGGCAATACCATGTATTGGTCGGGCGGCAGAGTTAACTGCCTTGATGGAGCCTCCTCCTCTCGATGCCTTGAGACCTAACCTTTTGGCCTCTTCGAGGGAGACAAAGTTGTGGGACGCACCTGTGTCTATCATGGCCTTTGATGCTTTCCCATTGATGGAGACGTCCACGTAGAGCAAGCCTTTGGCTTCGGTCTTTGGGGTGGACTGAAGCACGTTAAGAAGCTGTAAAGACCCCATCTGGACTCCTTCGTCCTCTTTGTCGGTGTCTTCTCGATGCTTTGCAAGGAGCGAGTTAAGGGCTTGTCTTTGGGGGCACTTTCGGACCCAATGGTCCCCGTCACAGATGAAGCATTTGTTGGATGGTGCCCTCTTTGATCCACGATTATCTTTGAACTTGCCCTTGTCTTTGTTCTTCCACGAGGATGAATCCTTGGGCTTAGGTGGGTGATCGTCGCGATGACTCTCTTTATGTTGGCTCTTCTCTCCCCCACCTTTGGCTTGGCCACTCTTCTTATCCTTCGGCTTGTGGGACTCCTTGTGGCTAGAGTAGTCAATTAAACTTTCGGCCACAGCGATAGCATCGGCAAGGGTTTGGACTCCCCTACGTCGAAGCTCGACTTTAGCCCATTGTTGGAGCCCATCCATAAAGTTGAAGAGTGAGTCCTTCTCGGAGAGATCAGGGATCTCGAGCACAAGATTAGTGAACTCTTTGACGTAGTCTCGTATGCTCCCTGATTGCTTAAGCCTTCGCAAGCGTGCTCTTGCCTCATCCTCGGCATTTTCGAGGTAGAATTGCTTCTTGAGCTCCTTCTTAAAATCATCAAGAGTGGAGAGGGTGCACGTACCTTTTTCCACATCTAGGCGCCTTCTCCTCCACCAAAGCATGGCGGTGTCGATAAGATATAAGGTGGTGGTTTTAATCTTGGAGGCCTCGTCCACAATGCCAACGGCCTCAAGGTATTCTTCCAAGCCATAAAGGAAGTTGTCTACTTCCTTAGCATTGCGTGTTCCGGAGAAGGTCTTTGGCTTGGGCACCTCGACCTTCCTAACTTCATAAGAAGTGCTTGGCCCGACGACCATCGCACGTTTGCACAAAGCAACATCACCTTGTAGTGCTTCGACTTTAGCCCGGATGTTGTCTAGTTCTTGGTTGAGGGAAGCACTTACCTTTAAGAACTCCTCCATGAGGTGGTCTTGAACCTTGCCTATCTCCCCGAGCACGGTCCCTTCTAGCTTGAGCATCGTAGCCTTCATGGCCGTGTGGATCTCGGCATCCTCCGCCTCAAGGCCTTTCACTCTTTGGTGAAGGTCATCCACTTGGGCACCCATGCCCCCGACGCTTTCCTCCACATGAGTCAAGCGTGACTCCAAGCTGGTGATGACGTCCCTCGACTTGGCTCGTGGCTTAGGCAATGCAGGATCAACTTCCTCCTCGCGCCCTCGTTGTGGCTCTTGAGTAATATCAGCCTCGGTTGAGCTAGCAACTTGAGTCTTCCTGGTCTTGGCCATGTCCCGAACAAGATCGAACACGCTCTGATACCAACTGCGACGGACTTACTTCTCTCGAACTCGATCCGTGCGGCGCTAACAATTCCCGAGCTATGTTAGCAAGCCTTACTTGACTCTTCTTGATGGCTTGGCTTGAGAAAGACAAGAGAAGGCAAAGAGTTTAACAAGAATTCTTTGTATTAAGCTTTTAAGAAGGCTTTACAAGGATGCTTACAAATGCTAAGTGTGTTGCAAAATGAAGGGGGTGGCCCTATTTATAGGCTCCCACCTTCCGAATGGACGGCTAGGATCGTTTTGATCCAACGGTTACAATGTTGCCTCCTAAAATACCTAGAAGCACTATCTAATTCTAGAGAAATCTACAAGTGTGTATACTTATCCACATGTATCCAAAATGTTCTAGAGAACTTCAGGGTCTTCCGGAGTAGTCCTGAGCCTTCCCGAGCCTTCTAGGTTCTCCCGGGTGTATCTGGACTTGTGTAGAACGTCCCGGACCTTTCTAGAACAATGTGGGTTGTGCTTGGCCGTCCTAGATCCTTCAAGTGCCTTCCTTGGTGCTTGCATGCTTCAAAATGGCCCAAGGATGGCCAAAACCTCGGTTGGACTGATGGGAAAAGAAGTGGGCGGTGACACATGGCTCCTTACAATTGGAATTGGGGATTCAATGCTACGGGTTTTGGCCGATTCGAACTCAACACCAAAATTTTAAATTATAGTAAGACATGAGTTTATATATTTTTATCCTCGATTGAATCCGATATAATAAAAGTATTGACATTAAAATTTTAATAAAATTTAATTAAATCCTACCAAAAAAACATAATAAAAATATTAAATATAATATATAAAATATAATAAATATATATTTATAAATAAATCGGGATGCATACTAAAATCAAATTCGACTCAAATTTCTTTAAAACTCAACATGACCTAAGAAAACAAAAATTCAAAAATAAAATTGATCCTAGTGAATTAGGTCGGGTTGAAATTCTACGGTTTTAGAGTTGTTTTGTCATTGGATTCAAACTTATATCAATCAAACATGTTAATTTATTCATAATGTTATTACCCATTGGTCAAAAAATGGCCAAAAAACTTCTTGTTTTGTTGGCTTAACATTGGATTTTTCCAAGTACATCAGCTTTTTTTCACTTATATTTTTTGTTAGATTCTTAGCAAGATACGTTGAGATTAAGTCTAAAGGCAACATCTTACTTTTCCATCTTGATCTGCATGATACGGGGGAGTTTTTTATAACCTTTTTTTTTTCCTATAGAAAATAGTGAAAGTGTTGAAGGGAATCCCAAACTTTTTTAATTGGGAAATGTGTTTATCAAGGCGCTTCCATGACCCTTAGGATTAGACAAAACACAGGTTACTGCTACTAATCCTATAGTTATAGAGACAAGTAAACTTCATCATTGAAGTGGCGCTAAAAGTCGTGAGAGTCTTTCCAACATCAGGCAATTGCCTTTGTCTTTTCTTTTTGTGCGGTTTCAATTGCATGACAAGGAATTCGTTCCTCGAGGACAATAAAATCCTGAGCTGTTAACTTAAGGTCCCCTCTCTTCTCGAAAGAACGTTGTTGAAATAAGCTTTTAAGGGATGTGAAGGTCAGTCGACTTCTGCTGAATAAAGTAGTCAGGATTCTCACTTTTTTCATTTTTGTCTACAACCAGATCATATCCATTCTTACTTTTTTTGAAATGCAACGAATCACTTCATCATCATAATTGTTCAACTGTGTTTGAATGCATATCGGCTGAAATAAGATTTAATCCAATTGCTTTTTGTTAATATATTCCTCAAGATTCTACTGTTTTGATGGTTATTATTTGTTGTGTAAGCAACAGCAGGGCAGGTACCCATGGTTTTGCAACTCAAACTCAAAACGGTCAACTACTGTGCTCTTGTAAAATCTCTACTTTTTCCACACACACTAGTTGGTTGTTTCACCTTTTCACCACTTGCTTTGCCCAATCAGATACAAACAAAACACCTTTGATCTCTATCCAGTGTCAGCTTCAGTTCAAACAAGTCATTTCCCAGGTGAACTACGAGTCCTTGTGCCACTTCACAGTTTAACAGAATGAGATGGGTTGATTTTAAAAGGAAAACACCATGAGTCAAAAACCGTTTAACAGAATCACACCATGCTATTGCTATTGCTATTGCTATTTGCTATAACTCGTTGAGAGATAACGAGTGGGAATCACACCATGAGTCAGTACCCATGGGTATTGCTTTAGTTGAAGGCTGAAGTAAACCGAGGAAGATTTTGCAATCGAAGCATGTGCTGAGAATAGGATATGCAAAACAATATATCAAGTGACAGAAAAAGAAAGTCCTCACATGGACAACCACACCCATAGACAAGATACATGCTACTGCTAATAATCTAATCTTGGCTTCACATAAATAATACTATATATAGGATAGATTCATTATTAAACTAGAAATAAGATAAATGTACCAAACATTGAGTAAGAGGGAGGCAAATCATTTTCTAAACCATTTGATGTTATCATCATCCAAAAAGGTTACCATTCCATCATATCCCATCAACAAAATTTGAATAATTCATGGGAGAGAAAATGAATCAAAGCAACCTTGAAGTCTGTTTTTTAATCACTTCATCCTCTCTTCAACCTCATCCTCTTGTTTCTTGCAAGGTTGCTCGAATTCGGATTCTTCGTTTCGAGGACTCTCCAAGGCCCTTTTCTCCTGCTCTTCATCTTCCATTATATCATCTGAATATTTCTCCCTCAAAGAACCACTTTTCATGTTACTCTCTGCCCTTGTATTCAATGCCTCCAGCAACTCACTGATGGCTCTTTGCTTGGAACGTCGGTTCTTGATCAACAATTCACTAATATCAGCTGGGGTCATCTCTGCCTTGTCGATGACTTCACCAACTTCCTTCAAAACATCAGCATCCAAATCACTCACATCGCACCCCAGATAATTCTTCAACAGTATCATCAATGCAGCATACGAGCAATAGCTCATGAAAATATGCATATCCATCCTCCCACATCGGAGCAATGCAGGGTCAAGCTTCTCAATGTGGTTGGTTGTAAACACAAAAATCCTTTCACTACCACAACAAGACCATAACCCATCAGTAAAATTCAACAGCCCCGAGAGAGTGATAGAATTACCTCCGTCTTCACCGGAACCCGACCCACATCTCATTTCAGGGTCATAGTAATTTTGGGTGCCTGTATTGTTGTTATTCTTCTTCCTGTTGGTTAAATTTATTGAACAATCAATATCTTCGATGACGATAATCGACTTGGAACTCGTTTTCATCAACAGCTTCCTGAGCTCAGAATTGTTATGGACCTCGGTCAATTCAAGGTCATAAATATCGTAACTTAAGAAATTAGCCATGGCTGCAATCATGCTGGATTTCCCTGTCCCTGGAGGCCCATACAGCAAGTAACCTCTTTTCCAGGCTCTGCCGGTCTTCTGATAAAAGGACTGGCCATTGGCGAAATCCTTGAGATCATCCATGATGTCTTGCTTCTTCGCGGGATCCATGGCCAATGTGTCAAAAGTGCTTGGATGCTTAAATGGAACCGACTCCCAAGGATGTCCCCTGGAATCCAAAGAGCCGCCTCGAGAATTGGTGTACAACAGCCTGTCTTGATTCTTCCGTCGGATTTCATTCGCCTTTTCCATGATGTAGTCCAGGTAGGAATCGAGAACCAAGGATTTGTCTCTCTTCCTTATTCGCATAGTGAATCCCCTCTTCTCCTCGGGCAATGGTCGCCAAGAGAAGGTTTGGGCCTGCCTTTGAGTCACAACGTGTTCCCAAAGCACGCTGACGCCATTGAATGTATCAACGATGCTGTCATTGTTTGAGAGACCGAAGGTTATGGCGCTGGAGTTGAGAGCACGAGTGAGGCTCAAGCGGCTACCGTTGATGGATACAGAGGAACTAAGATAGAGTTGGACGGCGTTATAGAGCTCGTTGGTGTTGACGCCGTCGATCTCCGTGATGTCAAAGTAGCAGTAGGAAGAGAATAGATTAAAGAGACGGTTGAAGAATTTGAGACAGGCAAAGCGAAGTTCCGGAGGGAACATGACCTGTAGGAGGCTTTGGCAAAAAGCCAAGACCCCTAGCAATGAAGCAAATGGAGTCCAATACTCTTTCATTGTGGATGATTGAGCTTTGAGCAATGGGAAGGAGACGAAGAGGCTTAATTTATAGAGTAAAAAAGGAAAGGTGGGGGGGAATTCCAGAGTGATGAAAACTGAAAACTAGTGGAGAAAGGGGAGGGGGAATAAAGCAACAGGAAAAGGGCTTCAATATGGCTGGCTTGGCAGAGGGATGGGATATAAATACAAGGAAAACAGCAAGGTGGTGAGGAAAAAAAACAAAAAGGAGTTTTGGAGTTCAGAGTTGAGGCCTGAGAGGCCTATGCCTATCTCTGATTCAAGGTTTTTAAGGGAGTTTTGTAGGGGACCTACACTTGTACTATCAAGGCTTTGGACCAAGTTGCTGCAGCTATGGAGATTGGAGAGAGAGATGATGGTTCAGGTTCAGGTTCAGGTTCAGGAATGAGACAATGAATAAGGCTAAATAGGATTCACTGTTCGGAAGCAGATAACAAGAAATGGCCATTTGAGTGAAAAATATACCCACACCTATTCCTAATGCCTACATTGCTCTCTTAGAATAAATTAATAGGTGCTTCAGTAAGCGCATGTGATTTGCCAGGAGGTTCCTAAACACAATCAACTGCAAACCACTCATAATAATCGTAAATTATGAATTTTGAGTATCACTTTTTTTAATTAAATTAATATCCAAATTTTGGATATGGATCATATTGAAAAGATTTTTTATCTATAATATTATATTTACTAAATATACCTCAATAAATAAATATGTATTAATTCACTTTTTAACAAAATCAATTTTTAAATTTGTATAAATATTTTAATTTCAAAGTAAATAAGATAATATACTCTGCTTAATCATACTTTGGATGAACCAGACATACACTTCATAATACCGGGTGATGTTACATTTTCTGAACCTATTGTCCCACAGTTTATAATAGAATAAAGATTCTCCCTTTTCAGAAAAAAGATATACTAGTTTTTTCTTGGGATTTTACACCATTATCTGTGAGGTTTAAATGTAATTTCCTTTTATAGAGCATCTGTTTTTGTGGGTAAATGGCTTTCTTTTTGTAGGGTTTGTTATGCTGAGCCACTGTGCAATGCAGAAAAGTTCAGGCTTAGGCTGTCTCTGTCTGAAACGTCGTATGAGGGACTGAGACCTATCTAGTCTCTACCCTATTTTATTTATTTGTAAGCTCTCCTCTTTCCCTGCAGTCTTGTGATTGATTCTGTTATGCACGAGACCACTGTACTGATTACCAGTAATCAAATCAGATCCACTGCTAAGTTCTACGTGCTTTCACCTTGCGTGCACTCGCAAATCAATTCCTGCAGTGAACCGGCTTTGATTCTTTAACCACGGAAAGGTTGCGTTCAAATCCGGGTATCCACCACTAAAATCTTAATGCACCTCGCTGCACTGCAGTACCATAAATCAATGGAGTAATAAAAAAGAGAAAAGCGACCAAGGTTTATAACCTTTGGACATCTGTTTTTTCAATCCACTCCAATGAATACTTTACTTCATTTTGCTGCTGCAATTCTGCATCACTTCCCCGGATACAAGATCAAGGAGTATGACTAGAACCACAAAAAGTATACATACACCACACAAATCCAATATAAACATGATAAATGCTTGCAATATGGTCAAGTTCAAATATACACGCATATATTATTTACCTATATCCTTTTTTTTATCGAAGAGAAAACTTTCATTGAAGAAGGGAGAGTTACAGCAACAAACTCAAGCTAAAGGGTTGGATTATCCTTTTAACATTGTCAAAGTGATTCCATATTCTACCCCTGGAGTTGATTATTTTAAATGTATTTACTGTGAGCAAGAGAGGAGTAGGAGTACTTAAAACCAGAGGTCAGTTTGCAAAATGCAAAGAGCGATACAGTTTCATGGCAGGAGCCAGCCAGCCAGCCAGGAGCAGTAATGAGGTAGAAACGGAGATGCCTTGTTTTTGCTTGTTTATGTTTTGTTGTGGACAGATGACAGACTGGTAAATAGTGGAGCGTGGGCTCAGGCACAGTTATAGCAAAAAAGAATCCTTTTGGGTTTGGTTTCCCATTTTCAAGACCACCATGCTTAAACCTTTCTTTACAAGTAAACCGCATTCGACAAAGTTAATCCCATTTCTTTACTGCTTTTTTGGGCTGTACAAAAGCTGTCACGTACAGAAGAATAGCAAAAGAGATGAAGCGTGTAAAGGCTCAAACTAAAGCGTATGAGCTATCCCATTCCCACGTGCTATGTCTATTCCTAGACGGAAGTGTAGGATATTCATTAAACAGAAGAAAGCATCAAAACAGACATAAGTTCACCAATCGGTAGGACAAAAATCATCTCCTACGAACAAACCAACATATAATTCAAACAAGATTTTCTAAGCCAAGAAACGACCTATAGCTTAAATAGGCGAGAGCTCTATCCGAAGTTAGACTTTCTATTTCTAAAAAGATGCCAGAGGTTACGATCTGAATTTGACTGAAAGCTAAAGAAACAGCAAGGGAGAAGCTATCACAAGCGTGTAACTCTCGACCCTTGAAAAAAAGAGAAAATATTCCTCTAAAGTAGATCGAATGATTATTTTAAATTTAAAAGTATATTCAAACTATCATTAATCCAGTCAAATCCACACTAAAACAAAATTACAAAAGAAAAAAAAAAGAACAAAAGAAAACAAATCAAAGAAAGAGAAAAGAAAAACAAAAATCATAAAAATCTCAAGTATAAGGAACAAGTATAGGTAAAAGATATTTTAGTTTAGTTTAAATTCGATTTAATAATTAAATAGATTATTAAAGTTCCTAAATTTTGAACATTCAATATTATAATATCATGATTTAATAGCACTATTGCACTTAAAAAATTATTTTATTATTTATTAATTTTTATTGTAATAATTATTGTAAAATTAAAATTAACTGATTACATAACACTATCTGATTGGTTAATAATTTTTTAAACAAAAATTAACAATAAATAAATAAATAAATGAAATAATTTTTAGTTTAAAAAACAAAATATCCAAACAATATTTTTAAAAAATTATTCAAAAAATATTACATAATTTAGGGGTAGATGAGCCTTTAAGCCTATATAAAGCTTAAAGTAAGGAGGGAAAGCTAGACACACAGCCCGGGAAGCCCAAAAGTATGTTAAAAGAAACAAAATCCCCAAATTCTGATCAACTTTAGAAGAAACCACGATGCAGGCGAACGAGTTTGATGGAAACGCGGCCTTTTCCGGGGGCGGTTTCATGCCTTCGCAGGCCACTCAGACCGCCCTTGAGCGTCCCTCCTCTTCCTCCAAAGTACAATCTCTTAACCATATAATTTCTCATTTTCTTTTGTATTTTCTTTCTTTTTAGTTTACTTTATTATTTTCTTATAATAGTTCTTCTGCGTGTTCGAGGAATTACCTTTTGATGTTTTGCTCGATCTTTTTTTTTTGGTTATTTTCTTGTTTGATCCGTAATATAATTGTTTACTTTTAAGTTCGAATCCACATATTTTTCACCACTCACTAAACTGATTCGAGAATATTTTTTTACCTCTTGCATGAAGTATTAACGTGAAATTTGGTCCTTTGCTCATTGTAGTTCTCTTGAACTTTAAGGTTTTGTTATTATTTACGTTTTCTTTCTGAAATGTTCAGAACAGTGATGCGCGGTGTTTGCTTCCACTTACAGTAAAACAGTTGAGGGAACTCTCTAGAGGTGGAGAATCTGATATTTCCATTGAAGGTGTTGATGTCAACAATGTAGGCTTTGATCCAATTGTTTTCTTCTTTTGCATGAACATTCAATATTTTTCAAAATAGTTTCGAAATTTGAAATCTTGTTTTTGTTTTAGATTGTGTTAGTGGGAATGGTATCCAAGATAGACAATGCTTTTTCAGATTATACTTTTAGAGTTGATGATGGCACTGGATGGGTTGAATGCACCAAATGGTTAATTTTCTCTTTCTTTTAGTTATTCCTTTTATTTTTTAGTATTAGAATATTGTTGTTTAATAACTTGACTCTATGCTACTAATTATCTTTTCTTTTTTTAATTTTGTGTAGGGTTCATGAACATATAGACTCAGTTGAAGTAGATGCTATACTGTAAGTTATCTCTCATTCCACTTCTAACTTTAGTAGCCTAGTTTTGCTCAGGAGTTTCTTCCTGAATACCATAATTTGGAAAGACATTTAGGGTTTTTAAATGTCATGAAATTCAAGTGTTGTGTCCATTTCAGGGTTGGAATGTATGTTCGTGTCTATGGTCAGTTAAAAAGCATTCAAAATAGAAGGACTGTACACACCTTTTCAATTCGGTATGAATTCAAAAATTTTCATATATATTGAATAATATTCTTACATCATCATCATGTTTCATATTTCCACCCTTTTATTTATTTATTATTGGGGAGAGAAAACATCTTTTGAAGCTTTATTTGTTTATTTATGTTAAACCCATGGAAAAGTTTGGGCAAAGCTTCCTGTTAATTTTTATAGTGTTAGTTATTCCAAATAAATCTTGGTCACCTTGGAATGACAGTTATTGAAATTTAGTTTATAGTTCCATCTACCTGAGTTGTTATTTGATTCTTCTTTTACAATTTTATGTTCTGGTGGAACTTTTGGATGTTGTACTTAGACTTCCAGCCTTGCATTTGGATGTTGCTTTCAGGGTTATTTATTCTAATGAGATTACGCTAGCTTTGAACTTTGTTGTTGCTTTCAGGCCTATTAGTGATTTTAATGAGATTACAAACCACTTCATTGAGTGTATATATGTTCATTTGTACTACACCAAGTTGAAGGTAAGAGACTAAGAGTTGATGCTCTAGTATACATAACGACATTCCATTTTGTTTGAATGTAAATGTTTATGTTTTATCTCAATTTTGTTTGTAGGGTTGCATGGACACTCAGCCTCGGATGACAAATTCGATTGGTGGCATGACTGCTCAGCCTCAGGTGGCAAATTCAAATTTTGGTGACCCAGGAAAGGGCTACAACCACCAAGCTAACCTGACAAACCAGGTGAATGAGTTTAATTGCAGAGTACCTTGTTACGTTCTTTGATTTACTTGATCTTGATCTCATCTTCCCCCCCTTTTCCTGGCCAGTACAACACTGATGAAGAACAGATCCATGCTATTAGTTCAATGGTCTTACAATACTTGCGTCGGCCTGCATGCCTGTGAGTTGCGTATGATATTTTGATGAGCCTGACCTGATTGATTTGGTTGAATTTAATGGTTGCAAAGTTGAATTATAGATCTCGTTAAACTGAACTTCTATTGACCTAGAGTTTGCAGGTTTCAACAGATGCCTGTTACATGTTTGTTAAAATGTGATAGCTAAATCAATTATCATATGTGCAAGTATAAACTATAAATTACGGCATGTCCCAATAAAGTCTAAGTAAAAGTTACATCCCTCTTTATGGTCAGAGTTCCAAATAGATAACAGCATTCTTTTCTATTATTATTATTATTGTTTTTACTTTGAAATGGTGTCATAAATATTTGGTCCATGTATTGTTTGTGTTAGACTAGCATGTTGAGTTTCAGTTATGTTTTCAGTGCATCTGAGATGGGGGTATGCTCTGGTGTTGTGGCTCGGGAGCTAAATGTTTCGGTGGATAAAATCAGGTATGCGTCTTTCACCGGTTGTTTATGCAAACGCTAATTTGACTGTAATTGTAAGCAATAAGCAAACTCTGTATTTTGGGTTGTACAGGAAAACTTTAGAGTTTCTTGCATCTGAGGGCCTCGTTTACACAACCACCGACGATTACTACAAATTTACAGATGCCTGAGATACGTCCCTGTGATGTAAAAATCAAATAGTCATGTCTGTCTTAAGAGCAAAATTTACGTTAGTTCTCAGTCTTAATGCTGTGCTTTTGGTTATACCATCTATCAACCATGAAGTATATTTATGCTATAAAACGTATTTTGAGTGTTGGGCTTTGGGTTTGTTGACAAGCAGGCAGATACTATTATCCTGGACCTGGAATATTGACATCAATTCATAATATCTTAAATTTGGTTGTATATAAAGTGGGTTTATGTAAGAGGTGATGAGGTTTGTATAGATACCAATGGAGGAAAATTTTAATCACTTATTCCAGAAATTGTTGACGTTACATATTGAATAGTCGACTCATCTTTTGTGATTAAATAATTAAATAGTATGTTTCTCTCGTGATAGTAATTGCACAGTCTCGTACTGGCAAGTGATGCAACATTACTATATATTTCAAGGCACAAAAAGGAAAGTATACACTGTTTCCGAAATGGGTCTCTTAAATTAAAAATGATAGTTGAATGGATACTACTATTTTGTAAAACTCATTTGGATCACATCCAAGGTGTTGCTATTGTGTAAAATTGATTTGCAGCTGCATCCTGCATCCTGCATGGATCTGTGTCTAAGCAAGTGTAACTATAATCCTGAATTTATATGGAAGTTTTTTCCTATTTGCATTGGATAGTTTAAATGGAAAGCTTGTTTTGCATGACTCAGGAATCATAAATAAACCTGCAAACTTTTACATATAAAATTATGCTACTAGGATGTTGTATATAGGTTATAGCTATAGCTTTGTTAAATCAATTTGCATTGTTGACACGTGGTCTGAACATTCAATTTCTTCATTGAACATACGGTTGAGTAGCAAGTAAATCTTATTGGACATGTTGCCTAAAGGATGTGTATGTGGATTCCCTATTCTTCATTAGCAACATAAATGAGTACATACATTATCATCTCCTCAGATGATAATGAAGAACTGTGGTTCTAAAATCTTTGTTTTGGGACCCTGCTTGCCAAAACACTAGACCACCTACTCCCTCTTCAGCAAACTAGACCACACATGGCATGCATCGTATTCCATGTAATACGGTTGGGGGAACAGCTTGTCTTCCTTTCCAGCTTTACCGTAGGCATTGGTGACAGTAGTGTATGTAATAGCATTTGGCCTTACACCATTCTTTGTCATTGTTTCAATAACTGCAGCCCCTTCCGGAAACACCTGTAGTAAAGCATTGTAGGTGACCGTCCCGGATACATTTCATACAAAAGCCGTAAAATCTTATTCCAAGACCGACCCATCCTACCATAAACATCAAGCATGACATTATAGATGACTAAAGTAGGAGAAAGGCCCATCTCCTTCGTTTTCTCAAACATGGATATTGCCCTTTTGTATTTACCCGACCGTGAATATGCACGGAGAATAGTCGTATAAGCTCGAACATGCGAGTATTCCTCTATGTGAATTAACTCAAACAGTTTCATGCAATTGCATACTGCGACTCTCTCCCCAGAATTCTGACCATTAGTTCAACAACCTGATTGTCTAGTTTAACATTATCGGAGCCTATGTCCGAAAATACCCATTGAAAAAACACGAGAGAAGGGGAAGGAGGATTAATAGGTTTGGGGTTGTGGGTAGTGTTGGGTGGTGAAGAGAGGTTTAGGAGGTGCTGGAGAAGAGAGTCAAGAGGGAGTGAAGGTGGAGAATGAGAATGAGAGAGAGGAGGCTGAGGAAGGGATACGGAGCTGAATTTGAGAGGCTTGCTAGACTGAGGAGGTTTCTTGGTAGGGGAAGGGTTTAGAGGTTTTTATTGGGGAAGAGATTGTCCTCCATTGATTCTCTGAGACTATAAGAAATTGGTGTGATTTGGGGGGGAATGGTTTATTGGGGAAGGGTATAGAGGTTTCTTCATTGAATATGGAATTTGGGTACAAAAGATTTGGTTGTTATGATAGGCTTCGTGAGCTTCACACCCTGAAAGGGTACGTGGAGTCGGTGGTGAAGCTGAAGGGGCTGGACATGTGTGGTTTAGTGTTTATTTTGCTTGCCTGTTGGCATGTAATTCAAGGCCAAAAGAGAAAGGGGTGTGCTTTGGCCACATCTTTCTCCAGCAAGAGCCGAGCCATGTAATCTTCCATTGATCAAAATATCAAATAATACAATGTGTTTGTATTGTACAGAAGGAATATCTTGATCAAAAAAAAAAAGAGGAAGAATAAATCACATTTAGCAATACGGTTCAAAAAGTTTGATTTGCTGCAATTCTATGCATATCTCCCTCAATTTTTGGATTTCTATCATGAATACCGACCAACATAAAAGACAGCAGTAGATATAGGCTAACCTGAACAACTATTACATGCAAAGGTTGACCAGAACCCAAATAATTCAACTTTCTTCTATTTTGGCGAGAAAATATAAAGCAACAAGGTCCTAAAATAACTGATGAGATTATCACAACAATTCTGTCAATTGAGAAAGAAAACTGATGGCATTTTGTTGTTAGTGTGTTCAGGTATCATCAGCATGCTAAAGGATATGGAAGCCACAATCTTTAGCTATTCACAAGGCTGAAAACTCAACTTCCTGAGAGCAAGGCCTATATGCAACAAATGTGCTATCATCTGAGAAGGAACCCGGATTAAAGCAGGTAATTCCAGTGTATTTGAATGCTTTCTGCTCACTTCTATCGCCTAAAACAATCTGTGCACAGAAAAAACATGGTGAGAGCAGAGTGAATCTGATCTTCCATCTGAATACATTACAAGCCACCCATCCTGTGAAATGTATTATTAATACCCCATCCAATCTAGCAAGCTAATAGTTCCCAAGCTAGTTCCTGGGTAGGACATGAAACACTTGCAAACAACTTCCTCAATTCAGTTAGATTCACTCCCCCCTCCCCCCTTTCATCCTTTTTTCCAATATAACTTTTACAAATGCTTGAAAACAACCAAAATAAAAAGTAGTGGATAAGAACATTACCGTATGTGGAGTTGGATATAGATGGAGACAATGATCATAATTCCAAATAATGGGTTGTACAAAGAGAGGAAGAGGGCAGAGATGACTTTGATGGGTTATAGTAGCAACAAGCTTCAAAATAAAGCAAAGCAAGTCAATCTCATAACAACAGAAGAATAGAGTAGTCCCAAATGATTAAAAGCTGTTTCGGGGGTGAAGGTTACATGTTCAAAAGGATCATCTGTTTCTTCCAAAGAAGGGGGAATCAAACAAGAGCGACGCATTCTATACAGTAGATCTTGACGAAAAAAGACAATTTCCTGGGTGTAGAACTTTACTCTGCATCAAACCAACAACAGCACTTGCGAGTTAATTCATTCCAAATTTCAGGGGGCAAACCCTCCACTTCTGCCATTAACTGGCTTTTGAAATAACAAAACATGATTTTGAAATCAAAGTCTGGACTCAAAAAAAACTCTCCACAAAACATTAAGATGCCTTTTCATGTATTATTGGTCTGAGATTAGAATGATTAACCTGCAGGGATTACTAGAAAATATGGCATTTGGAACATGCTTCTGGAGCTCTTCTGTAAAGTATTTTGGTAAAGCACACCGAGGTAGACCCGTTGATGGACCTGAAATTATCAAAAACAAGTATATTTTAGGTATGCATCTCAGGCAGTTATTATGGGGTAAACCGTAAACCCTTAATATACCTGGATCGTTGGGACCTGGAATAAACAGAAACTTGCTCTGTTCTTTCAGTCGGGGACGAGCTTCAATCATTTGTCCCAATTTGCCAAATTGCAACCTGGGATTGAAGAAGAAAGTTACTCTCCAATCATTTTTTCCAGAAATGATAACCATATATAACAACAGGAATAACCTACTTGAATTATCCCTCACCTGAGACTGGAGAAAGAATGAAAGGAGAGGTTACACGGGTGAGAACAAAAATCGCCCATGAAAACAAACAAGGAAGGAACGATATCCACATTCTCAAATCCATCAAGGACGGTCTCCAGCTTTTCGATAACCTTCTCTAAGAACAAAGATGTTATTATTACGTCAAGTTATTCAGCAAAATAGGACACACCCAAAGTACCTGAGCCCGTGAATTACCTTTTCATTGTCCAGACAAATGTCAGACAGTACGACAAACATGTCATTTACTGCTGTCTTTTCTAGATCCGCAAGTTTGAGCTATTAAGGGGTATAGGAAACTATTATCAGTTTGTAGAACTTACGGACCACTATAATACACAAAGAAGTTCAGGCATTTTTCTAAATATTGAACAGCAAAAGGGGAATATTTAGGATACTGTCTCCTCTTTTGTTAGTGTTCCACAACCAAAGAAGTCATGTCCAGCAAGTACTTTGAGTGATTTATCTCTGTTCTCTAAGGGAGGAAAACCGCAGGTAATTACCTTCAAACAAAGTAAAGTTAGCTCTGCCATAACAAAATGCAACTTCAATAAAATTCTTGAAGCTGTATAGGCTCAATTTAATGGATGCCTATAAAAATCAACTAAAGATTACTTCATTATCATATTAGAAAAGCTTGTTACATTTAATACATAATTCAAATGAAGTTTCTTAGGGACGCAATTCAAACTTCAAAGGGTGCATCGAGCTTCAAAATTAATCGTAAATAGAACTGCAGTAAAAATACAAGATGACACCAACCTGAAAAATTCCCTCAGAAAGCATTTCGCCTTCTGCTACAATGATGGTGTTCTCGGTGAAAAATCCTGTAGTTATTTTGTATTGGCTGTTAAAGAATGCAATAATTCTCTTTCTGTTCTTTTTTGAGTTTGATTTGATGTAAACGATGACATTTTCCACAATTAGTTCTGTATGAAGCATGAGCAAATATGATACTCAGACGTGTAAAAGGATATTGCGTTGGAGAAGTCTATTTCAACAGCAGCAGTGAGGTCTTCCAAATAAAAATGACCATCCTCCAACTGAGAGATGACACCCATTACCCATCTCTTTCCTCTTTGCCCGACCAGAGATTGTATTGTTGACAGCTGCGAACAACATTTTTCTTCTTTGTCAAATTCAAAACCCCAATAATATTTCTGAATCAGAGGTCACACACCTGACAGCTTTGAGGGTTTTCCACGTCAGCATCAAAAGAGGGTTTAATAAAATGTTGATCACGAGAAACCCTTTGGAACAGCAACAAGAACCTATCTCTATAAAGAGCCGCTTTTGCAGAAGCCTCCCCGTGGATGGGTAGACTACCCGAATGTCTACAAAATATCAAACAAGCTTCCATATGGGAATCCAACAGGGAAACAAAGACGAGTAAAAGCATTTTACATACTGAAAGAAGTGTTTCTTGATAGGATCGTATCGAAATTTGGGAACAAGAAATGCATCAACGACGCGAATTGAAGACTGAGAAGTAGAAGGGGATTCCTCCTCGGCTGCTTCTGCTTCCAACAGAAGACTGATTACTGGGTGCACCGCCTCCTTGTCGATTATGGAAGATTTTACTGCTTACAATTAAAAATCCAATTACTATGAGTAATTAAATAATAAAACCCTGAAAAGCAGAAATCGAAAAAATATATATATTTACATGACTGGTGATCGAGGTGGTCGAGAAGCAGATCGATAGCCTCCTCTTCGGCATCTTGGAAGTGATTGACGAATGAAAGAATCTCTTCAAGCCCATCCATCTTCAAGCCGTATCCTCTTATCTTCAATTTCCTTTCAATCTTCTTACGAATTTGCCCACTCATTTTCTTTTTTAGGTTTTACACTCTGGGCGACTGACAAAGGGTGTATAGTTTCGCACTTTTACCGATTACCACTGATGCTGGGCCTGGGCGGGAAACAAATGATGACCTTTGGTAGGAATGGCGGGAAACAAATGATGACCTTTGGCAGGAATGGCGGGAAACTAATAGTCGATTAATTAATCCCCCTGGGCCCTGAAATGTATATCCAACGAAGCCTTGCTTTTTCAGCGTCAAGAATAGATAATGGGAAATGTATCAGGCTGGGCTGGGTCTGTCGTGTAGTGTGTAGTCTTGAGAAGCGGAGATTAAGCCTAGATAGAACGATATGAAAATAATTTCTAAATTCAAAAGTTATTGGGAATGATTCATACTAGTCTGACAAAAATTTATTTAAATCGATAATCTTATCCTTAATTTTATATAGAGAGAGAATAAGTGACACACGTTATTAAACACTATAAATTTTTAATAAATATTAAAAATTCAAAGATTTAATATGTAATTCATCATATTTTAAAATAAAATATTCTATAAATCACTCTTACTCTCATCAACTCATTCATGATTTTATCCAATTAAATAAAATCAATCATCTTTATTTTTCATGTCATATTTTCTTATTAATTATAATTTCCAAATCGTTTAAATCTTCACACCTCAAAACTCCATTTTCTTTTATTATCATTCCACCATAAAATCTCGAACTCACCCTAAGGCCTAAACAAATAATCCTATGATCAGTTTACTGCATGCTAATATTTCTTAAACAAAAAAATAATCAAATTATGCTCTGTATTTTTACGTAATATTTTTCTTGTAAATTAAAATTTATAAATCGTTATCTTTTCTTCTATCACAATCCCGTTATACCATCTCATATTCTCATTCACATCCTTACCCAATCAAATACTATTTTTTCGTCACTTTTTCTTGCGCGTCATATTTCTTATTAATTACTAAATACTAGTAGTTCCAAATCATCATCTTCTTGTTTAACCCATCATCTAATACCCAAATCTTTAAACATCAAACCTTCATTTTTTATTTATTTACTTTTGTCTTTGATTATTATGACACCATAAATCTAAAGTCACCATTGTAATAAGACTTAAACTCGTTATAAAACTTTAAATTCATAAATCAAACACAAAAAAAATTATTTTATGCTTTACGCTATAAACTCCGTAAAAAATACAATCAATAAAAAAATTACTCTAATATTGTTGTCTAATTTTAAAAAAATAATATGACACTCTGCATTTTATTTTCAACAATATGATATTTTACTATGGCAAATCAAAAATTGGATAGATTATAATCCGACTTTAAACAATGTTTTACTCAAAAAATAATAAAAAATAATATTATTTAAGATCTTTAAAAAAATCTATTTTTTTTTGGTAAAACACTATTCAAGATCGGATTATAATCCATTTATCTTTAAACAATATAGTTTTTTTAATTATTTTCAGGTAAAACACTGTTCAAAGTCGAAATACAATCTATTCATTTTTTATTTAAATAATAATATACAATATTATTTAAAAAATTAAAAAATCATATTTTTATATTAAAAATAATATTTTAATAATTCCACTAGAAAGAAAATGTACGACTTTCATGTTCATTCCAATTTCCAATAAAAATGAAGAATCAATTTGTCAATTTTTTTTCATTTAATACAAGTATTAAAAGCATCGGCAACCTTCTCTAGTTGGGTGATTTTTTCAAATCTAACCAGAAATGTACTCTAGGTTTTAAACATATGTTTTAGTCAACTGAAATAAATTTGGGTTTCATAAGAAATAAATAAGTCTGTAGATATATTAACCAAAATTTATAATTTACTAATATGGCATGGAATATATATTCTTAAGCACTTTATAATTGTTTGGATGGTTATTTGGACCGTTTGTCATTGTATCCTTTGTAATGTTGGACAAGAGATTTGAAATCACTTATTTATTGAGTGCCTTTACTCAAGACAAATCTGGGAAATTGTTCTAAATTTATGTGACATTCAATACAGAAATTTGGATTGGGATGGGACATTACTTTGGTTATGTTCTAACTTAAAAGGTAAGAACTTGATTGTGTTCATCATTAAGTTTGTTTGGAATTCATCTGTTTATCATATATGAGAAGAAAGAAATTCAAGAAAATTTAGGAATATATGCAGGGATTGGACTAAACTCTTTGGATATATAAAATTCACCGTGAGTACTCGAGTACAGGATAAAAAAAATACACATAGATAATGTAAATAAAAGTATATGTACAACTTAAGTTTGGATAAATAAAACTCATACACATAAAAAAAAAAATATTTTACTCTTTTAATTATAACTTTTAGAAGCACCATCAATCAACGAGTATTCTATCGTTATTGAAAAATGATGTTTTATATTCTCAATAATTTATTGTAATTCTTTTTTTAATTCGATAAAATTATTAAAAATTAATAGTTAATAGTGAACTTGTTTATTCTATACTTGTCCTGTATATATTATTTACAAAACATATTTTAAGAATCAAACTCATGACCACTAAAATTAGTATATAGGCACGAATCATAATAATGTTTTGGAGTTTGGACATTCAATCTTGTAAGTTTATTTATTTTTAGTTATTAAATTCTTTAATCTCCATTTTATATTTTTATCAAATTATTCAAAAGTGATAAAATGGTTATATTATTGTCAAATCGATGACATGTTTTCCCTTAGAATATTTTGATGTAAAAAAATAATTAATATTTTTTTTTATTAAACTTAGAACAAGTTTACTATGTGTCGAATACAATGGAATATTAATAATGTTAAAAACTATTAAATTAATTAATAAAAAAATTAAAACTTCAAAGACTCAATATAAAATTATAAATTATTTAAAAATTTAAAAAATTATTTTCATATATTATATATTTTTATTTTTTAATAATTCATAATTATATATTGAGTCTTTAAATTTTTTAAAAATGATATTTTTAAATAATTATTAATAAATTAAAATATATAATATTTTTAAAATATATTGAGTCTTTAAAATTTTTAAATAATTATTAAAAAATGATATCTTTAATAATTAATAATTAGTTTAAGGGTTAATTACTAGAATTGTCACTTTTGTTCTCCTCGTACAAATTTGATCATTAATTTTGAAAAATAATTAATAAACTCACTTTTGTTTTTGAGCTATAAGTTTTTTTTCACTCCAATGTTAGTTGTTGTTGTTAAATGTTGACAGCTTGATGATCTAGAAGAAAAAAAATAAGGGTAAACTATTGTATTAGACACTTATATTTATCCAATAATTATTTTTTATCGTTAATTTTAAAAATAAACGTTATGGTCACTGCTAAAAATGTTTAGTTCTAATTTTATCCTTTAATTTTTAAAATTTTATTTTTTTGAATCCTACATTTTTTCCGCTGTTTGATCAAAAATTATTTTTTTCATGTTTGATAATATTTTTCACCAATTTTAAATATTACTTTTATCATGTTTGATAATATTTTTTCACCAATTTTAAATATTTACATATTTAAACTAGTATCTATACAAAATAAGCCAACAAATAAATCATTAACTACTCAAACTCTCAAATTTATTTTATTTATGAATGAGAAAATAAAAAATAATTATATATCTATAACATGAATTCATTACAAGTTAATGGAACAAAAATGACATCTCTTAGTCCTTGACAGAGAAATTAACGACATTTGTCTCATACAAGGATTTACTGACCAATCCTGTTTCAGCGTTCCCATATGACCAGAATATAAAACAAGACATCTATATTCATGTTATGTGATCCTATTGGCGAACGTCTCCAAATAATGGGGAAAGCAGTCTCTCAATTCAGAAAAACTTGGTGTTTTTTTATGTAACGATTTCAAAGTGCAATTATAGTTGCCATCAATATATATGTAAAGCAGTTGAACAGCTTTACAAAAATGATGTTCCTGATTGTTTTCTATCAATCAAGCAGTTGAACAGCTGCAATAGCAGTTATTTTTTCCTTCAATTTTTGAGTTAAAGCAACACGGACGGTCATCACTCCGGCTGCAGGCCCGCTTAGCCGAACTTTTACTACATAGTCATTTATCTCCACAAGCTCAAGTTCTCCACCGCCTGTACCTACCAGGTATGGTCTGATCTCATCTAGAACCTGCAATAAAAACCTGACTTCAGCGCTTTGTTTGCACGTTTAACTTCATTCTCTACCTCAAAAACAATATTCATTGTCAAGAAAAGAATAACAAATTATAGGACAATTTGAGACTAATAATGAGCATCTGAAATTTATACCGATTGTGGCAGCAGCAGCAGCACCATATAGCAGCGAATTGAAAGGGTTTCAAAGCGAGAATATATGGTATTTTCAACCTCTACTTTTGCATGTAAATATTTCCACTTATCCTGATACATGCTGATAATAGAAGTATTTTGCTAATGAAGTCAACAGTAGATTTTGTAGTTTTTTCTGTCAAAAATATTATTTCAAACTTTACTACCTTTTGGAAAAGAATATAAAAGAAACAAAAAATACTACTAGTACAATTCAACTCTATGAAGTTACATATTGACAGTGAACAACCATTAAACTACACTGTTCTTCCTATATCTCATAAAGACATAGGTAAACAATTTAGTGGTTCGAGTATTCCCATATTTTCTTCAACCGTTTATGTTGCCTTTGTCGTGAGTTTATCAAGTAAATGCATGCGTATGAAGTATAAAGCTATGTGGAAAAGGGTATTCGTTATTTAACCTTTTCGATGTTCTCTTCATTTAGCTCAAGGCCCGTCTCAGTGTCCATGATCTGCTCCACTTCCATAATTTCAGGAATTTTGTCCCGGAGGCGAGTTTCGATTCCCATCTTCAGGGTCATTGTGGAACTTGGACACGAACCGCATGCGCCTTGCAACTTCAAGACCACGACGAGACCATCTATTTCATGCAAAGCCACATTTCCTCCATCAGCCATTAAACCAGGACGCACCTCATCCAACACCTTCTCTACATTCTCCTCAGTCAGTGGAAGCACACAGCTGGGCGAAACAACAAGCCCTTTGGCATTGGAAAAACACAACCTCGTTCAGATTTTTTTAGTTGGTATCATTAACTCAAAGCTCAGTGGCTGAGCATAATCAGATGGTATTTAAAACTTAAACGATTCAAATAGGAATAGCAATGTAATGAACCCACAAACGAGAATCTCATCACAAGAACTGCACTAATTTTTTTCTCCATCAGCGACATAAGGAGAGTAATTACATTATAATTACCTCTTTGCTTTCTCCGAGCACGGCGTGCATAAAAGTTGAGAAATTGTGTGTTGTTAAATTGGCCCCTGAGGAAAGCGTTGTCCTTGGAAGATAATCCAGATGAACCTGAGATGGGGTTCTAATGATAAAAGGTAGGCAGTTAAGCAGAGATTGCATTGGAGACCAAGGGGTGAAATTGAAAGAAGTAAAGGACTGAAATCGGAACCTTAAAGAGAGATAAAAACGGAGGCCAAGGCAGTGGTGGTTTAGATGAAGCGATAGGTGGGCTCAAATTCAATGCTGCGATGTGTGGTGCCTGTGCGTGTGCGGAGATTGCACTCATTTCTGTTCAATAATTAGTAAACATGGAAGCAGACTGGACAAGAAGGGGAATTCTAGATTAAACCATACTAATCATTGCCTGTGAAGCTGTTGTTTTAGAGAGGTGATTGAATTTGGATGTGCCTGTGGGAGTTGTTGATAAGAGAAAATCTGGATTGAATGGCCAGAGTTGTTGCCGAGGTCAACTGAACTGAAGTCAGCTTAGGCCCAACTGCCAAAACCAATTTTAAGATCCAAAAGAAAGCAAATGAGCCCATTATTGAACTATGAACGGGAATTCTCAGAATTTTGAAGAAAATTTGTTCTTCGTCTTCCATTAAGGGTGCGAGTGAAAAGAGAGAAGAATCTGTTTGTGTTTGAAATGGTTGATTACTGGAACTGGAACTGTAAGAGACTGTTTGAAATGAGTGGATGGTAAAGTAAAGAAGAAACGAAAAGGTGACGTGTTTGCGTCTTGCACCTCTCAAAGGCTACCTACAAGGCGCAAATAAATCAATTTCCATTGGCATTGCCCATTTGCCCTTCACATCTTCTACTTGTGATCTTCAACGATCATTAAATTATCCCTTAGTTTTTGGATTATTGTCAACCAAAAGATCTCATCTCAACACGTCCTAATGAACTGGTTGGTTCGGATTTTTTCATTAAAAAATAGTTTGAACGAGTTAAATTTTTATTAAGGTAAAATCAGGTCGAATTTAAATTTATTATAAAAAATATTTGATTTTTTACAACTCAATATTAATTAATCTATCAAATTAATTAATTTAATTAAAATTGAATAATACCCTCTCATTTTTTGGGTAAACTACAATAAAGATCACTCAATTATGAGTATAATTATATCTGGGTCACTTAATTATTGAAAGTTATATTTGGGTCACTCATTTATGGGTAAACTTATATTTGAGTCACTCAATTATTAAAGATTACGTTTGGATCACCCATTATTAAAGGTTACATTTGGGTCACTCAATTATAAGTAAGGTTACATTTGAGTCACTTTTCATATTTGAAAAAGTATATCAATTTGGTCATTTTTTCTTTTAAATCACTTGTATACCCTTGTTAACATTAAAATATTTTTTTTGAAATTATTAATTAATCTAATACACGAATTGATAATTTTTTTTAAATATGAATGGTGACCCAAATATAACCTTACCTATAATTGAGTGATTTAAATATAATCTTTATTAATTGAGTCACCCAAATATAAACTTACACATAATTAAATGACCCAAATATAACTTTTAATAATTAAATAATCTAAATATAACCTTACTCATAATTGAGTGAACTTCAATGTAGTTTAACCATTTTTTTATTTTTAAACTTATAAATTCAATGTCTAGGTTGAGGTCATAATAGGTATTAAGAAAATAGTGAAGGGATAAAGTAGACATTTGGAAAAATGACAAGTCTAGGGTTGTTCAGTATATGATGACTATAAATAGGTGCTTTCACCCGAGGTTAGCCGTCACTGCGCTGTCTTAGTTTGCGTATAGTTGGAGCGTGAGTTGAAGGGAAGAAAAAGGTAAAAGAATGGGTGTTTTCACATTTGTGTGCAGGAGCAGCGGTGGAGAGTGGTCTGCCAAGCAGCTGGAGGGAGAGATTGAGAGCTCTGCTGCCTCCACTTACGAACTCCAGCGGAAATTGGTCCAGGCCGCCGCCGCCTGCGACTCCTCTGGCGGTGTCACCTCCTCTTTCTCTGTCATCACCCCTAGTTCTGCTGTTTTCCAGGTTCCCTGTTTTTTCTTTACTTCTTTATTTGTTTACATAATCTGTTTGATTCGTTATGAGATCGATTGAAAAAAATGAAATAATGAAATCATAATTCAAAAGATCAAATTGGTTTTGTTTTTCCGTCTGTTGGATGGTGAATGTCATTAATTTCTGATTGGATCTGATGCTGCTTTTAGATTAGCTTTTATTTCCCTTGCTGTCTTTGATTTCACATGTCACCAGGTTGTTATTGGAGGTGGTGGAGGCGGAGGCTTCATTGGAGGTGGTGCTTCTGCTCCTGCTGGTGGTGTCACCGCTGCTGCAGAGGCTCCTGCAGCCGAGGAGAAAAATGAAGAGAAAGAGGAGAGCGACGATGATATGGGATTCTCCTTATTTGATTAAGCGCCTTCACTGCTCTCCTAAGTCCTATCCAGTTAATGTTGTCTTGCCAGTTGCCGTTTTCCTTTTATGCTTGAATTAGACTTTTTTTGGTTTGGAAATTACATTTTGAAGTTGAATTTGACAATATTATGAGTGGCATTGTTGGTTTTGTTACGGTTGAAGTGCTTGTGAGTTGGCTTGTGTTACAGTGTTAGAGTACAAGGAAAGCAGTGAAATCTCAGACCTCGATAGACAAAACAAAACCTTACATTGAGAAATGTGGAATCACATGGCCATGAAAGTAATTGCAAAAATTGTGCTTTGGCTTCAAAGTAACTTTAATTTGTCCTTGACCTTTACCAGTGGGCAGTGGCAGTGCTTCAAAGTTTAATTTGCGAGGTTGGCTTCATCCTAACTCTTTAGCAGGCTTTTTGGATTATAGAAAAGATGATTTACAAACTTACATTTTTATGTTTGGTTTAAAGTTTTTTCTGTTAAAAAAATAGTATTATTTTCTCCTTAAATAGTGAAAATGTTATTTCTTTATTTCTAACAATTTTACCCCTATAATAATGAATTATATTTATATTAATCTTTTATTATATTTTAATTAATTAAATATATTTAGTAAATTATTTTAAATATATAAATGATATTCATATATTTAAATAATATTCTAATATTTGATAATATTCCTTGTTACATTTAAGCATAACTTAATACAAATCTTATCTTATTATTTTTTTTCCACAATAATAAATGAATAATAATATTTAGAATATATAAAATTTAAGGATACAAAAGCATAGAAATTTATTATAATAATAAATTCAATAATCAAAATATTACTTTCTTACAATAGGTCCCTGACATTATAGCTAATATGAGTACTAATACACAGACTGGATAAAATTTTATTAAGCTCAAATCGTGTAAATACACAAGGGTTAGTAAAATACCCATTCAGCGAATAAGTTACGGTTTGATGATCCTCTTGTAAGAACAACTTTAGTCTTGTTTGAAGAACTCAATGATGTAGCTACATGTTTATGCGGTTAGAGGTAGTGTAAAATTATTATATTGTCATGGTATCATCTTGAATAACAACCGATCGTTAGGGTATACTGTAACCTTCTCTAAAGACAGACAAATCAAATCACAAAACAAAATAAAAACATGTCACAAGGATAGAGGAAAGTGTGCCACAAAGACAGAAAAATAGAGATCTTTATTAAAATAAAACAAGGAAAAGAAATAAATCCGGTGGTCGACAACCAATACTAAAATTGATTGTCGACCACCGATTAAACAGAACGATCAAAACGAAAAATGAAAAAAATGAAAATTGAGAAAGGAGAAGGCGACTGGGAGGTTTTCAGATAATTAGGTATGATGTTATAAATGAAGGTGATTTCATAAAAAAATCAAATATGACCAAAAGCTAACTTGTCAATTATAAAATTCAGTCGTATGATACTAATGAAATTTTAATCGTATGATGCTACTGTATTTATTCGTGTTATTATACACTTGTAATATTAATTAAGTTTATATATTTGGAAAATTGATTTTTAATTATTATATATTTGTTTGCCTTGAGAACAAGAATTGATTTGTGTTCTATCTCGATTCAAAGGAAAGACTCTTCCGACTTTGATTTTAAACTAGTTTGAAATGGATGCATTTATATTTTTTAGAAAGAGTGGAATAATAAAAAGAAATTATAAGGTTTTTCGATGCTATATTGAAATGATACAATTTGTAAAGGACAATGTTAAACATAAATTATATGTCAGTGCACAAAATACACAAAAACATTTGTATAGACCCATCTGTCTAGAATAGGGGTTGATATATATATTTTTTAAATATTTTTTTAGTTAAATTGCATAGAACACATTCATCTAAAAAAATTAATTAAGTTTATTTCAATAAAATTATGGTTTTATATAATTAATGTTTTACTTGGAATAACTTTTATTATTATAAAAATTAATAATATATCAAAATATTATTGTTCTCATGTCAATTTAGATGATAAACTAATTATAATATTTTATTTATTTTATATAATTAAATAATATTTATTAACTACTTTTATATTTTTATTATTTCAAAAATGTTATTTTATTCTCACAACTGTTTTTCAAAATTCATAGTTTTTTTTTTCTTCTAAAATAAACCCAATCCGTGTGAATACGGGCCGAGCCTGCAGGTTTGGGTCTTACACATAAAGACTCCGATGCAAAGTGGCCGATTCTCTAAATATCTCTGGAAGTCGAAGCCTCCGCCCTAACTCCCTTCTGCCTTTACTTCCGTTGTTTTGTTGTTCCCTTTCCTCCATATCCCTTCACCGCCAGTAAATACGAATCCATGTCTGTTTTAATTGTGACGAGCTTGGGCGATATTGTGGTGGATTTGTTCACAGACAAATGTCCTTTGACCTGCAAAAACTTCTTGAAGCTTTGCAAGTTACTTCTTTTTTCCCATTGTTCATGTCTCCAAATTAGTAGCCCCTTTCTGTTCTTCCCTTTAACTTAAATTCTTTGTGGCGCAGGATTAAGTATTATAATGGGTGTCTATTTCACACGGTTCAGAAGGATTTTACTGCCCAAACAGGGGACCCTACTGGGACAGGCTCAGGTGGAGTCTCCGTGTATAAGTAAGAAACATATGAAACAATATGCTCTTTGGTGTCTCATTCTGAATTTAGCTTGAATTTGCCAAAAAAATTCTGTTAAGTTTCGTTATAATATTGGATTATCATGTCCATTTCTTCTGATTATTTAACTTCTCTAGTTGAGTGGTAAGCGGTAAGCATTGATATCAGAGTTTTTTTTTTCTTTTTTTTTTTCAGATTCCTTTATGGTGATCAGGCTCGGTTTTTCAGTGATGAGATTCGTCTTGATTTAAAGCATTCCAAGACAGGCACTGTTGCAATGGCTAGCGCTGGGGAGAATCTTAATGCTTCCCAGGTACGGGGTTCTTTAGCTTGATTGAAGATTACTCAATTTCTCTTTTATTTCAGTTTTTAGCTCCAGGCTATAGGCATTATGGTAAACACTCATGTATCTTCTTATACATTTTTTACTGCTTTCCAGTTCTATTTTACACTTCGTGATGATTTAGACTATCTTGACGGGAAGCACACAGTAAGTTTCTTGTTTCATCCTCTGCCTTTTAGTATATCATGTCCTTATCCACTTTACTTATTGTGATTCAACGCTATTCTAAAAAAAATACTCGTGAAACTGCTGTTTATGGTGTTTTCTTTGTTGTCTAGATCAAAGCTTTTAACAATTTTAGTTAACAGCCTATTATGTATTATTATTGTGTTTTTTACAGTTAGTTTAAGTTGTAGCCTGTGGGTGAGGTTTTGATATAGGTGCCCGAAAGAGTTGAATGTGTATTTCCTATTGCTTCGTGTGTTGGTCAATATGTTCTTGTTTATTAGAAACTTAAAATGGAAGCCCGAAGAATATGGAACCTATTTATTTGCCTGTGCAGTTTGCAAGTAGAATATTCTATGCTGTCTAGCTGTCATATTCTTGCATATGCCCCATGTTTGTGATTGTAGGAGTTATGCTGAAATGTTTTTGGTATTTTAGAGCTTCTATATATTTTTTGAGTTTCTGGTGGTTCATTTTGGATTGCTTTTTCTTCTTCAACTTTTATTGTATTTATGTCAAACATGTATCCAAGTCCCGGCCACCAAATATAAGGAAATACTTGGAAAAATATTAATGCGTCTGTTTAAGACGATAGCCATGGACACTGACACTTGTTTCTTAGCAACATATGCCATTGCTCCTTGAGGGTGAATTGCTGAAGGATATATTTGAGCCATTTTTGTTTTGAGTGATAAGGAATATTTTGGTGCAAGGCATAAGATCACTAATTTTAATCTTTTACTTTGTAGAGCTTATTGTTTTTGACTTTGTAAGTTCACTTTTTTGTTCAGTAATATCCTAAATTTCCTAAAAGAGAGCTACTGTTACAGGTCTTTGGGGAGGTTGGTGAAGGGTTTGAAACTTTGACCAGGATCAATGAAGCTTATGTAGATGATAAAAACAGGCCATATAAAAATATCCGGTAGAACCTTGTTCCATTCTTATATGCTGTTTTAGCAAATTATGGGTTGCAGATCCTTTTTCTTGTTCTATTTTGTTAGTTTGTTTCAATTTGTTCTGTAACATAATTTATTACTGGTCTCTATTAAACATTGAACAGAATAAAACATACATATATATTAGAGGATCCTTTTGATGATCCTTCCCAGTTGTCCGAGTTGATTCCTGATGCTTCCCCTGAAGGAAAACCAAAGGATGAGGTAAGTACTCTTTCAGATATTAGTTATTCGTATTTTAAGACGTTGCACATTGTTGGTCAAATGGAAAGTGACCTGCATATTATCTATTGTAATTATGTTACATTCAGTGTCCCACTCACCTGAAATGTCCTTATATTTAATCCTTTGAAAGGAACATGTCTCTAATTTGCTTGTAGTTAAATGTTTTAAATTGGAATGACAGTTTTTCTTCTATTTTATCATGTTAACATTCATATAGACTATAGAATAGTAGAAAATAATAGAGAACACTGAAGTTGGTACTTTGTTGCTGCTGCATTATAATGCATCTCTAAGAGGCTCCAGATTTTGACTGTAGAGGGATAGGAATGTCTGATCTCATTGGTCTAATGCTGAGATCTAACTGATACAAGAGTTCCGAATTGATGTTCTGTAGGCCGTAGGGTCAAATTTCATGTCATATTTTTATTTTTATGTCAGTGCCCTCGGCGAGTATTTCCAATTAAATTTTTATAATAATTACTATTCTCAATACTTTCATCTAGGTTGATGATGAAGTTCGGCTTGAAGATGATTGGGTTCCCATGGATGAACAACTAGGTGTTGCAGAGCTTGAGGAGGTTCTCCGTGCAAAGGATGCCCATTCAAGTGCAGTTGTACTTGAAAGCGTAAGTACTTGTGATGATTGTGTTATCTTTTGTTTGAATGTGATCATATCTTAAAGTTATTTAATATCTTAATCCCCATTGCAGATAGGAGATATTCCTGATGCTGAAATTAAGCCTCCCGACAATGTTCTATTTGTTTGTAAATTGAATCCAGTTACTGAAGTGAGTGCTTATTTGCATGCAGTGTTGGTAGTTATGTGTGTGTATCCATTCATTTATTTCAGAGAGGATTGACAAGGATAAGTTGGCTGAGAGAACATGTGGATGCTTTCATTTTTATAGCTTTTTTGCTCTTTGCATCCTTTCCTACTTGTTCCTTTGTTTTAATCAGAGGAAAAGACCTCCTTTGTAATCCAATCGTGACAACCTCCCTTCCTGCAAGATAGAGGTTAAACTAGACTAATGAAAGACGCATTTTAATTGCCTTTTTTTAACTGCAGGATGAGGACTTGCATACTATATTTTCGCGCTTTGGAACTGTAGTATCGTGAGTATAGTATTCTTAATAGTCGGCAATATTGGGATTCTTGTGGTTTTCAATGTGTTTCTCACTGCAATTAAATGTCAGGGCTGAGGTAATCCGTGATTATAAGACTGGAGACAGCTTATGCTATGCTTTCATTGGTGAGTGGAATCTTTATTTTTTGTTATTTTAATCCAAACCAGCAAGATAATGGGAGGTCATTTGTTCATTTGTCTTATTTAACTTAATACTCATAGAAAAGTTGTTGAACTGCAAATTGTACTCCTCTAATGCCCTAGTTTGCTTCAAGAATGTCTCATATAATTCCATTACATAATCAGCAAGATAATGGTTGTGATATGTTTGATTTATCAAACCTTAGGCAGTCCACTGAAATTTCTTCCTGTTTTTTGTTTTGTTCGGCACTTACTACTTATGTTTTGTTATCTTGGGAAAAATGATCTTGTCAATGGTATTTTATCATTTCAGAATTTGAGACCAATGAGGCTTGTGAACAAGCATATTTCAAGGTATAACAAAAATATTGTTCTTTCCTTTCTTCCGTATTGCATGTTTCTTTCTTGATATCCGAAGATCATGTGCATTGATCGCACAAGTAGCGGTTTTCTTATTGTTTATCAAATTAGTTTCTATAGAAAACATGGATTCCCTGAGGAATTATAAGGACTATTATTGTTGTTTTTTTCTTTTATAATCTCAGTTTTCTTGAATTTATTTGTGAGGAAAAACTAATTTTCTTTTGTTTCAACTTTCCTATTTGTCAATGAGGATTTACCTTTTCCTCAAGGGTACACCTCTTTGATTGGACTTGAGACTTCAATTCTGAGTTCTAAAATTAAATCTTAGGAAGATTCTTGTCCTTGGGAATTAGCGGTAGAACATCTTTCTTTTGGTGTTAGAAATGATGCCACAGGGTCTTTGGTAAACTTTGCAAGCACGTCTTTTAGAAATCAAGATTCTCAAATACTGTACATTTTCAAATATAGAACATATTTGTTTGTGAATCAAATGTTTATTTTTTCTGTAACTTTCTTTCATTAGGGCATGTAAATTTTGTTGTTAACCAAAATTTTCATTGTAGATGGATAATGCGTTGATTGACGACAGAAGGATACATGTGGATTTCAGTCAAAGTGTTGCAAAACTTTGGTCTCAATACAGGCGCAAGGATCAACAAAAGGGTAAAGGTAAATTTTGCTGCTAGAGTAGACGTTTGTCAAGTCTAGTCTGCTGGCATGCAATTGGTAAAAAAAATGGGTCTTATCATGACGAGACAACATACTTGAAATTTGTAAAGTGTTGAACATTTTGGATAACCAAAGTATTTTTTTAATCTAATCAGTGCCTAATTTCATAATCAACGATAATTAATGGAAACATAAATAAAATCTATCTACTGGGTGAAAAATATAGGGAAGAATTATTTGATCGCCGTTGCTTCTCAACTAAACTTATTGGTTCAAATTCTTTGCCTCTGTTGTCTTATCTTCTTTTTCTCCCATGTTTAGTATGGAGAAGCAACAACAAAATCGAAGATCACAATTGTTCCCAGTGAAAGTAACTTGCATGAAAAGCTTATCATTGAAGTCTTTCTCTCATTCTCCCCTTGGGCTTCAACCTTGATGGGGGAAAAAAAACAGTTTTCTGTCTTTGCCAATACTATGCAACTATTATCCCCTTCTCTTGTGTTGTTTGGGTTGGGGGTGAGCAGGGGCGGAGATACCCAAGAAATCACCCCCCCTTGTCCTCCTATATAATCTCTGTTTTCAAACATGTCTGCTTCTGTCTATTTTCTTTTGCTTCTTTCATGTTTTTTCTTATTCCTTTGCCCGATCTCTGAATATCATGTACCCTTGTGCATGTAATTTTCACAGTAGCCGAACTTAACACATTAAACTTGTGTATTTTGGTTGTAGGAGGAGGTTGTTTTAAATGTGGTGCTCTTGATCACATTGCTAAGGATTGTACCGGGGGACCTGCAACCCAGCTGCAGCCTTCTAAATATATTTTAAAAGATGAAAATGCACAGCATGGTGGAGATAATAGCTTGAGGTTTGCATATTTGGGTGCTTTTATTTGCATCCCTTCTAGAATCTTGTCCCTCTTTTGTTCTTTCATTTTTCTTGACAATGCCATTGATTGTAATAGGTATGAGATGGTATTTGATGGAGACACTCCAGAGAGTCCCCGGCAAGGAAAGAGGCATCGAGGCAATGACTTCAATGATAAGGATAAGCAAAGAAGCCAAAGTAGAGATTACAGAGTGGATAATAGTCGATCTGGTGAGAGGAGAGATGAAAAGCATTTTAAAGACCAATTCGGTGGAGAAAGGCATGTGAACAGACAAAGAGGAAGGGATGAGTGCAATCACGGAAAGAGTAGTTCAGATATTCGCCGTGATGACCGGAAAGGTGATGCAGGTGACAGAAAGAGGCGCGGTGACAATGATAGTCCAAATAGAAGACAAGATGATCACAGGAGAGGTGATATCTATGCTGACAAGGGTGGAAGTGATTATTTGAAGAAAAATGCAGATGGTAGCAGGAATGAGTCAAGTCATAGAAGTGCAAATGTCCATGGGTATAAAGAGCGGATAGATATGCACCGGAGAGCAGAAATTGATGATCATGATGATAGGAATAGAAGACATCGAGGTGATAGGATGAGAGAATGATACATGAGATGCAGCAAATGAAGTATGTGTGTTTTTGAGAAAGTGAAGAATCAATTACCATATTCATATGAAGTAAGCTTAAAATTGTGAATTTTGCAGGCTGGTTAGCTACTTTTGGATATTACACTTTGGCTTGCATTAAAAAACAACGAACTACTCCACCTTTCACAACTTTGGCTATTTTCTTAGTTAAACTTGTTATTGATTGCCAGATTCTTCATTTTTTTCCACTGCAATTTTCTCCCTTTTTGAGAGAGGAATTCGAAAGAGGTCATGGGAGTCGGGGGATTGGAAAGAACCTTTTTTCTCCCTTTAAATTATTTTTTTTCATACTGTTATTAGAGAAAATAATTGCCTTAATTAATATAAATTATCTTTTATTGTGTTTCTTTTAATACTTTCACTTTAAAATAGTGAGTTTAAGATTTATAATTTAAACTTAAAAGTCTAGAATTCTAAAATTAAAATTAAAATTTAAAAATATTTTAAGGTAAGATATGAAAGAAAATATGATTATGGGATAAATTTTTTGTTACAACGAGTGCTGAGCGCCAAAAGCCTAACTATAAATATTAACCTATTGAATTCAATTTAATTTTTTTACAAATATTTTTTATCAATACACTTGGGTTTGATTTTTCTTAAAGACTTATATTTTGTATCAAGAAAGATAAATGCATGGGTTTGTTAATGATAATCATATAAAACACTAGTATAAGTCTCGTTATTTTTTTTTTCAAATTCAATTAAAAAAATATAAAATACAAAAATTGATATCACATTGTTTTATTCTCTCTTCTCTTCTAAACTCACTCATTTCCCCAAAAATATCATCACCAAAAATAAAATCTTAACATTTAAAATTGTGAGTCATGTTTTGCTTGTTGAGAAAATTTTAGTCAATTTTTAATTTTTTAAAGGATGAGTCTTAACAGGCGTCGAACACTGCTGAACATCGTTAATTTTGAATACACTTGAACATTATTAAATTAATATATAAAGAATAAAAATCTAAAGGACTAAACAAACAATTATTAATTATATGTTGAGTTTATCACTCTTTTATTAATTACATATTGAGTCTTTGAGATTTTAAATTTTTATTAATTAATTTAATGGTGTTCAGCAGTGTTCGACGCCTGTTATAAAATTTTTCTCTTTTAAAACCCTCATAATAAATATGATAACACATTTCACTCTTTTGTTACGGTAAATAGTAAAAAAAAATGAGAGAACCTTTTAAAATTCTAGAAAAGGAGAAAACTTGAAAATTTGGTGAAAGTTTTATTTAAATTTTTATATTCGAGGTTAGTATACAATTAACTTTTATGCACATTATTAATTTGGGTGTTTGTATCAGTTTTATAATATTTTGGTAAATATTAGTGTTTGATGTTTTTAATAATTTTTTTTAGTGGTGGTTTGAGATTTTGGTGTTAATAAAATATAAAATGAGTAATAATCGCTTAAATTACTTCACATAACTTATAAGATCAATTTAAGGTTTAACCATAGAAGTTAAATGTGATTTCAAGAGAAATTTGAGCTTTAAAAAATAAATTATGAACTTGTATACTGTTATTGGGTGGTCCAATATCAATACTCTGTTTATGAATAATATACCTGAAAATTTTAAGTTTGTGTTTAAGAATTTTATAATCAAAGGTAAAAGTCCTAATGGATCTCTTAAGATAAAAAAAATTATACAACAAAAACTAAAGTTTAGAATTCATATATAAAATAAATGACAATAACTTAGAAATTATTAGGTGTTTTACTTGTGTTGGAAAATATTAGGACATGCGTGGATTTGTCAAGTAAGAGTATTTACATGATTGTGTATTCTTGATTGGTGGATTTAAATATTCAATGCGAATATTTTAACAAAAGAACATGTGATGTCAATGTCAAATATACATTTTCAAGATTTTGTGATATCAAATGTATTCTAAACCTTTTCGCAATGAATTTAAAAAAAAAATCTTAATTTTAAAATTTAATCATCTAAATTATAAAGATTTTGATAACTTATATAAAAATTAAGATATTTGATAAATTAAAAGATTAAGTGTTGATTAAGTATGGAATTTAAATTTTATATTATGTTTGGTATTTTATTTAAATTAATTATAAAATATGCTTTAATTATCCTATAAATATACATCTTCTAGGATGTAGTTTTAAATGAAACAGGTCCATAGTACTTTTTTTTTATTTATCAAACATGTTTAAAAAATTAAAACACCAAAAATATTAATTTTGAATTGATTGAATTATTTTATTAAAAATTATCACATACTCTAAACCCTTATTACTCTATAACTACGGAAAAAATCATAGATGGATCGGTTCATTATATTATCTGTAATCCTAGTTAATAAAGTTTATCTATCTTATTTTTCTAATGTGAATCATCACCTTTTCCTAGATGTTAATAAAAAATGAATAATTATTTAAAAGTTAAAATAGAATGTATGACATTTATTATTTGAGACTACAAATGACATGATGAATCAATTCTATCTTATAAACTGTCAAAACTATCAGATGGAATGAGATGTGATTTTTGTAAGCACATAAGATAATAAATAATATATATATAAATAGTTTCAAATAGTTGGAAGGATACATATGAAAAGTTATATATATATATATATAGTAAGTGTAGAAAATTATAATAGAAAGTTTAGATCGTTAAGTATATTTAATATTGAAATAAACACATGATTTATACATCCTTTGACTCAAATAATTAAAAATACAAGTATGTTGAATAAAAATGAGACTTAGTAGCCGTTAGAGTAAGTTCTGGTTCTGTGATTGGGATGCAGAAGTTGGTGGGAAGTTACAAAATGGATCTCCGAATGGGTTAAAAGAAGTCATGTGTTGCATCTGTTGCTGTTGATAAGGGTAAGGCATCATCATCATTTGTTGTTGCTGTTGAGCGAGTAAAGCCATTTGTACATTCGTTGGCGGTGCAAAGTTATTGGACATTATAAAAGGATCATGTTGATACTGCTGGAAAGGATTTTGTTGGAGATTCAGATCTTCCTGTCTAAAGCCTGCATTGTTGTATTGTATTTGCTTTCTAGCAGCAGCATCTTCATACAAGCTATCTAGTAATAATTTGTCAAATCCTCCCGCCTATACAAATAAGACTTTATTTTAAATACAATACCGCAAGTAAACACAGAAATATAGAGTTGAGAAAACTAACCAATTTGCTTTCTGTCGATGGAGTTGTATAGTTGCTAGGTGTGGTGACAAGGGCTAGTTCCCATCCTGTACCACCAAATTCACTTAACCCACGAGTGGGTGTTGAATCGTTGCCTTCATTATTATAAGAGAAAAAAAAAAAAAACAGGTTAGCTCATGATCATACGTATATTCAAGATAAAACAACATTAAGAAAGGGTAATTGATGGTGGTCCATGATATATTGTGACGGTACCTGCTGGAACTATTGCAAGAGCCAATGCATTACTTTCCTCTAGTTCTAGAGCTCTGGAGTTGGTTTCGTTCAAACCCTAAATCAACGACAAATTAGTTTTTTTTTTTGGTTAAAATTTCATCTAACATGTTTTAAGTAAAAACTTACCAATAAATCTCTTATAATTTCATCCATCGACATGAGTGGTTCGAATTTCTCTTTTACTTGAGTCTCTTCTTCGTCCGTTGATGATTTATTCACTTCCTCTATTTCTCTTTTTTCTGCTTTTGTTTCTATTACTTTTTCTGGTGGTGGGGGTGATTGCTCTCTTCGTTCATATTCCTTCAACAAAAATAGTATAAATTTATTAGATTTTTTTCGTATGATATAACCCCCCAGGACATTAATAATATATTTCGAAGAGCTCCAACTCACTAGCCTATTTTGGACGGAGCGTATCTGTGGAGCTTCTTTTATATATTCTTCCATAGTTGCAAGAAATGATGGTGGTGTCTGTTCAATACATGAAATGTCGTGAGAAAATATTCAAAAGTACTTGTATTTCTCACATACAGAAAGACTAGGAACCTGTCTTAATGTTGGAAACTGAAAGTTCCTAGCCAGATCTAATCCTTTGCAAAACTCATAAAATTCAGCAAGATTGTCAGCCTGTACACACAGTAAAAAAGTGATTCATAAACTTTTACAAAAATAAAATAAATAATTACCAACCTGTTGACCGGCCCTTTTGTATATATTAAGAACTTTGATGGCATCATGTTTTGACATATCAAAGAACTGTAAATAAAACAAAATGTCAAGTTTATATCAACATGGAACCTATAAATAATACAGTGAGTTCTTTTACAACATATTTTTATTTAAATGTAGAGATGATTACCATATCCACAAGATTGATAATTCCATCGTTAATAGCACAATATATTTTAAAACTCTCTTTCAATATCTGAATACATAAAAGAATCAATTTAAAAATGTATATATGAATATATCGTTATTTATATAATTTTCACAAAAATATTAGATTAAACGATGAATAAAACCCGAACCATATAGCAATTTGTAGTACGTACCAAAGCTAAAGCATATTGGACAAGGTAATTGCTATAAGCGGCTCCTTCTGGCTGCAAAATGTGAAGCATTAATAATAATAATAATAATATCAACAGAAGGTGTTGTATTGTAACTCATATTAGAATTTAGATACTTATTCCAATGATTAAAATAATATATTTTAAAAATTCAAAAGTTGAATTTTAAGTGTCATATTGTTTTTGGAAAACGATTTTAGATGTGTTGTTAAGAAGTGATTTTAAAAAGTTAATTATAAATTTTTAGTATTGACATTATCGTTAAAAAGCTTTTGAAGACAAAATATTTATTTTAAAGTAAAATAAATGAACATAAATGATATTTAAATTTAGGAAAATTTTAAAACGGGTGTCGAACACTGTTGAACACCACTAATGTTGAATATTGTTGAACATCATTAAATTAATTAATAAAAATTTAAAATCTTAAGGACTCAGTATATAATTAATAAAAGAGTGATAAACTTAACATATAATTAATAATTGTATAATTAGTCCTTTAGATTTTTATTCTTTATAAATTAATTTAATAATGTTCAACGGTGTTCGACGCCCGTTGTAGACTCATCCTTAAACTTATTCTCATAAAATATTATTTTAGTAATTATACTTAGTATATTTAATAATTATTGTATTTACTATTAAAATGTTAATTAAATATAATAATTATTATATTTAATATTATTTTAATATATTAATTAAGGATAAAAAATAATTTCACATCTAAAAATGATTTTCCACCTGAAAAGCTAAAAGAATAATCACTTTTAAGTCATTTTTACCTCCAAAACTGAAATGTTTGGTATTGTTTATAATCCCAAAATCATTTTTTTAAACAAAAGCTTAAACAACTAAATTTACTTGTACATAACATAAAAATCAATACCTGACAACCAATAAGACGAAAAAGAAGTTGCTGTAATACAGGTAATTGCTCTATTAATTCATCACTACCTGAAAGTCTTGCTCTGCTATGTGACTGAAAAATGAAAACACTATGATTTCAATACTAGGACTAGGACTAGGACTAGGACTAGGTTTGAATAAAATGAAAAAAAAAAAAGAAAAGAAACTTGCTTACGGTAGATGATGATTTAGATATGCGTTCTGTTTCAATATCATATTTCAATACTCTAAAGCATTCAAGCCTTTCCTCTAAAAAGAGTGCATACGTTCTAACCCATGCAGAGCAGTCCCAGGCTGCTGAGCAATAGCATTATAGCAATTAGCAAACAAAAAAAGTTTATTCAAACAGAGAGTAAAAGTATGAATAATACAACATTTCGGGATAAAAAACAAAACATACCAAGTGGACTTGAATCGTCTTTAAAGTTTGAAATTTGGAGAATCTGTGCTCGATGTGAGTAGTTTACAAGCTCTTCTCTGAAGGTAGGATCCCCTTCCCTTAATGTTCTATGAATAACTATTAAAACCTTAATAGCAACCTGTTATGTGAAAAACAAAACAATGAACACGTGTTTGCTCTGTGTTTTGTCAAAAAGAGGAATAAAAAACATTACAATCCAACTCCGCGTCTTGGATAATCTCTTTGCCAAAGCATGAATGCAATAGGCAATATCTGCCCGTGGTCGTGTAGCAGATGTGGCTGCCAATATTTCTGCCAACAGAGTAAAATCAGATTGAATACCGATAAGGTTTAAAAGGAATACAAATTGAAACCGGAAATTACTTTTTACATGACGTTCTTTTGGAGGACATTCGACATGGTTGGTGGCTTTTACAATGGCAATGTCTAAATCCTTCAAGAAAACAATTTCATATTCAATGGGAATAATAATAATAATAATAAAAAAGAAGATAGAAAAACAACAAATTTTCATACCTTAAAATCACTATTGACCTTTGCCAGGCCGACCTTGGTAGAGTCTTTGAGGGCCCCATAAGCCTGTCTCAAACTCTTAAATGTCCCCATCCCCTTCTGCTTCTTCCTTCGGTCAGGAAAAAGAAAAAGAAAAAGAAATCAAGCAAGCTTTTGTTTTTAAATATTCTATTCGATTGTTCCTCCTAACCCCTAACGAAAATATTGTTGCTTCTAAAAAAATCAATCTCTAATCGATGGAATAAGGAGCAACAATTCATTGGATATTTTTGTCATATCATCTTTGGCTTTAAAAAAGTTGATCTCATTTCTGTTATTTATACAACAGAAGTCATTTTTTATCTGTATATATATATTTATATTCATATTTTTTAAAAAAATTATTTTAGAAAAACATATCAATCGATAATTATACAAAATAATATATTCGAATCTTTCAAAAAGAATTAATCATTATAATATATAACTTTTAAAAAAAAATTATAATGCACAAATAATTCTAAATGATCTACGTACAATAATATATATCTTTAGTATGATTCAGAATAGTTAATTATTTTATCAATGAAAGAAATAATTGATCATAGTATTTCAAATTACTCTTAAATTTTAAAATATCATTAGATTTCTTGAAATTTTTAAAACCTAGTTATAGTATAATACATTAAAATAAACTACTATTTTTAAATATAATCTTTTATATGACAATTTTTTTATAATATGCTGAAAGTTTTTTTTTCTGAACTTTTAATCTCAGTAGCTGTCTTCATTAGAATTTCTTAAATTGTGATACTTCTTTATTAGTATTTTTAAATAAAAAAATATGGAAAACATCAATTCTGAAGGAAATTATTTTTCTTCATTTTTAACAATTTCACAGTAATTTAGACTCGTTTAGATTCATATATTGACAAATTAGTAAAGAAGTATAAGACAAGCATGACAAAAAAAATGTAGTATTCAACTTGTCTACCAAAATTCATCCAGTATTAAAGCTGGCATGTGGGTGACTGGATTTGGATACCTAACGTAATTAAGTTGAAGGGGGAAAAACTTGTTGACTTCTGTAGTGAAGTAGCCTTCAACTCTTGGTATTTTTTCTACCTTCTTCACTTGTGGTACAAGAATTAGGCCGTCTCACAAATCAGCCCTGCAAACGATAACAACATTGTATCATTATCATTATAGTATGATTATGATTATAATGAACAAATAACATTGAATTCCAAAGATATAATAGTAAAAAGGGACCTTGATGCTGGGGCGTTGGTCAGCGGTAAGTTTTCAGACTTGGTATCTATTTTTGGTAGAGAAGAGGCGCGTATGCCGCTTTTGCTTGTAGCGAAACACGCTTGCCTCCCTCACTCTGCCTTCCACCTCACTCAATAAATCCATCTGCAACTCATTTTATTAAAAAACTAAACTTAAACCAAGCAACCTATGTGTTTTGATTTTTGTTTTTTTTTAAAAAAAAGAAATGTTTTTTTTAAGAGAAGGGGTAATAATTTCAAGTGATTGAATAACTGACAACATACATAGACATCATTTCCTGGAGATGGCTCCAGTGAGAAGGGGGAGCCACCGTCGGACTCAGACCATGCTTTGACCACCTCCTCGTAATTCAAATTCAGTCAGCTTCAGCCCAGGATTTGGTTTCTTTTTCTTTTTCTCAGTTCTGCCTACACTGGCATTGGTTTTGGGTGAGATGTGTTGCAAGTCTACGGTCGAGAAATTCCGCCAATTCGCTATCTGCTCAAATTGTCTCAATGCTTCCACTCCCTTCCTTAATCCCAGAGGATTCGTATACCATGAACAACCAAGTATCTCGCTCCTGCCATTCCATTCCATTCCTCGTCCCATGTCTCCTGCTTTCCCATAATGCTATCAATGCCTCTACCTTCCGGGCTTTCTTCTATCAGAATAGATTCCGCATCAAAATCATCTTCGAATTGCATTTCCCTGTTCATGGAACCTCCTCCTCCTCCTCTTCCATCTCCACTACTAGTATCGCTGACCCAGGACGACTTGTGCCCCACTTTCAACTCTACGGATTTTGTTTGATTGTGGAGCAATAAACCAGAGTTGTGAAACAACAACAATTCAGAAGAATCATGGAAGAAAGACTTTTGACGAGGCTTGGTGAATTTGGGTGGTTTGGTAAAGTTTTTTTTGGGAAATAGATAGGGGTAGGCGGAGGAAAGGATGGCAGCAGCTTCATTGTAGGCTTGGTAGGGGCGTTATCGAGGCGTTCGGAGTTTTCGAGTGGAGATTACAAGCGGGAAATTGGCATTGCTAGAAGAAGGTGAAGATTGAAATTTGAAAGCTTCTGCTTGAAGCTGAAGACGTAGATTTTATTATTTCAAGCTCCAACCCATAGGCCCTCCCGCTCCTGCTTAAACACGAACTCATCTAATTATACGGGTTGTATAAAATAATATAAAACACGTAAGGGTTGAAGGCGCTATTAAACTAGGGCGGAGGGATTTAAAAAGAGAATTATACCATTTTTAAAACCAACTATAAAGACAAAAAACACTTCATGTTATTTTTCCTTTAGAAATCGGATCAACACCCCAAACCAATTTCTCTGAACTGTTCATCATTAAACCCAGAAAAAACTACGAACACTCATGTGTTCTTCAACCAAAACCAGATTCTAGCGGCGGTCGGCGAATTTGAAACCCGACCTAAAATGACTCTTTTTTCCTCCTTTACCCAGATCTGAAAGAGCCCTTTCGAATCTCAGTTTTAAAGCCAAAAACCTTTCTAAAAATTCCTTTTTTGAACATTATTCTCGATTCAACTTTTCTCTCGGAAAACCCTCAAACGGCATGGATCGAAACCGAAGTTAGAGCTATCTGGAAATCGTTATACATCAATAACGATGGCCTCGGCCAACGACGGTGGATGCCCGACCGTCGACATGTAAACAACTTAAAAACCCTATTTTTTTTTTTCTTTTCGAAAATAAAAATGCAAATATTGAGACTGAAAATACCTTGAAATTCTCTGTATTATTCAAAATCGTAACCCTTTACGGTTTGTTTCGATTTTATAACCGATTTTAATTACATTAAAACCGGTTTGATTCGGCATGTATATATATATTTTTTAATTTTAATACAATTTCATCGGATATATAATTTATTAATCTCGATAGAAAGAACAAAATTTTATAAATATGTCATCGAATTGTTAGAAAAATAATTTTAATTGTTTTTTAAATGTTATATTAGCCAAATTTTGGGGAGAATAATCTAAATAGAATGTTGAGAGATATTTGAGGGTATATAATATTTTTTATGGTAGATTTTTTTTTATATATTTTTTACAGTGTAATTATTTTAATATTTTCCACTTATTTTTAACTTATTTTTACCATTTTCAATCATTTCATACTCCTCTGCTCTTCTACCATAACCTTATGTGTTCCAAATCACAGTTGACACAAAATTTAACACCACAGAATCTAGTCATCTTTATTGAATTATTTGAAAACTGATTTTAAGTTTTCTTATAAAGTACCTAGCGATGGGCTTGGTTCCAGAGATTCATGGTAAGGCTTTTTATCCGCTGAGATGGCGTCATCTCATTGGAGGCTCCAGATATTTGAGGGCATATGTGGGATGGTTCGCACGTATCTTTTTGGACATGTGATCCATAATTGACCGTGACTTTTCGGTGTCTTTTGTGGTTATGTCAACCAAACTATTTTCAACACTCTTACATCTATATCATAATATTTTTTTAATACATTGTCAATGATGCAGATATACATATAACAATAAATCTAGCAATAGCCAATAGCCTGGTAATTTCAGCATCGATAAATATAAATATAACATGGTGAACTAAAATCAAGAAACACTATCCCAACAATGAATAACCCGCAGCTAGAGGCTAGAGCTAGTTATGTGAGCACTATCCTAACAGCAAAAAATCTCACCAACAATATTGAAGGAGCAACTTTTAAAAAGGATTTCACCATAGTGAAAGTCTGAAAATAAAACTCACACCTCAATGATGGAACAAACGGACATAGACTCCAACAATTTTGATCATGCATTATATGTGGAAGTGTAACTCAAGGGAAATTGATGAACCCACAAAGAGATCAGAGCAATGATGGAAGACAATCGTCGACCGTAAAAGTACGTCACCACAAAACAACTAATCCCAGAGTATAAGACCAATCGAAAATAGAAAGCAAATCGAAGATAGTGACAAACGATTATAAATATTAGTGAAGATTAAGGTGAACTATAGTTAATTTGGTTAAAGAAATAATACAATTGAAAAATATATTTTAAAATAGATTTGATTAGAGTAATCAATCCGATATATGAGTATAACTTACATAATCTAATATTTAAAGGTTATAACTAATTCAATAATACTCACAAATTTGTAACAATTATATTCTATATTCTAACAGGATTCGCATTTTAAAACCTACTTTTACATACGTGTACGTATGCAAGACAAATACGATTGTAGAATCGATGATAGACTTTGGAGGTGGTGTCTAGATATCATCAGCGGTTCTCAGAATGTCATAGCCTCACAGGTGTGGTGTGGTGTGTAGGAAATTCGATCCAATCAAAATTAGTTCTAAAAAGTAATATATATTAAAAGTACTTTTTACTCAATTATAAGTATCACTGATAAAAGTTGTTTTTCAAGTTAACATTTATAATATAGAAATTTATCTAATCAATCACATATTTCAAAAATACTTTTTAATAAAATATACATTTTTTAATACATAATATTTTCTACTTGGGTGCTAAAGTTTTGAATTAATAGTCACTGGACAGTGAGTTTAAATTTAATTATTAAGTAGGTGTTTAAATTTATATATCTTTTAGTTAAATATTTAAATTATTTTTAACTAAATAGGTGTTTAATATTTTTATTTTGCGATCTATTTCGTGATTTATTTAAAATTTTTTTCGTTAATTTCTATCATTAAATGACACATTATCTCTCGAAAATTCTAAAAATATATTAAAAATAAATAAAATTACTTAGTTTTAATTTTTTTTAGATTTCACAGAACAAACCCTTAAATTTCAAAATTCTTAACTCTCCTAAATTTAAATCTCGATTTCGCTGATCATTAAATCAGCATGACCATTTCCCCAACTTTATCATCAGAAATTGACTGACGTCATATAAATCATTAAAACAATCGAATAATTCTTTTAAATGATTCATGACGAATAACAATAGGACCAAGGACTTAGACCTTTGAAAAAGAAATAAATGTGTGATTTGTTGATTGAGCCAAGATGAAGTCACATTTTAATATAGTCAACATAAAGAAAAGAAAGCTCGACTCTAGTTAGAAGTGTATTCGGTTAATTTGATCGGTGGCCGAATTAAATTAGCTAAAATTGAATTATTCAAAAATTTTAAAACCTTAACCGTTAATCGAACTGAATTATCTATAACTGAATTAACCGAATCGAAATTATTTCAGTTAATTTGATCGATTTTTGAATTAACAAAAACTTATTATAAATTTTAGATAAAACATAATAGGTCACTAAATTATTCTAAAATAATCTTTTTAGTCACTAAATTTTTATTTTATGTTAATTTGATAAAAAAAATAATGACCATTTTATAATATATAAAAAACTTAATAACCATTTTCTAATTTTAAAAGTTAAATGAATAAAAAATATATATTATATATTATATAATAATTTCGGTTAAATCAGTTAATTAACCGATTTCAAACTGAATTAACTGATAACTGAATTTTTTTAAAAAAATTAACCGTTCACCAAATTTATTTAAAATTAATTAACTTAATTAACCAAAATAATTCAATTACAATCAATAATGCACACTCTAACTCCCATGAACCCTCTATATATGCAGACAGATCTTTACTGCTACCGCAGATTGCTAAACCTTGTCTGGCTCACGTGCATAAACGATTGCTCTGCCGATATCTAAGCTTTTATATTGGACTGGTAATTAGCTTAACCCAAACATCCGATGCCTTTTTTTATTTATTATTTATTTATTTATTTATCATTTCTCTTCCCACGTACTTAGACAGGAAGGATTCTTGCTGTCTCGAGTGGATTTTATTAGAGACTAAATTAAGGCACCAATCCGAATCTCCTCTGCCAACACCCTCCACCGTCAACCCCCTCCCCCCGCCATACAAAATTAAATAAAATAATCCTGTAGAGTAAGTAATACAACTATTTTCCATCTATAAAGCCTGATAAATAGGCATTTCGCTCTTCCTCTTTGTTTCAATCTTCTTCACTTATGTTTCTTTCCTCTGAAATCAATTACTAGATACATATTTGTTGTTAACCATGATCACCGGAAAGGATATCTACGATGTTCTTGCAGCCATTGTACCCCTATATGTTGCTATGATTTTAGCATATGGGTCGGTGAGGTGGTGGAGAATTTTTACTCCAGATCAATGTTCCGGCATCAACCGTTTCGTTGCAGTTTTTGCAGTTCCATTACTTTCATTTCATTTCATCTCCTCAAACGATCCATATGCCATGAACTACCGCTTCATAGCTTCTGACTCTCTCCAGAAGGTGGTCATTCTTGCGGCCCTTTTCCTATGGCAAGCCTTTACCAAAAACGGCACCCTGGAGTGGATGATTACTCTCTTTTCTCTATCCACTCTCCCTAACACTCTTGTCATGGGGATCCCCCTTTTAAAAGCTATGTACGGAGATTTCTCGGGGAACCTTATGGTTCAAATTGTAGTTTTGCAGAGCGTGATTTGGTACACTCTCATGCTCTTCCTGTTTGAATATAGAGGAGCAAAGCTTCTCATCAACGACCAATTCCCGGAGACTGCTGGATCCATTACCTCTTTCCGGGTAGAGTCGGACGTTGTTTCACTTAACGGCCGCGAGCCTTTACAAGCTGACGCCGAGATCGGTGATGATGGTAAACTCCACGTCGTGGTGAGAAGATCAAGCGCGTCATCGATGGTGTCTTCGTTTAACAAATCACATGGATTGAATTCATTAACGTCCATGACTCCCAGAGCATCAAACCTCACTGGGGTTGAGATCTATTCTGTTCAGTCATCCAGAGAACCCACTCCCAGGGCTTCAAGCTTTAACCAAAATGATTTTTATGCCATGTTTGCAAGCAAGGCTCCAAGTCCCAAGCATGGATACACAAATAGCTACCAGGCCCAGGGGGCAATTGCCGATGTTTATTCGCTGCAATCTTCCAAAGGAGCAACCCCAAGAACTTCAAATTTCGATGAGGAGATGCTCAAGATTGCAAAGAGAAGGGGAGGAAGGAGCATGAGCGGCGAGTTGTATAACGGGTACCCACCGCCAAATCCCATATTTTCAGGGTCTACCAGCGGTGGGTCTAAGAAGAAGGAAAGTGGGGCGATGCCTAACAAGGAGCTTCACATGTTTGTTTGGAGCTCTAGTGCTTCTCCTGTATCGGAAGGGAATCTAAGGCACGCAGTTAATAGAGCAGCCTCTACAGACTTTGACACTTGTAAAGCGGCCCATCAACAAGAAAATGCTGCTTCAAGAGGTAATATCAATGTTCTGCAAACTGTATAAATAGCATATTTGTCCATCCAACCCCACTCAAGAGGTAACATTGATTGATTTTATACAGCAATACAAGAGCTAATTGAAAATATGAGTCCGGCCGGCAAGACCGGTGGTGGTGGGGACAAGGACGTGGAGATATTGGAGGAGGGATCCAAGTTTCCAACAAGCGGATCTCCCTTGAGTTGTCAGAAAAAGGTGAGCATGGAAGAAGGCGATGTGGCAAGGAAGCAGCAGATGCCTCCTGCTAGTGTGATGACAAGGCTTATTCTTATCATGGTCTGGAGGAAGCTCATAAGGAACCCTAACACATATTCCAGTCTTTTAGGCTTGACTTGGTCGCTCATATCTTTCAGGTCCATCACTCTAGCTCCTTGCTTAATTTTATTACTCCATAACTAGTTCTGAAATGGTATTTATATGATGCGCAGGTGGAACATTCAAATGCCAACAATTGTAAGTGGGTCCATAGCAATATTATCCGATGCAGGTCTAGGAATGGCAATGTTTAGTCTAGGTACGTATTTCATTCACCACCTACCGGTAGGCAGTAGTCCAGTACCGCTCAATACATAAAGTAGCACTTGGTTTGATTTATATGAAATGAAAAACAGGCTTATTCATGGCACTGCAACCAAAGATCATAGCTTGCGGAAAATCTGTAGCAACATTTTCAATGGCTGTAAGGTTTTTGACTGGTCCCGCTGTCATAGCTGCAACCTCCATTGCCATTGGTCTTCGTGGCGTTCTTTTGCACGTCGCAATCGTTCAGGCATAATATTCATAATTTTTCTAAACTCTAGTTTCAGAATATTGTTTTTAGGTTTCTTAATTAGAATTACTCATTAATGTTATGGGTATTCTGATTGCAGGCCGCTCTTCCACAAGGAATAGTTCCGTTTGTGTTTGCCAAGGAGTATAACGTTCATCCTGACATACTTAGCACTGCGTAAGTAATTTGCTCCATATCGCTTGCCATGATTTATACACATCTAAATTATGCGTGATTTTAGGGCTTTTCGGTTTAAATAGTTAGTAATGGCGGTAATGATGAAACTGATACCGAGTGCAAAATTAAAAAAAAATGTTTTGCAGGGTTATTTTCGGAATGCTGATTGCTCTGCCCATTACAATACTCTATTACGTGCTTCTTGGACTATAATTTCTCGGGAAACAAACGGCAAGGAAAGAAAATGAAAAATATGCCGTCGGATTCAGTGAACAACAAAATACAGAGAATTGTATAATGATTTGCATGTGACTTTTGTATTAATTTAGTCTTTTAGAGATGCGTTTCCAATTACATTACTACTTTGTTTCTTGACTTTTCTTCTACTTGTAGGTTTTTAAAGCTTACTTCACCCACTAGAGAGTTGATATAATTACACTCACACTGCTTAGAATTCAAGCTTAGATTTGAAATTAATGCAAGCTATTAATTTTTTTAATACAATCTTCCGTCAACTAGTGTTTAGTAATCTACGTATTTTATTATTTTATTAATTTTTACAAAGAATTATATAATATTATCATGTTAAGTAATAAATAAATTTAAAAACTAGGTATGGGCTTTGACTACAGAAAGGATTACTGGAAAGTTGAGTTGTTTTAAAAACCCAAGAAAGGCTTGTAGGAAAAATTGATGGTGCTTTAAAATTAGTTAAATGGAAAAAAGAAAACAGCTTCTGACATTATTGGGATCTTGGAGGCATATTTAAAAGCTCGGAGCATGTGAACCTTGTCGATATTTTTGGATCTACACTCCCTTGAATTTTTTAACCCTAAACTCTTATTTTTTATATTTTAAATCCTAAATCCTACATCATAAAAAAATACACCCTACCCCTAATTTCTTAAACTCTTAACCTAAAACCCTAACCCTCTAACTTGAAGTGGGGGCATAAATAAAAGTATAGAAAAGGGACAGATGATTTGGGTTCGTGGCTTTTACGCGATATTTTAATTTGTTAACATATGGAATGCCAATTTTAAAAAGGTAACCTTCTAATTTATTCTCTTTTCATGTTTAGATTGTTTAACAGCTTTTACTTGCTTGTTGCTAGTTGATTTTTTTTCTAATTTGCATAAAAGATTGGTGTTTTAGCCGATTCGATGTTTCTCCAGGTGTTATTGATGTTGTTTTAATGATCATCTCAAAAATAAAAGTTTTGTTTTTTTATTTATTTTTGTGTAAAATTATATATGATAAAAAAATATAAGGATACTATAATATAAGTGACAACATCAACTTTTGAAAAAAATCAAACTACAACTATTAACATTATTAAAAAATATTTAAATTGACCCCTATAATTAATTGTATTGATCGGAAACTAAGTTAAAAGAAGTAAAAATGACTAGTAAAAAATCAATATTCATCGTAAAGTGCCTAAGGTTTGAGTTGTTAACGAATAATAATGCCAAAGGCGTTGTTAGCGGAAATGCATTGCTCTTGTCTACTTGATTAGGATGAAAACACCTATTTCTAACTAATAAAAGAACTAAAGAAAAGGAATAAAATAATTCATCGTCTACACTGTGTTCTCAACATTCGGAAAAAGAGAGGAGATATTGAGCTTGAGCTTGTCCGTGAAAGAAATAAAAATAAATTCCCTTTTTGATGTGAATTCTATAGCTAAATTAAAGATCAAGGTAAGGATTTGACATATTTTTAAGCTAGTGTTTGAAATTCCAAGGGGAAAAGGGTAGGAGTTCATTAATTTATCATGATCTATATTTAATGACATTTGAACGTTTTAGCATGTGTTTTTTAATAATTTATGTTTATTAAATTATTGTTTAAATCTCTCAAGAAAGAGTTTGGCCTTGGATTCTAAAAGTAGAGTTAAAAGGAGTATATTCAAACTTTTAAGGAGCGTTTGATTTAACATTACTTTTAAAAATAAAATTTTTAAAATTATTTATTATTTTGTATATTATTGCTAATGTTACATTACTTTGTTTTGTTTGATATAAATATAAATTACATTATTTGATTGATGGATTATAAAATTATCTTAATGTGTACTTTATAAAATTATCTTTTTGATATAATTTCATTTTAACTAGTAAAACTTTCAATATTAACGTAAAAAAATTTACATAAAAATTCAAAAGAAATATATTTTTATTATTTTTTAATTTCTATATTTTTCTTTTATAAAGTTTTTACATAAATAATTGAATATAGTTTTTAATATTATAATACAATATTATAGATATAAATATATGTAATTTATTATAATTATATATTTAAAAATATAAAATAATTTTATTTTTATAAATTTCTATAATAATCACACATTCATTATTTAACCTATAAATAATTAACTATAATTATTATATTTATATGTTTTATTACATAATTTATATTAATTCTTAAATAAAAAGTTATTATTTAAATTAAATTTTAGAGTATGATCACGGTATATAAATTATCATGCGAGGTTTTATGTTAATATATTAAAATTTTAACATTTTAATACATATTTTTGTTTAAAAATAATAATATGATTCTTTTGAGAGGTTGAAGTTAAATTTGGTTATTTTAAAAAAGTTGAGAGTTATATTAATTTTAAAAATTAAAAATTAAAAATTAAAATAATAAAAATATAAATATTACTAAATAATAGTAAAAAAATCATTATAAATAAATATTCATATTAAAATATATGAAATAAATCTCATATTAGTAATAAACCTCAAATTGCCCTCCTCAAATACTTATAAAAGAGAGGGATGTCTATTTAGAAAATAAAACAAAAGAATAAGAAAAAAAATGGTGGGAGCTTTGAAGCAAATCAAAATAAATTATACTTGACTTTATAATACCAAACTTTATAAGTCCATTTTTTTTCTTATAGTATTTGTTTAATTTTTTTAGGCATTAGAATTTATAATTAAAATAATTTTATCATTTAACACTTGTAAATTGTTTAATTTTTTTAGGCATTAGAATTTATAATTAAAATATTTTTATCATTTAACACTTGTAAATTGAGCTTTTAGTTTAATAAAATTTAATTTGGTTTTGTATGTTTTGTTGTATGTCTTAATTATTTATTTTATTTGTATGTTTTAATTGTATTATTTGATTAAAACTCATACAACATATTTGTTTAGGGACCTAATTCACTTAGTAAAATAAGATTAAAACCTTTTAAGGTGAGTCACTCTAATTAAAAAAAATTATAGTAAGTAAATGAGCATCAAATAATATACATCGATAATATTATGTTGATCGATTTTTTTATTGTACTGAGACGTTGACCAAGAGTATACTTCGATATTACATTTAATATACCATTTTTATTTAGAAAATAATAAATAATATAAGATTAATATAAAATAAAAATAAATTAGGTGAATAATTAGAAAATAATTAGTAATATTAATAATTTTTTTAAGGGAGCCTAGTAGGGTAGAACTTAAAATTAATCAGATAATAACGTGTAATTGGATGTTTTACTCAAACTCGTATTTACAAGAAATATATTTTTTTAGCCAAAAGGATATTCTCGTTCGAACGAAATTCATTTGACAATGACAAATTATATTGAGATGATTGTTCGAAATGTCAAAATGCCACGTGTAATTAATAAGAAACCAATTCCGGGCTCTCGTAAGGGTCATCCTTATACGTTACCGACTCTCGAACCCAAATGTTTTAAAAAGAATCTCTGATTTGTTTTATGGTGTCTGACCTACCAAAGTGATCGATGGCGAGTCCAAATTATTTTTTAATTAAATAAAGGATAAAAATTGGAATTTTCTTAAATAATTAATCCAGATTTTAAAATTTACATTTATTTTTAAAACCCTAAACTCTAATTTTCAAAATTAATAATTAAAAATATAAAAACTCGATTTTCCAAAATTCAATCGTCAGATTATTTTTACATCCAATTTAGAAATAGTCGCGACAATTATTTAAGCACTAACGATAAAATATTTATTTTCTTTTTAAATCCATAGTAAAATTATGATTAGAGATAGATACGTGTCAGATTTTCGGTCCACCCGCACCCGACCCGAAGAATAATATCCTTCATCCGACATCTGATCCGACCTAACCCGAGTTCAGGGTGAAAAAAATCCGACCTAATCCGACTTTAAGCTTTAAAATCTAACCCGACCCGAATTATTAAAAAAAATTAGGGGCTTAATTATAAAAAATAAATTTTGGTATCTAATTGTAAAAAATAAAATTTTAGTGGCCTAATTATAAAAAATAATTTTAGTGACCTAATTATATATATAAGGAGGAGTATTATTATTGCAAATATCCTAAAAGAAAAATTATACTATTAATTTCGGGTCGAGCGAAGTAGGATTTTTTTACACTAAAACCGAGATCACCCTTAAAAAAATTCAACCCAACTTAAACCAGATTTTTCTTTAAAAAAATCCTATCCGATCGTATTGGATCAAAACTCGTCAGGATCGGATTCGGTGTCCATCCCTAATTATGATTATGGATTAATTTAATTGAAACGTGACCGTTTCGAGATCAACTTAAACCCGATTTTTCTTTAAAAAAATCCTATCAAAACCGTTTCAATATTCGAATGTCTTCTCAAAGAAAGAAAGAAAGAAATCTATAATAGAATTTTGGGTAAACTACACGGATAGTCACCATACTATGGGGTTAGTATCGATCTGGCCACGATGCTTTAAAAAGAATCAAATACACCGGTAAACTATTAATTTGGTATTAAAATAGTCATCTGCCGTTAAGGGAGTAACAGACTGAAGACGTGGTAGTTAAATATAAAATAGAATAATTACACATAATTTTATTATAATAACATAATTTAGTCATATATTATTTTATTATAGTAAAATTATGACTAAATTATAAAAATGTATGAATAACATGGACTAAATGTGTAATTATTCCATTTTATATTTAACTGTCACGTCATCAGTCTGTTACACTTCAAAGGCAGATGGTTATTTTAATACCAAATTAATAGTTTATCGGTGTATTCAATTCTTTTTAAAGCATTATGGTCAGATGAATACCAACCCCATAATATGGTGACTATCAGTGTAGTTTACCCTAGAATTTTTTATTAGTTTCATATTTTCTATTTTCTTTCTTTGCTAGTGTTATTACTTTTATTTGGGCTTTGTGCTTTCTGTTTCCGAGGAGTAGAGGCCATTGTGAAGCAGAAAAAGAAAGGAAAAGTTATTCTGGCCGCAGGATTTCTCGTGATCAACGGCTCTGGTTTGCTTTTTTTCTTCTCTTAGATCCACCCCTCCAATTTTCTCTTCACCTCGATTGGTCGTAAGTTCATCTCCATCTCATCCAAATCTGTCGTCTTCTTTATGGATAGATCGTATTTCCGTTGATCTGGTCGGTCGTGCTAGTTCTTTATCATCGTACATCAACTAAACTATTTTTTGATGTTTGCATGAAAGCGAGAGAAGTGTAATGCATTTTTCGATATATTTTTTACTTTGTTCTGGGAGGAATGCTGTCTGAACTCTGGCCTTTGTTTTTTTAGTAATGTTAAGGTTTGGTTTTTATTTTGGGCATTGATTTCTATTGTTGAAATTTGTTATTTCCAACGTTGTTTTAGATCTTGCATCCTGATACCAAGAATAAATCATGTGCTGAATTTTTCTGTAGCTGTTTCCTCACTAACCTGATTAAAATTATTGAAAAAGTTAACCTGATGAAGTATTGGATTTTTTAATACATTATTCTAATTTATTCTTGATTTTACAGCTTGGTTCGTTTCACAGAGTATCGTTCATCTTTTTAAAAAATAATTTATGCATCTATTTATCTTGGATTTTAATGTTATGGTTTGTTTTTTCAAATAATGCTGTAGGCCTCTTTAATTGAGCAATATTACAATGGAAAAACTACACCGATGATAGAATAGCTCGATTGCGCGTGCTTGGCTACCAGAACCTCAATATTGTTTGCCTAAATTCTTAGAGAATCTGTGTTTTGCTTCACGAGGTCAGTCGAAGTTTATGATGTCCCTAAGACTGAAATGTGAATATATATTCCATGATTAACCTATTTTATTTCAAGATATTATTATTCTTATGTGAAGGAATGTTTGAATTGCATGCTAGCCTTGATTCTTACCAAGGGCCAATGAATTTTATTCCCTTTTCGGAAGTTAACAACAAGGGTAAATAATATTTTAAAGAAATTCTTATGTTTCTAGACGGGCATGATTTGATGGAGAACAAACTATAAAATACATGGCACAACAATATTACCATTTATTGGGTAGCATATAGCATGGAAAAGGCTTTGTTTCTTGTGGTTTTTGTTTTACTCCTATTTAAAGCTGCAAATATATCTTTTTATTTAAGTTTTTAAATGTGTACAACAGGAGAACATAAGTGGAGGAAGCTATTAGCTATGTAGTTACTTTTTTGAAAAGAAAATGAAATCTTAATATACCTCTCTCTAATGATCAAAACATGTATTGTTTTCTTCATCATATATTTTTAATAAATGCACGAGCTTGTAATAGAAGCAGGTTTAGTGAAACACCTATTTTCTTCCTCATATAATTTTATAGCTGGTAGAAGTTAATGATGTTTTTCACATTTGGTTATCTCATTAATGTATTATATTCCTGTAGTAGGGTGTTGAGATATTCGAATGCAGTCTCCTCCTGAAAAAGCTATTGTTATGTTGAAAAGGGAAGCTACCGACTTGGCTGGGTCAAGTTTTACAAGTCACATGGATAGTACTTTCCAAGATGATGTAGAATCTGCTGCGACTGCTTCATCATCTTCAGATGATGATTCTCAGGTGACGCAAAATGAAGATGATTTATATAATAGAGATGCTTCTAAACAGTTAGTGCTCTATGATCCTGCTCTCAGTAGTACTGCTGGTTGCATGCCTCCTGGACCTATTCGGTGCCGACCTTCTGCTGGTCCAAGATTTTCTTCATCAAGACTATTGCCATCGGTTGGGGCTTTCACTGTCCAGTGTGCCAATTGTTTTAAATGGAGGCTTATACCAACAAAGGAAAAGTATGAAGAAATACGAGAACATATTTTAGAAAATCCCTTTGTTTGTGAAACAGCTCGTGAATGGCGGCCTGATATCTCTTGTGATGATCCAACGGATATAGCTCAAGATGGCAGTCGGCTTTGGGCAATTGATAAACCAAACATCGCTCAGCCTCCTCCAGGCTGGCAAAGGCTTCTGCGAATAAGAGGTGAAGGAAGTACCAAATTCGCAGACATGTAGGTGTAACTCTCTATTGAGACAATCTTCAACCATTTATCTATGATTTATAAGTTTCTTCATTGTCTCTTGTTTTATTACTTTTTTTTTTTTTTGATATTTGCTTGCTTTTAATTGACCAATATTTGCTTGCTTAGTTTTTTAGTTTTTTCAAAATATCATAAGACGCCTTAAAGCTATTATTTGTCATTAAACTATAAACATTGCTTCTTTTTTCAAGCATTACTATTTGTTTCTTCAATCAGGAGCCAAGTGTTATGGTGATGTTTAGGACTTGGTATATGCACACTAATTCTTAACCTGGTCATGCCTAGTGAGATGATCAATGTATATTTTTTACCTGCAGAGTAAGCAGTGAATCTAAACTTAGTTTTAGAATGCTGCAGTTGTAATTTTCTTTTTCTGTGTATTTCAGCTACTATCAAGCACCAACAGGAAAGAGACTGCGGTCAATGGTGGAGGTGCAAAAGTACATAATATTTACTTGGGCTTTTTGAAATTTTTTAATCTACTTTTTTCCTTGGGTACAATTGACTCTGGATAAGTAGTTGACAGTGACCATACCACTCATGCCTCTCCCGGCACCTAAATTTTCTGCTGATAATTCTTTTCACACTGTTTTCTGATTTACAGGTACTTGATTGAACATCCCGAGTATGCAGCTGCAGGAGTAAACTTGTCTCGATTTTCATTTCAGATTCCCAAGCCTTTACAGGAAGACTATGTGAGAAAGCGCCCTGCCTGTCAGATAGCCTCACATGATAATGAAGGTATGATGGTGGCACTAACATGCTTTCTTTGACTGAAAGATGGATTGTTTATATTTTTGCAATTTTGGGTTATTTTGAATATTTTGAGTATTGCTTTTCTGAAGATTGTTTAATAGAAATGTTATATTATGCTCTTCTGTTCTTTGTTTTGGATGATTGAACAGTGCTTCATGATTTGCATTTCATGCTTTCTATTCTAGAGTCTCTATTGGAAGGCTTGGTTTCTATTTTTGGCATACCCCTTTTTCTACCATAATTGATAAGCATGGTTGCGTGTTTGAATTGAAATATGGACAAGGAGAAGGTAAATGAGATTGTCCTCTGTTTCTTTAACCTGTTTGCAAGACATTCATCAGTTTGTTGATATTGTATTGCGTATAAATTTGGGACAGATATAAGCATGTGGAATATTTTTCTGCATTCTGCAGCGAATTATGTTTTTGGCTGATAGAAGTCTTTTTTGTTTTATTCTACAGTGAATCCGCTAGCCTGGGCTGGTTCGGATGACACAGAAGTGCAGCAGGGGCACCTAGCGCTTCCCCCTAATCCGCCAGCAAAGCAAGCTAGGAGAACCCCATTAGAAAAGATGTACCTAAGTAAGCATGATCGCAAGGTAGAAAAGGCCAGTCCGTCATGAAATAGCAATTATAGTTTATTTTGTTCACTTCTTTTGGCTCTAAAACGCTAAGCATGATGGTAGCTTTGTTTTTGTACGGTGTAATGGGAGATTGTGTTCTAGAGCATGTCTGTCGGGAGATATGTTGGGACTAAATTAAAAATCATGACATTGTATTTGTATAACATATAAGAGGAACCTATTCATACAACTATACATGTATGAAGGGCAGTTTGATTGTTCTTTCATTTTTTTTGTTATTTTTAGTTCCCTAGACCGTAGGTTTGGTCCAGTTTAATGAGGATCTTCTTGGTTTTCTGTGTCCCTTTCGTCATGTATCATATAGTCCATTCGAGGCATAATTAAATGTTTGAATTACCATAACGTGATAAAATCCTATGATTATGAGGCAGTTGCGTGTGAAGTTCAACAATTAAGTTCATCCAGATTGCACAATCCTCGTGAAAGAAATAAAGAAGAGCCTTTCCCATTCTAATTCAATATCTAACAAAAAGTAACACACCAACTCCAGCTTCACTTAACATCCATTCCCAGCCTGGGTCTGTGTTTCTAGCAGGCAAATCAGTCCCTACCCTATTTTTTTTTATAAAATAATCCAAGCCATCACCAGATCAAGATGCCGGATTTTCGTGAACTGTAACAATTGCTGCATCATTATTCCTTACCACTAGATGTAAGCAATTAGTTTATTGGTCGACCATTACTTGATGATATTCACGTCCTCGGTAAATATATTTTATGCAGTGCTTCAGAAAGAATTCAACTTTCAGTTTCAACCCAGGGTACAAAAACTCGACAGTTTGTCTACTGACATTTATAGCAGCAACATTAACATTCTATTTCATCCATAAAATTCAGCTGAATTGATTCGACAACTTGATTGGAGAAATAATTTCACTTCTCATGCTCCTTCAAACTTATCTGATAAAATTGTTATGCATACAACACTAGTCAAATTTCTAAGCTATCTAGTTTAGCACAGTCAACATCAAATGCTAAATTCATTAAACTTACCTGCCACTTTGAGATGGTAATTCATATATCACTGATGACTATGGAAGATAGCAAATGATCAGAGGCTCCACTAATAGTTGAACCTTTTGTTTTTAACAAGCCTCTCTCCAATTGCCACTTTCCTTCTTATTGCAAAGAAGGATTCTCTTGGATTAAGACACATTAATATCAGTAAATGGTGCTGAACTACAATTGTCTCCTCTGCCTTTAATTTTTTGAAATGACAAGGATGCTTCAAATATATTCCTTACTCCAGATGCAAGCCTCTGGATATGGTCACTACAAGTTCCAAGGTTAATGGCAAAAGTAATATATTGAGTACTGACAAGTTCAGAGATCACCCCTCGATCCCTATATAAGGTTTCATCCGCTTCAGAACCAGATAAACCAAGCTGCCAGAACCCAAATGTAAGCCTAAATGGATCAATGACAGGGAAGTTAGAAAATCCGAGTGCACCAGAATTGAAATTCCAGGAATATTTCCGATAAGGTTTTTAGTTTCAATGGCCAAATCTAATGCATTGTTGAAAATACTGTCTAGTTTTTCACTTAGCTGGGCTCTGGCTGCATCTAGAGAATCCAAAAGCAGATAACTAGGGCTAGAGCTTTGAAGGATTTGAAGGCATCTACAGATTCTTTCTCTGTCGGCAATATTCCCAAACATATGTAACATTGATGATTGTGTGAGAGAGCAGAGGATTTTGTGAGTAGATTGCACAGCCAGATCAGCTCCTTGCTGGAGAACCGAAGAGGGTAGCGTGGGATGAAATCCAAAGTGCGCTCCATGTACCTCGTCAATGATCACAGGAATTTCATGAGAATGGCATAGTTTTGAAATGTCAGACTAGTTGCTACATATATACCGTGGTAAGTAGGCGAGGTGATGAAAACTGAAAAGTGCAGCTACTTTTTCACCTTCCATATGCAATTCATGGATTGCTTTCTCTATCTGTAAAAATCTCTACCAAGTTATCTTTCTCAACCATTTCAACAGCATTAAGTAGAACGCTAGCTACTACACAACTATGAATATTTTAGAGACTAACCTGCGATAAAGTAACACCACCAGTAATATCCCAATGGCAATCATACTCTGGGATAATATATTTGGGCATGACACCAGATAATACCATGGCAGATATGGTTGATATATGAGAATTGCGAGGTAGAATTAAATATTCTCCTGGGGAGTAAGTTGCCAAAATTGCTGCTTGGATTCCACAGGTGATACCTCCGACAAGAAACCATGTCTCAGATGACCCAACTTATTTTGAGTGAAAATTGTCTACCACTTTCTTATGCCTCTATTCGTGCCTCCACTTAAGATTAGAGGTTTAGAGTTTAGGGTTCAAAGTTAGTGGTTAGGGTTTAGGGAATTAGGGGTAAGGTGTATTTTTAGGGTGTATAATTTAGGGTTTAGGATATAGGAAATTAGGGCTAGGGTTTAAAATTCAATTTTTTAAAAAATTTCAACATGAGGTACAATTGAAAGCATGAGAAAAAGGCAGACGAATTTTCCCCACTTATTTTTAATAGATTTCCCGTAACTTGTTTTATTATTTTTATTTTACTAAAGAAATTACGCAAAATTGGATGGATAATCCATCCCTTTTTTTTAATTAAAAAAATAAGGATCCCCAATTGATATTTAGGGATCTAGGCCAAAATGAGTAGTGCAAATGGGAGAACGCAACGTCGCCACCTGCACATGGCATTCTCCCTTCAAAATCAACAAAAAAATATTAAAAAAAAAGAACATTACCTGCAGGTAGCGTCTTCTCCCCAAGTCGCCACATGCAGGTGGCGTTCTCCTACGTTCACTGTAGCTTTTGGCCTATATTCCAAAATAAACTTTAAATACTCTATTTACACAAATAAAAACTCTAAAGGGCTTAGAAATCCAAAGCTTCGGAAATTACTTTTAGTATATATATAATTTTTTGAGCTTGTTTCATGAATTTTTCTAGTCGAGTTTAGGTTAATTGGGCTTGTTAAGATCTCGTGCTGAACCCGAACACAAATCGAGTTCATTCGATTTGAACTTTAACCGAACCGATTCCAATTAGCTCGCGAGTGGTTAAAGTTCATAACCCTGATATTGTGGTTTCAGTGAAGGAATTGATGATTTGGTTAGCCTTCAGTACTTCGCTTGTGTATTTATATGCTTATAGAAGTTGTGGAGATACATATTCAGAATAATTAATGCGTGTGTACTGTATACTAAGAAATTACAATTAAATATATACAAAATTGAAATAAACTAGAACAAAGTTGCCAGAGTTGTGGATGTTCACTTATTATAGAGATGATATCTTTTAGTTTGAGCCACTGGCTGATGCCCATGTACTGTCACCAAGCGTGATAAAAGGCATGTTTGATTCAGCAAGATCTCTCAGTTTTTTAAGCTGAGGCAACACAACCTGTCCCAGATCGGGTCTGTCCCTTCGTCTCAGCTCTGAACACTTGAGGGCTAACTTGGCAAAGATCAAGGCCTCTTCCACTGGCCAGTCAGTCACAGCAGGGTCTAGTATCTCAGCAAACTTTCCATTCTCGATGGCATTTTCAACATGATGAGTCAAGCCTATTGGTGGCTTAGCAGTTAATATTTGTAGAAGCACGATCCCAAGAGAGTAGACATCAGATTTCAACCCCAGCATTCCAGTTTGCTGATATTCTGGATCTATGTAACAGAATGTTCCAGCTGCTGATGTCATACTATACTGACTTACAGAGTTGGCAACTGATGGAGGAACAAGTCTAGCCAAGCCAACATCACTAATCTTGCTCACATAATTGTGATCAAGTAAAATATTGGCGGGTTTAAGGTCCCGGTGCACAAGCGGCTTTGGTTTCGTTTGGTGGAGGAAAAGAAGACATGTCGCAATCTCTGCAGCAATTCGAAATCTTACTTGCCATGGAATTACAGGAGTGTTGTTGTGCTTAAAGAGGCGATCTTCTAAGCTACCATTAGCCATGTATTCATAGACTAGGCAGCCATACTCGGGGCAGGCTCCGAGGAGAAGAACCATGTTTGGATGTCGTATGCAGCTTAACACTTCAACCTGACATGAGTTGCCAAAAAAGTTGATATATATTAGTAATAGAGAGGTGGATATGAAACAAATTGTAACATTTTATGAGACGTGGCATATCCGTACTTCTTGCTGAAACTGTGATTGTCCCTGGGTTGCATCTGGACGTAGAACTTTTACTGCGACCGGGGTGTGGTCCAGGTTGCAGTGGTAAACTGGTCCATAACCTCCTTCTCCTATTTTGCGAGACGATGAGAAATTCTCTGTTGCTGTTTTAATTTCTTCGATGGTATATTTCCGATACCTGAGACGGTGTCCGAAACTATGAAATGTGGTGGTCATCTCTTCTTCAGCATCTATGCTGGCTTTCCTTTCTATATTCAATCTCATTTTAGCTTCATGTTTAGCAATCCGTTGAGTTGCTTGGGCTGCCTCAATGGCGACCTTACACTTGGCTTTCTCCTTCTCTGCAAGTGACAGTGCGGCTTCCCCAGCTAGTCGTGCATCTTCTTTCTTTTGTTCTTCTTGCATTTTCCAGCTCTGAAGTTGTATTGCCTGTAATTAGAATATGCATGTATGTAATGGAACATGAGAATTTTTACTATACTAGTTGTTCAAAAGAATTTCAGCATTTAGATATAGTAATAGGGTAGTAGGTACCATCTTCTTTGCTGAGAGTGTTTCTCTGTTGGCTACACTGTACATATCCATGGTATGTTTGAGTTCCTGTTTCAGTCTTATCAGCTCAACTTCTGCATCATCCTGTGGCATCTCAACAATTAGCTTGCTTTTAGTTAATGGAAGAACATATTAATATTAATGCTAATAATTTTACCATATTATGAGATGACCATGATGTCCTTCCACTTTCCTCTGAACATGATGAGAAGCCGTGCCGTGAACTGAAATCCATAGACATGTCCCCAGAGTATGATGACCCCGTGCTTCCGTTTTCATAATCCGAGCTACTCAAAATCTGAGGACTTGCCAACTCTATCATGTCAGATGAAAAAGAGAACATGGTATCGCTGCTCGGCCTTTCACTGCTCACGAAAGATATGTCAGATTCAGGAATTGAGGGCTCGTACTTGATTGGATATCGTTCCCGTGTGAAGGGTGACCTGATTTTGGTGTCTTCATACAGGTTGCGATGTGGATTAATTGGCCTCTGAGGTGCTGGTACAAAAGGAAAAAAAATCATGTGATGGGCAAACAAATATATATATATAGTGGAGGAAAATGAAGAAAACCTCTGTATCTGGGGTTAATAGCAAGAGAAGGAGAAGGAGGAGATTGGGTTAGTTGTAGTTGGGGTTGGGGACGCGGAGGAGGGGGAGCAGAAGCTGATCGCACCGATGAGATTTTGCCTTTTCCAATGACATACACGGTGCAGTAATCGGGAGCCCCTTTTGAGACACTAGTTGTAACCTCAGCTCTCCTGAATCTTCTGCAGGATGATGGATGGATACATACATGTTATCCTAGTTATTACTCCATTGAATCAAATTTTGTGATTTGGAGTTGAAATTACCTAACAAAGCCGCCTCTGGAGGGTGCGCCAAGTACTAAAGTCTCGATCGCAGCGGAGGAGACATAATCGATTAATGCCTTAGCAATGTCGGTATCCTCCAATATGACTTCATTACATTTGATCTGTTACGTTGCAACTTTAAGTATGTGTATATATCATATAATTCTATAGATTGAAGGAGAAATTAAATACAAGAAAAGAGTACTTACGTTCTTCCGTGAGCAGAAGCATCTAAAAGGTAGAAACACCTCCTTTGCTTGATTGTCGACTTGTTGTTTATATGTTTTTGCAACCTGATCGTTCACATCACTAATTTTTACGTTCCCCCCACCTGCATGCATGCATTTGATCATTATTAATGATTCCAAGAGAGATTCTGGCAAAAAAAAAAAAATCACAGTAGTATCATGTACACATACTAGGGTTGGGGATGGAAGAGGGTTTAGTTTTAACATGGAGAAGAGTGATGGATTGACCCCTGGACATAAGATGATCCATAGCCCATTTCATAGCGTGTTGGCTTCCCTTGTCCTTGGCTATTGCCACAGCCACTGCCTCACTCTCATTTCCCCTTCCTCCATTTCTTCTCGCCATCTTCTTAATTCAATATTTTTAATTACTTCCTCACCTAAATCACATATTTATTTAATCCCCTGCTAATTTTAACTCAGAGAAGTTTGTTAGTTATATGGAAACAATTTAACCTAATACCGAATAACCTAACCTTGTCCTTTAATTTCCCTTGTGGAACTCTTCATTTGCTTCACAACCTGTTGGTTACGTTGCATGGGTATAAGTTGTTAATTGTCTGTTCAATTCTCCATCGTCTACAAAGCATCAAAGGGATCAAATTCCATCTCATTTTATCCTGTATGTTTCAGATTAACTAGATTCATTTTATAGTTTGTTCAAAACCAGACCACCTTGTATATTCTCTAATTATATAGCATTGCATTTCTATCTTGGGAGTATTCTTGTTATTTGATTCCTAAATAGATTATTTTGTATACCTACGGATACTAAAATAACTCTCAACTTTATTACTTTATTAAATTAAATCCATGACTTGTTTTATATTTAACTAAGGTGTTGTACGATAAACTGAATGTGTAAGTGTTAAAAAACCTAAACACTGAAAAAAGTTAAATGTTGAATTTAAATTATAAAGATGTTTCATATTTGTGATAAATGTAAATTTTAAAGGATTAAAATGATTAAAAAATTAGAAATATTCTTAACTATTTTATATTTTTTTACCTTTTTTTCATTGAAATATTTCAATAGATAATTTTTATAAATGTTATTTTATTCATTCAAAAAATCAACTATACAACCATCCCCTGTACAACACTATCTCAATTAATTATAGATTAAATCCTATCTACCTATCTATCTATCAAAACTGAAGAATTATTTACAGCTTTGAATATCCAGCCAGTCTTACAATAACTTCTTTCTTTATCCGCCAAAAAATGCCATCAACCGTTTGAGAAAATTTTCCATGCAGTCTTTCATTCCTTTCCTGCCATGTGAGATAATAGAAACTGCACCATACAAGTCGAACTATAACAGACAGCAAAGACTTTCCCTCACCCTTCAATAGCACCCAAACCACGCAAAATTGTTCAACTGTTGCATCTTTGCTGAACATGGTAAGAAATGATCTCTTTTAGTTGAAGAGTTGAGCAATCTAATCTCTTTATGTTTGATTTCTTTATTTTTTGTGTGTGGAGGTGGGGTGGGGGTTGACCTTCAAGACCACATTGTAACTGAAATTGATATTTGGTGTTCAAAAATTTCGGACACTAGATTTCCTTAGGACTAATATTATTATGGATGAGTCTATTACGTGCGTCGAATACGGCTGAACACTATTAACGTTGAACATCGTTGAGCATTATTAAATTAATTAATAAAAATTAAATTTAAAGGACTCAACATGCAATTAATAATTATTTGTTGAGTTTATCACTTTCTTTTATTAATTACATATTGAGTCCTTAAGATTTTTAATCTTTATTAGTTAATTTAATGGTGTTCAACAGTGTTCAACATTAACAATGTTCAGCGGTATTCGACACCGGTCGTAGAATTTTCATATTATTATATATAGCATGCACTCCCTTTTCTAGCCTATTTTTCTCTCTTTATACAGTATACACATTGTTCCCATGCTACATCTAAAACACTTTTTTAATTTAAATTAATTATTAAGATACTATAACCGAGCTCTTTTAATATATACATAAATTTATAAAAATAAGTTGACGATTTTTAAATAAATAATGTATGATTTTATAAGAGTTAATTACATTATATATCTTAATTATAATTTATAAAAATTCATTTTAGGTTATCGATTCGTTCAAATTTAACAAAAATAATAAAAAGGTTTATATAAAATGAATGTAAATATTTTAAAATAAATTATATTTACCGAAAAAGTTATATTTGTTAAAAAATTATACAAATCCTTAAAACTATTTGAATTTTTATGTAAAAGATTTATAAATAGAGTTAATAATTTGGATAATATATCCAAATATATTTTTTCTTTATTTAAAAAAATTGCTATAACTCCGATAAGTAAAATAAATAGAATCAATATAAACATAAAAATTAATATAGTATTATCTAATTCACGAGGATAAAAATAATGTTTTATTACAGCCAAAATTAATTATACGGGCGCTTTTTTTTATAAGTATGGGACAATAGATTCCTTAGCTGCCAATATTTTAGACACTTTAGAGGAGAGCTTTCTTCTCCCTTTTGCTTCCCACGTTTCTCTTTTTCTTCTCATATTTTCACCGCTTCCTTCTTTATTCTGTAACGTCCTTTGCTTGATCTTCTATTAGACAAGAAAAAAACCAAAACACTTTGGATTCTTATGTCTCATCTCTGTCATACTTTAGTGCTTTTGATATCTGTTAGGGGGTTTCGAAATCAGACCATGAGTTTCAATCCCTTTGGTCTTTGTTTCTAAACAAATATGCTGTATTGCTTTATTTCATTTAGATTGAGTCGTTTTCAATTATTAGGATCCCAGACTAAGTCGTAAGCTTCGAAATTCATTTAGAATTGATAATTTAGTTTTGATTATTAGATTCGACAATTTCACCAAATTTTCAATTCTCATATAAAAACATTATGTCAATGAGATCAATATTGTCACTAAATAAATCAATATTGTCACTCAAATGTATTCATTTAACCAATTCTTTCATCACATTTTTTACCAAATAAATTTATTTTACATTAACTAATGTTATTTTTTTTTGCATTAACTAATTTGCATTAATTAATATTGTCACTAAAGTTAAGGGTTTTTCTAAAAAATAATATTCTAAAAAGGCCAAAAATAGTAGTAATATTTTTTTATAAAAATTATAAATAATTTAGTGTATATTGATTTTGTAAGAAATTCAATATATATCGAAAGTTTATATTGAAATTTTTATAATTTTTATAAAAATAGTACAATCGTTTTTTAATATCGTCATTCCCCAGAAGTATCATAAAATTAACATAGTTGAAAATGTACTAAATTGGTTTAGGGTTTTAAATTTATAGTTTTGAGTTTATGATTTTAAGTTTTAAGATTTGAAGTTTATGATTTTTTATTTTTTAAGTTGATTAAAATTTTATTTTAAACAATTTATCAATATATATTGAATCTTTGGGTTTTTAATGTTAGTGATGTTCAATGATATTCGGCACGTGTGGTAGACTCATCTATCATAAAGTAATTTTTAAAAATATTTTTTTTAATATTTTTTAAAAATTATAGTTTTAATGAAATAAAAAAAATCTAGTTAATCTAATTTTTAAGAAAAGAAAAAGTAAGAAAGACTTTAGGATTGAATATGTACGAGAAAATGGTAAACAATCAAGAAAAAACTTTTTGAAAAAAAAAAGATTTTTTTTTGAAAAAAAAAGAAAAACTTTTTGAAAGTGAATTCTGGTATTAAAAATTATTATTTTAACATTATAGGTGATTTTTTTAATGGAAAATCAACTGGCAAAAACCTTTGTTACATAATTTTTCTATGGATTTTTTCGGTCTTTTTTTTCCTAGATTTTTATCCCAGTATTTGAAATTTGTTTTTATAGACTTTTTTTATAATACTAATTATGTGATTCCGCTATTTTCAAAAAAATATGTGATTAAATTGAACATTTTATTAGAAAAAAACCCTACTGTATTCGTTTATTATATATACATCTTTTCAAAATCCATTATCAACTTTCTCATGAAACCTAGACACATGTCACGCTCTCTTTTTTTGAATACAGGTTACAAGTATAATTCAAGAGACAAAAGCCGAGAATCTGGACAATTGGGGATCTGACTATACCTTCTATAAACGACAAACGATGCTCATGTGCCTACAGTAAAAACTCTGAAAAATGAATTTGTTCCACTATTTCCATCAATTTTCACCATTTTCAAAAAAGGGTCCGTTGCACCTCCAAAACTAAAAATGTTACTAAAATAAAGTATACGGAAGATAAATACTAAAATGGATATAGGATTTTCATTTTTGGGGAATTTCAACAGAAAGTGCTCTCCAGTTTTATACAGTAATATTTTTACAATCATGGAAGGATAGAATTCAAATTTGGTACAAAAAGAGAGTTAATAATGATTCTTAATGAATTTTTAAATTCTATCCATATTTATATTATATTTGAATTATTAATATGTCACATTAATTCAATTTATGTCAGATTAATATATGAAATCAATTTAACCAGAAAACTTATTATTTGCATAGAAAAATAAATATGTAAATAGAGGTGTTTAATCAATTAATTTAATTGACAACTATTAATATATATTTTAAAATTTTCAACTATTAATTCAACTATTTTTCAAAAATTATTAATTGAATTCAATAAATTCAGGTTATTTTAGTCTTTTTTAAATTATTCAAAATTTATTATAATTATATATAAATGGTAAGAGAAAAAAATTATGTCATTAAAAAATCATAATCATTCATATATTTAATATTAGATATATCATTAAAGAAACAATAAATAAGAATATAGTAACTTTAATTTAAGGATAATCAATTATTTATTATATAGAGAAAAATAAGTAAGATATTCTAAACTTTTCGAACAAAGTTGAATATATAGTGAATGTAATATCAAATTTAATTTTTTTTTCAGAAACCACCAAAAAAATCATGATAATTTAACTGATAGTGTGTCATGAATAAAATAAACAAAAACAAACAATAAGAACAAAAGAATAAAGATGAGAGATTAAGAAACTTATATTATCTTATAATATTGGTTTGCGTATGATATTTTCTCTAAACTTTATATTTATAGACATAGATAAAACCTTAATTCCAACAATTATTACATATAATAAATAATAAATAAAATAAGTGACATTCAATTTATGAATATCTATTGTAAATAAGGACAATTTAAAAGTATTAATTATTCAATTAAAATTGAATTAATTGCATTAAATTAATTTAATTAAATATTCGACCACAAAAATTTACTATATTAAAAACATTATTTTTTTAAAATTTTATTATTAATTAATTCAATTCAATTAATCAAAATATCCTAAAATACTATATTTATAGTATTACTTTTACATGTACATTTTAAGCTTATACCCATTAAAATTTTAAGATTCAATTAGTTTATAATTCAAAGATTAAAGTATTATCCAAAAGTTTCTAACAAAAGAAAATAAAAAAAGATATTTTTATATTTATTTATAATAAATTTTAATTAATTATAAAATCGATGAATTAGTCTGTTTATTTTAATTATTTTTTTGAATTTCTTATTTTGATTAATGATTGTATAATTTCTTAGGTTAATCAGATTTGGACAATTGGATTTGATACACAACTTTGAACACCCTTAATTTGATTAAAAATTAGTTAAACCATGAAATTTAATGGTTTGTAGTTAAATAAAAGTATAATGTTAAAGTCTATAATTATATTTTTGCATAAAAAATAGATCAGCTAATTTTTTTAAATTCAATTATTGTTTTTGAGTAAGAGAGAGACACAATAAAAGTTAGCGGAGAGAGAGAAAAAGGTTGAGAGAGAAAGTGCGAAGAAAAATAAATAATTTAATTTGGTTTTTTGTGTAAAAGAATATAGAACCACATCTTTAAAGTTTATTGTTTCATTATCTCTTTCTTCCTCACTGCTTTTGGTTTATGGTTGTGGAAACCTCTGCTTCTAATCTAACCTCCTTACATTGCCCTGTAAGATATACAAGCATTCAAGCATACATAAGAAAGGAAAAAGGCTTGTTTTTAAGCAACAATAGAATAAATGGGGGATGTTCATTTTAGCAGCGAGATGGCAAGAAAAGGAGTGGTGTTGTTTCTTTTCTGGATGCTGAGTTTGATTTCGTTATGTTGTGCGGCTAGACTAAGTGTGTCGAGAGAGAAGCTTCAAGTGCAAAACCACTTGAACCGCTTGAACAAACCGGCTGTTAAAACCATCCAGGTAAGCCGAGTTTTTATCGATTTTTGTTGGTTCGGTTCAAGGCTTTTCTGAAAATCAGCCCTAAATCACTCCAGGAAATGCTTCTTTCTGCTTTGATCTAATATTCTGTGTGGTTTTTTTTGACAAAAAAATACTTTGGGATTATAAAAGTAATTTCGTGTAAATCTTGTGAAAGCAGCCTTGATTTATGATTTTATTTAGCTATTTCGATAGCAACGAAACGTTATATAAATACAGATGTATTGTTAGATTTTCCGTGAAAATCATTTTTTTTGAAGCTACCTTTTTCTTTTTAACTTCATATTGAATAGACAATGTGTTAATTTCTGAAATTATTTCGTGTATAGATTGGTAGAACTTGTATATGTTGATAATTTTAATTAATGGTGGTGTTTTATTTTGAATGGTGATTTGCAGAGTCCAGATGGGGATATTATAGACTGCGTTCACATCTCTCATCAGCCTGCTTTTGATCATCCTTTTCTCAAAGACCACAAAGTTCAGGTCCGTTATTCGGCTCTTTTTTCCACTGTTGTACTGTGGGCAGCATTTCCATGTAGTTGGTATTTGGAAAGATTGATTTTTTGTTCTTGTTTTGGTGCATCAGATGAGGCCTGGTTACCATCCAGAAGGTCTTTTTGGCGAGAACAAAGTCTCTGACACTGACACCGAGAAACCCAAACAACGCTCAAACTCCATAACTCAGTTGTGGCACATCAATGGTAAATGTCCCCAAGGAACCATTCCCATCAGAAGAACAAAGGAAGAAGATGTTTTGAGGGCAAGCTCAGTTAAAAGATATGGTAAGAAGAAGCATAGGGCCATACCTCAGCCCAGGTCTGCAGATCCTGATCTCATCAATGAAAGTGGTCATCAGGTAATATTGAGGTTCCTTTTTTCACTTATCAATTTAACTCATTCATATTTGTTAATATTATCACTTGTATTTTTTTGCATGTTTGTATTCTTGTTGGGGGCGATTAGCATGCAATAGCATATGTTGAAGGGGATAAATATTATGGAGCTAAAGCGACCATAAACGTTTGGGAACCCAAAATACAGCAGCCTAACGAGTTCAGCTTGTCCCAGCTGTGGATTCTTGGAGGTTCTTTTGGTGAAGATCTTAATAGCATTGAAGCTGGTTGGCAGGTAATTACTGATTTGCTTCAAACAATTGTTCTACCTGCTTTCATTTTTTTTTTCCAGTTATTCATTTTATTTTGTACAAGTTAAAGTATATGCATGTCAATGCATACAGGTTAGCCCAGATCTATACGGTGACAACAATACAAGGCTTTTCACCTACTGGACTGTAAGTCTACAATTGATAGTTTTTCACTTTCAATTACCCTTGGTGATCACATTTCTAAGTATTTATTAGGATTTCCTCGCACCATTTCTCATGGTTAATGTGTTACAGAGTGATGCCTACCAAGCCACAGGCTGCTACAATCTCCTTTGTTCCGGTTTCATTCAAATTAACAGTGAAATAGCAATGGGAGCAAGCATATCTCCAGTTTCTGCTTTTCGGAATTCTCAATATGATATCAGTATACTTGTATGGAAGGTAAAAAAGAACAAGGTTCAATTATTAAGACTCTGAACACTGATAGTTTATTATGATTTTAACAAAATAGCCAAAGGAGATGGATTCATAATGCTAACTATGAATGTGAACATGAATGGAAGTTGTCCTTTCCGAAAGAAGCCAGCTAATTCTGCTTGATGGCATGCATTATTGTAATTTTTCTATACTAGCTGCCAAAACAGTGCCTCTAGATATATATGTATATTATATTTGTGGATTAGGAGATCAGAAGAAACATCATTGTTGGTCAAAGATTCTGATATCTTTTTCATCATCTTTCTCGCACATATTTTCACACTTAATGTGATTGATGAGGATTGCATGGAACTTTCATTTTTTTTACTGCCACAATACCTCTCACCCTTTGTTAATGACAAAAACGATTTCACCAATCTGAGTAGTACAATTATTAGCTTTACAAGTTAATAAATTTTGCTGCTGCTGTGAATCAGAATATGTTATGATATGATAATGGCGTAAATATTTAACTGTGGTAACTGTTTTGTAGGATCCTAAGGAGGGGCATTGGTGGATGCAATTTGGTAATGACTACGTGTTGGGTTATTGGCCTTCCTTCTTATTCTCCTACTTGGCTGATAGTGCTTCGATGATCGAGTGGGGAGGTGAAGTTGTGAATTCGGAACCAGATGGTCATCATACTTCCACTCAAATGGGCAGCGGCCGTTTCCCTGAAGAAGGATTTGGCAAATCTAGTTATTTTAGGAATATACAGGTTGTTGATGACTCCAATAATCTGAAGGCTCCCAAAGGACTTGGCACCTTTACAGAACAATCAAACTGCTATGATGTACAAACAGGAAACAACGGGGATTGGGGCCATTACTTTTATTATGGGGGCCCTGGTAAGAACCCCAATTGTCCCTAAAAGTAATCGGAAGAAACACTCTTTTAGTGTTTTTTCTGCCTTTGTTATTGTGTATCATTCAAACTCTAGTGACGGCTCCTCTTCTTTATATTCTTCTTTTTAGTTTTAGATATTATGTTGGATTCGTGACCTCTTTAGCGGGAAGTTAGTTTTTATTCCTTTATTTAACTTAAAAAGATCCCATCCCATGTAAGTGGTCTGGAATGCGGCCAAGTTTCTGTAAAAAAACCCATGAAAAACAGGCCTTTGTTATTCTCTGTGATGGAAGTGTATTTCTTTATTTTACTCTATCGGAAAGGTTTGGTTTGTTATTGCTAATGAATACCCATCCCTACGAATGATATTTAAAATCCTTTATCATTCCTTGAGTTTCATAGCATGATGGGAATATGAAGAAATGCTTGGTTAATATTTTTTTCGGGTGAAGAGCCGTGCTAGGATGGTGGGTCCCATGTCCTTTCCCAACTTTTTTAAGCTTAATCAGATATTGGTACTATTTGATAAAGCTAGTTTGAAAATGTGTAGATAATGGGAGGTGCAAAGTGTGCATGTGAGTAGCTGACAGTGCTTTTCCATTTTATCTCTTGTAAATATTAAAGAGGTCAACCTCACTCCAACTTCAAAAAAAACTTTCATCCCACTCACTAACGCATTAAATCTTATTATCTCTTCTTTCTCACTAGGTTAGCTCCTATTTCTGCCAATCTGTCTTCTTAAGTGAGGAGAGAGAAAACGAATGAATTTTTTTAATAAACCTAGAAATATAATCCATCTTCAAAACTAATTTTTCAAAAATTAATTTGAAGCGTTTTTTAAATTTATATAAAATCATCGAGTAAACATTTCATTAATTTAAATAGATCTTTTAAGTCTTAAACAAAACCATAAATTTAAAGTTGAATAGAATAAAATAATACTCAAATCAAATTTAATTGAATAAATATTAAAAAACATTCACGTTAAAAGAAGCATTCCCATAATTTTTTTTTATAAATACAATAAATTCAAATCCATAAGTATAAAGTTACTTAAAGTTTTCAAAATTTTTATTTAGATGTTTTGTTATTAAAAATCATTAAAAAATTACGTAACCACTAAAAGTTGACACCAAACTGAACGCAGAGGAATCAATCATCACAGTGGCCTCTTCAGCCTCAAGTTCAACTCCCAAAAACAACAACAATGATGAAGTAGAACACGTCATCGGCGATTGCCTCGTCTTTGAAGATGGCGCATTCGAAGAACCTCATATCCAAGTCGACTCCTCGTTTGACAACTTCAATAACACCACAAGATTTGCTAAAGTGAAACCCAAGACGAATAAGAAGGGGAAAATACAGTCGGTGAAAATTGAACCCGAGAACTTGATTCCCGAGCAATGGAGCCATGTTTTAGAAGAGATCAATATAACCAAGAAGGATATACGGAACCTGACGCAGCAGTTGGAGTATGGGTGCAGAATTGAGAAGAAGAGGCAAGGTTTGGTTCCTATAAGGAACGTGAATTTGCAAGAATACTTGAAGCTTAAAGAAGCTAAATTAGCTCAGTTGAACCCTATTGTTCTTGATAACCCTTCGAGTTTTTCCGTGAAAGAAGAGGTTAATGAGGAAGGGTCAATGAATCTTCCATCTTCTAGCGAGTGCGTGGATCCTAAGAATCTTAAGTGGGAGTGTACGGAAAGAGTTTCGATGTTGTAACTCGGTTCTTCAACAGCGAAAACTATCAACTCGGCGAGAAAAAGTCTGGAAGTATAATTCCTTTTGTTTTAGCTCTTGAAAATAATATATATATATATATATATATATATATATATATATAACCTTCTATTTTTTTTATCATTCAAGCCGATTTTGTTTTATCATCGCCAAGGGAAACAATTTTGTTCGACAACAAATGGAACCAAGGGATTCTTGATTGTGTCCCCACTGTTTTTGTCAGTGCATTCATCTCTCTGGTGAAAATGACTGATGGGGCACCTGTATTTACTTTGTGTCGGATGTTTAATTTTTTGTCCATCAACAATTTTGTCTACCAGAATTTTAATGCTGTTAGAGAAGCAATAAGATCGAAACTTGTGAATGAAGATATTCTTTCAAGTGATGAGTCGTGCACGGGGAAGAAGTACTTCCATAAGCCTAGTAAAATTGGTAGATTATTACCTACTTTCTGAGATATTGTGCAGAAGGCAAGAAAGGAAGGTTTGGTTTGGATAATCTTTGATCCCATGGAACGTATGTGTTGCATTCTTCTTTTGACATGTCGAGTATGATAATACTCTGAACTTTTTGGGAGTTGGATATGTTGATAAAGGATGGTAGCAAAGTACATCAAAAGTTCTAATCTTGTGCTGGGAGTTTCGGAGGATGTTAATTCCTAAAATGACACTAATTTTAATGAATACATGTCTATTCTATCAGTCAAATCTTTTAAAAGATATGACTATCATAATGTGGATTTATTTTACATGACGATTTAATTATTATGTTTTTAATTTTTATTATTTAGGTGAAAAATATCCTACATTAATTGTGTTATTCATAATGATGGTAATGAGTTGATTGAGGTGGGATTTTATCTGATTATAACATATATTTTTTCGATTCGATCTAAAATAATAAAATTTATAATTTGACTTGACTCTGATATATTGATAAAAAATTAATTAAATCCGACTCAGTTCGAAAACTTAATAAAAATAAATTATTATATATAAAATATAATGAAAGTATATAAATATATTGGGTCAGAGTCAGGTTGGAGATTTTTTATTTTAATCCCGACACGACTTTATTTTTATAATAACATGATCCGACGCGAACTCAATTTTTTAAATAAAAACTCGTCTCTATCAAGTCGGGTTGGATCAAAACCTAACGGGATTAAGTCTCCCTAATTATTCAAGGTTTGAAAAAGAAATTTATATAAAATAATGCATAAAAAATATTTTCTATTATTGACTAACCAATACAATGAGTGTTCGAATCATACATTCTTTTATAATGGATGTCTAAATTTTTTGTTAAAATAATCAATTAAATAATTTTTTTTGATAAACCCTTAAACTTTTGCAACAACAAAAAAATTAATTAAGCCCTTAGAATTTTATAAAAAAATAATCAATTAAATGTTTAAACTTTTTCTCCACCCAATTAAACACTCAAACTCAAGAAAAAAAATCAATTTCACCCTTAAATTTTTACAAAAATCAATTAAGTATTTAAGTCCTTAAATTTTTTTGTACCTAATTAAGCTCCTAAACTAAAAAAAAAAATATCAATTTGATATTTTAGCTAACATTGACCGTTAACATTAACTTTATTTTTTTTTAATTTTTTAACTCGTATCCAACGAAATAATACGAATTATTATTTCTATGAATTTTTAAAATTTATTTTTAAATATATAAAAATTCTAAAAAAATAAAAATTCTAAAAAATATGTTTTTAGAAATATAAAAAAATTAATTCCAAAATTTAATTTAAAACGATATATAATAATTTTTCAAAATATTAAAAAGTAAAAATATTAAATATTAGTATATAAGTTTAAGAAGATTAAGTTAAAAATATAAAACAATAAAAATAACTTTATAATTTTCCAGATTTTTAATAAATTTATTTTATATATTTTTATAGTTTTTAAAAAATTATTTTTTTTAAAAAATTTGGTTTATTTATTTGCAAAAAGTGTGGAAGAATATTTTAAAGTTTGAGAGCTTAATTGGATGCAGAAAATGTTTAAACTTTAAATTATTTTTTCTTGATTTTAAAATCTTAATTAAGTACAAAATAAGTTTAAGTGATTAATTAATTTTTTTCTAAAATTTAAAAACTTTTTAATTCTTAATCCAAAAATTAAACACTTTATTTTTCTAAATAAAAATTTTAATTAACCTACATAGTCAACAAAACCAAATTCATCAATAAATTTAAATATTTACTTTAATCGCAATAATTAAATTAAAAAAAATATATCACAACAAGTAATAATTAAAAAAATATTAAATTTTCAAATATATAAAAGATGTGGCAGAAGAAGCAAGCTTTTTATAGATTAGACAAATCTTATCTTATATAATTTAGATTACGGTTAAAAGAAGATAAATTTAAATATTTTTTAGAAATAAAAAATAATAACTTTTTTAATAATATTTTTTATTTTTGTATTTCTTGATAAAAAAATAAATTTTATTTTAAAAATATCGATTCTTATTTAAAAAATTAGATAACAAAATTTATTTTATAAGTATTTAACTGGAGAAACGACGATTTTGAAATCTCTCTTCATTCCTTATTCGTCATTTTTCACTCTTTTTTCTAAGAAAAACTATTAAATCTCGTAAATATTATTGTTTGAATATTTTTTTATAATATTATAATTATAAAATTATATCTCAAAGTGTTATAATTTAAACAATATTAGTAAAATCAAAAATAGTAGAATTCGACTATGAATAATGATTAGAGTAAAAAAATAAAAAAAAAATTATTTATAGTCGAAACCTTTTGCCAATGATTTTTTTTTCAATTTTATTCTATTTAAAGTCGGAGCCTTTTATTTTTTTATTTAAATTTTTAAATTTAAAAAATTAAATCACTTTTAAAGTTAGATTTTAATGGATCCGACTTTATTTTTACTATAAAATCAATAATATTTTAAAAAATATTTTTTAAGTGCAATATTTTTTAATTTTAATATATTAAAAAATGTTTCCTTGTCCATTAAGTTACCCTAGAGCCGGGGTTTCCTAAGAAACAAAAAAAAAGCTCTTTTATTAGTCCAGTCACTCAACTCTGAGTTTCACTGGTACTGATTGGGGACTAGTTTTTTGCTGTATTTAAGAATTTAAATGAATATTTATTTATTATTTTTATTAAATAATTAATAATTTAGTTGTAAGCAAATGTTTATCTATTATTTTTAATATTTAAATAAATATTTGTTGGTGATAAATTCAATTTGTGCAAGCGATCGATTATATAGTTGTAACAATAACGAACAAAATCTGAATTTAAATATCATAAAATTACAAAATTTTTGCTTATAAAATTTTATTAGTTTACATTTAATTTTTTTTAAATTAATCGAAAGATTATTATATTACATTTTTAATATATGAATGACGGATGAATTTGATATCGATATTAAAAAATTTATTTTCCCGAACACTAACTTAAATGCTAAGTCCTTTGTCCAATGAACATTAAATTTCGAAAAATTCTAAAAAAATATTTAAAAAATTATTTCTTTTAAAAGTTATAAGAATTTCTGTACACATCATTTTTATATAGAATTTTTTTCATCTTTTATAAGAAATTTGATACGTAACAAAATTTTTATATTTTTATAAAAAATTAATTATATACTAAAATTCTCACTACTTTATAAGAATATTAATATGTATAAAAAATATGTATCAAATTTTTTATAATTTTTATAAAAGATAATTCAAAGCATAGAGAAAAAACATAGATTCTTAGTACAATTTTGTTCATCTCCTTCATTAATTTTACTTCTAGATTATTGGTTTCAGACATGAAAATATCACAATTTTCCTTCTAGATTATTGGTAACAAGGTACATATCTACTTCATGAAAGTTCCCGGTATCATTTTTCCAAGAATTAGAATCTAACATACTGAGTAAACCATCATAAATGTATGATACAAAAAACTAACCTCAATCCACAACAACTAAAACCTGATGAAATGTAAAGAAATAATCGGGGAAAATGAAATAGGGTTAGGATGTACAACATAATCGTACTTAGATTGTCCAAAGTAAAATACTTAAAACATTGATCGAATAAGAAAACACATTCTATTATTGTGAGAAGTTCATGCTCTTAGAGGTGCTACAAGGATCAAATTTCAAACATTCATTTTGAAAGATAGCTCGGAAAATACAATTAATCAAGACGCTCAAAGCCCAAAACTACACTTAATGGAAAGCTTGTGATCATTTTAATAACTTGTTATAGGTTTAATGATGGTGAGACTAAAAAATGATACATTTCAATAAAAATAAAACAACTTTTGGTTGAAATGTGTAATGCCCAACCCAATTATCAAAAAGGCATTATTGATTGTAATATAAAGGGATGTCATTCTATTGTCGGAAAGCTAAAACCGAAATATATATATATATGTTTTAAACTACATAACTTGTTTCCTAACATCAATTGCTCTATATTTGAATTAACACATTATATATACTACAAATTAACAAGGAACTACTCATTAAATGACCCTGAAGACTATATGAACAAATTTAAGAAGATAGGTAATTTTGAAATTATCATGGTTTAATGTTCGATTGAAAAGTGTAACACCCTCTACCTGGTTTAAATAAAATCGGTTCAGGAACATTATCAGAACAAAAATTTTCAGGTTAATTTAATATTTTTCTAGACTTATGATGCACCATTCATGTATTCATGCATGAACCATTCGAATTTAGAGATTACTAGTCTTATTCTTATCATATACTCCTGCAACACTAACATACTATTCCAATAATGTCTTTCTATTGAAACTTATACATATATATGTTAAACTGTTGATTCATTCAAATTTTTAAAATCAGATGTACACAAAGTATCATTTACCATATAATCAAGTAAACATACATTTCAACTCCACATCAAATTTATAAAATTGTATATAAAGAGATTCAAATTTAATCGATCGTATAATTTTACATATATTATTAATGTATCAGATTACAACATATCATCGTAAAATTTTAAAATTGAGTTTTTAAATTTAATTATTTATTTAATTTATTTAAGATATGAATTATCTAAATTTATATAAAAACCACTTTTAACATCTAACCTAGCGTGTGATTCCAATAGTGTGGGTGGAAATTGATAATTTATTATTGTACTGTGCTGACGGAAGAGATATGAAAACAACTTTATTGATACAAATTTTTTATACACACGCACACGCATACTTAAATGCAGCATCTTTCACCGTAAACCACACCCAATTCCCTGCAATTCTTCTCTTTTATATATATATATATATATATTTCACCATTATCATAACCCCCGCACAGTGCAGACAAAGAACATTTTTTTCTTTATTTAAAATTCTCTTTGTCGTGTCATGAACATGCTCAAGTTTGGTTTTTGAAGTTTAGGGTTGTCTGGTTCAACTTTCAAGCTAAGGGTTTTGTTTGGTTTTTAGACATGGATGGTTACCATCGTTTTGACTAAGGTGATCACTTACTATCTGTTGAAGAAAGTTCTTGATAGTAACTTTACTGGTTGGGCTATTGCTGAAGCTGGTAGGAGCTGATCATTTAAGGAGTTGAAAAGGTAAGTTGAAAGATCATTTGCACTGGCTTTCGGACAATACAAAAGCTTCTGTCGTTTTTGGGGTTTTCAAAGCAACATGGCCTCTGCAAATGCTCTCTTCAGCTTCTATTCATTTCTCCACTAAGAAGGTAATGCCTTTTTCATTACCCCCTTCCTTAGTTGTAAAAAATAATAATCTTAATTTTGGGTTTATTCTTTCGAAGCTGGTTGAAGAGGAAAGGAGCTGAAGGCATCACATCGTCTAAAGGTAGGTGCTTCATCTTCTATAGTAATTTTTGTTAAACAATTAGGTTTTAATACATTTAGGTTGCTCTTCTCTCTGATTTCTTTTGCTCAAATTAGATAATCGGAATCAATATAAGTAAAAAGGTCATTGATCGAATTCGACTTATGCTTTAAATTTCTCTAAAAGAACGAGGAATTTTATTTATTCATGTAAAATTTGATTTACCTTAAAGTGTAAAATTAGGGGTGGTTAGCTTGTTTCATTGATTGTGTCCTTATAGTTGTGAATGCTGACCCAGTTGCTGTTGATTTGAATGCTGACCCTCATGATAATAACCTTACTAGGTATACTGCCTTGTCTTCTGGAACATCTGCATTTTACAATTTTGCTGATAATGATAAGAAAAACACAAAAGAGAAAAATTGTTATATCAAGGGAAAGAACGTTAGCATTGACACATCAACAACCTTCATTATACTACAGGGAGATATTATCCTTCAAATGAATGTCCCTTCTGTGGACTTCCTGTAGCAAATGACCCTAAGGTGCCTCCATATTCATGCTATCTCCTTTGTCCAAGTAAAAGGAGTTTTGTTTTGACGGATGGAAATGGTATGTTTAATACATTCCACAAAGGAATTCAATGTGATAGTTGTGGGGTTTTATTGTCAGAATATTGACATTATTGATTTATTTGAATAATTCATGATAAATAATATCAAAATATCAATGAACTAATTTAAAATCTATGAACTTGATGATTATTTTTAAATATATATCATAATTATTTTTTAAAATAAATATTTAACTAATCGAATGATGTTATGTCGAATCATTTGACATCATCCGACTGATTAAAAATTTCTATTTTTTTAAAAAATATTTGTTTAATTCAAATTATTTTTTTCATAAAAAACATATCACATCAGTTCAAAAATTAATTGTTAATTGACTAATAATTTTTATTTAACAAAATTAAATTTTAAACGAAAATAAAATATTAAAAAGTAATTTAAAATAAAATAAAAACTAAAACAACTAAAATAATTAAACATTAAAAACTATTTTTAACTTTTAACCAAGCGGTTAAGTTCTTGTCAGAATTTTAAAGGTGACCTGGGTCAGACTTTTATATTTATAATTTTTTAGTAGTTCTTTCTTTAATTTAAAGTTAATTTGTAATCAATTTGTTTGTATATGAGGTTTAAAGCTGCAACTTACGTACTCATATGTGCCTTGAGGTCATAGGTTCAGTTCCAACCCATTTAAAAAATTTCACGTCATATCACCGTATTTAAAAAATTTAATTTGGTGATTGAAAGTGACATAGTTTGATGACCACTCAATGAGTTTCCTTTATTTTTCACAATATTTTAACTAGATTAATAATATAACTACTAATTTTAACATACCTGACTGAGCTGCTGCTGAATAGATACTAGATGAATTAGAGGATCTTAATGGCAGCTTATCTGACATACCATCTTTTGTCTACTGCGGCACTCCATTACTTCTCCTCCTAGTCATATAGACGAGGAAGGCGTTTTGAACACTGCCTCATAAAATCTAGATAGCTGACTGATAGATGATCTTGTACGCCCCTATGCTAAAGCTAGCTACTCGATCCTCTCTCAGTAGCCTTGCTCATCAAGTAAATTCAAGGAATCATTTTACCAGTTCGGTTTGACCAGGAATCAGTGGGTAAATGGCAGTTGACATCTTCAATATAGTTTTAGATCTCTTAAATAACTTTTGAAAATACGCATGTTTTCTCGATCCATCCACCGCTACTAATATTAAATCTTTTACCTCCATCCTAAGAAACCTCTTGACTCGCAAGTTTCTCACTCTACCTGTTTCTGTTATCAAATATTTTAACTATCGCCTCAGCCCTCGGTTTACCCTTTCCCCAGTCTCTCACTCCCTCGTTTCCTTGGCCAACTATTCTAAAATGGTTCTTCTCATAAAATAACGGGAGCAGTGATGGATGATGAGATAGAGCCAGCCTGCAGTGAAGACGATGTTGCAAGGTTTGGATTGAGTCTCTCAGAGATTAGGAGTCATTCTTAAATAGGTGAGGTCCTGAAGAAGAAATTAATGAAATTTAAAGCTTCCGAGTGTGAGTTGATCATTGGTCAGAATTTGTTGAGAAATGAAAAGATTAAGGTTTTTTATAGAAGTTTTTAAGTAGGTTTTCACTTGCTGTAGGGTTGTTTTTGTTTCTTTTGAGGTTGACTTTTGTTATAGCCTATAAGCCTGGTGTTCTTGGGTATGTTTTCTGGAAATTCTGGTGTTCTTGTGCTGTTGAATTGTTGTGGAGATGTTTTATCATATCTCACTACTTTGTACAGTTTTAGAAATTGGAGAAAATTCTGATTTTGAGGTCTAATATATTTTCCTTATCTGAGTTTGATAAATATACAACTAATTGTTAGATTTAGCTTTAGACTATCTGTTAATGTTATTTTAGTTTTTTAGAGATGTTCGTGAAATTGTCAAATTTGCATTTAGTCAGACAGAAATGGAGTAGATTTGGACCCATTTTACTGTGGGTATTCTTACGGTATATTCCCCTCCCACTAAGCATCACTAATTGATACAAAGTGATTGAATTGCTGGCCTCTATGTTATTGCATTTGGTTCTTATAAACTGAGATAGTTCAACTGAGGTGTAAATATGTTTGCAGGATTGATTTATAGATGATGAAACTTCAGGTGTTGAGTTGTTTGAGTATGTTGAAGTTGTGAAGCTTACTGAAGATCTCAATGTTCCGGCTGGCCAGGTTCTTTTTTAATTTTTTGTATCTTATAAAAATCTATTGATTGTTGTCCTGCCTATTTTAGCTTTGAGAGTGTTAATTTTATGTTTTGATGTTTGATAGAATATGCCTATGTTAATCAATATGTCTTTTACATGTTTGGGTTAATTTTGTTAAAAAATTGATTTGGCTTTATAGTTTTAAATAGGGGTGTTTTAATCCGTGTACCCGAAGTACTGGGTATCGAGACCTTCGGTTAGTAAAATACTCTGCTCATGTCTCGACGTGGATTTTTTGGAAACTTGAATATTCGGTACCTGAAAATTCGGGTAATCAGGTATTCGTTTTTTTTTCTTCTAAATCTTAAATTTACTCTTTAAAAAATATACATAGGATTAAAAGTTCGAATAACATAATTCAAAATCGAAATATATAAATCTGAACTCATAGGAATGAAATGGAATTATCAACATGAAAATTTAAGCATATTCCATTTTCAATGATATTTTTTTGACACTCAAGAATTTATGTGTTTTTGTGTTTTCTCTAAACCAAACATGGTATGTTATGCTTACAAGTTATGACTTCTATTTTGTGATTTCGTTGAACATGTAAACTTGTGCATGTATGTGCGAATGGGCATATGCACGTAATACTTGTTTTATTTGATTACTAAATTATTAGGTTTTTGTTTCTTGAGATCACATGCTTTATGTTCTTGGTTACACCTGTAATGCTCGGCTATATAAGTGGGAACCCTCTCTCTCTGCTTCTTTCTATTTTATGATAATTTTTTAGTTATTTTTTTTTTAAATTCTAGTACTTGGTAAAAATTTTATATCAATTTGAAACAATTCTTCTAAATCCAATTTCGACCTAATCTTTTAGATCAAAACTTAGGAATCAAGTTACGAAAACTTTCTATTAAAGTAAGTATTTTAGGTTAAATAATTTTAAAATTAGAGTTACTTTGACCAATTGAAAAACAAATTGGGGATTTCAGTCTTATAAATATATATGTTTAAAATAACATCCCATTAACCATAAAGACATCTCAAAGTAATTTTATAAAAGCATGCATTTAATATGTTTCGAATTAAAATATCTTATAATTTGAAAATTTCAACATTTTTCATAAAAATAAGAATAATAGACTAAAATAATTGTAAGAAGATTATAATTGAGAAATAATTATTCGAGAATGCCGTTAGATTCTCCGAGTATCAATTCGCTTAAACTGATCTGAGAATCTGAAAAGCAGACTAAAGGGGTGTAAGCTAAAGAGCATATTGTGTCTCTAGAGTTCGAACATTCACAAACAAGACATATTTATATTTCTATAAATATTTCGGAATTGAAGAGAATCTAAAGCCTGATACTTTGATTACTGATGCATGATAGAGAATCAGATGGCTCGATATCAAAATTCTTAAAGAGTGAAGGATTATTCTCGCCAATGTGGGGGTTCTCTTCGTCAGAATGAAGGCATAAAAGGAGGCATGACAAAGATACATGAAAAAGTAAATTAGAATTCTAAATCCAATTCCTTCTCCCTTTACTAAAGAGACAAGATTTTTTTCGACAATTCACAATCCCCACCCTTTAAATTTAAGATAATTTAAACGTCAGTTTAAACGCTATTAAATCACAACCCATATCCTTTAAATAATTAATTATTTAATTATATTTTTGAAAGTTATAAATTTATAAATTATAATTATATATAAGAATAAATAAATTTAAAATTATAATTTAATTGTTGAAAATAATTGTTTAATCGTATAAATTAAATTTAAAAATAATTTGACCGTGAAAGATTAATTAAATAAATATATTTAATTGATTAATGTTATTGATGACGTGATAAGAATGATCATAATATAATATCTCCATTGAAACATGTATTTTCCATTCAAATAAAATTATAAAAGGTTCCGACATCGTTGGAAATGTAAAAGGTGAGAAATGAGAATTTCAATTAATAAACCCTAAACATATCTGATTCTTTTTCCTTCTATCCACCGACATCACATCAATCACATGATTCTGATATTAGTTTTACCAATAGTTGGCCTTTTTCGGTTGTTCTATCTAATACCTTTTTCACTTCTCATTCGATTCTTCCCATCACCACCAAACTAATTGAAGCGCCTTCCGTCAAAGAGCTCTTAAATTTCTTCACCTCTCTTCTTTCTTTTATTAATTTCCCTTGGTCCCTACTCAAAGCCGGCCTACTTTTTTACTGTAGTGATCTAAAAATTCGTTTATTAAGTGATGTATTGATGAATATTCTTTTTCTTTTTTTTTTCATTTAGATAATATTTGACTTGTCCATTTAAAAATTAATGTCTTTTACGTGGGTTCAGGGTTTAGGGGTTAGGTGTTAGGGGTTTGGGTAACACCCGACCCAGATGTCACATTAGGCCTCCGACCTAAAACCTGTATTCAATTTTTTTTTTCAAAGCCCATCAAATAAAATCAATTTTAAGTCCAAAGTATTATCATTAGGCCCAAACTCGGATAAAAGTAAATTCCAAAAGATAATAAGTAAACGGAGCTCTAAAATATTTCAAATCGTTAAAAATATTCGACCCAAATTAAAATAAACAGAGTTACATTGTATAGGGTTTGACTTAGTAAAAGCCCATTAAATGTAACACATGTATTCTGACAACACGGTCGATGCTGAAATCTGAACCTTTGATGGTGCTCCACGAATTGGCTTCACCTAACCTACGCACGAAAACATATTTCGAACGCTGAGCTACGAAAGCTCAGTGGATAAGTCGAACTCGACCAACATCATGCATATCATAAGCAGAAAAGCATAACATGTAAAAATATCGTGCATGATATGATGATCTAACATGCTTGCTTATCACATGGCATAAACAATGTATAATGACGCACACAACATATACATGTCAAACAACAACACAAAGTAGTGAGGCCCGCGTCGATATAGCATCGGGATCCTAAAGTATGAGCAGGTCCCGCGTTCACAGAGCATCGGGATCCTCTAAATCCCATACTCGGAATGTCACATCGAGTATCATCGAATGAGACTCGCGTCCACACAGCATTGAGATCCTACATTCGGAATGGTCATCAAAATCATCACCCGGAATGTTACATCGGATGGCCTTCGTCGTGTTACAACACTTTTGGATATCCGGATTTCCATCAAACAAGGACTCAACACACATAAACGATCCACCTAGGATCCTCACACCAAAACATATCAAGACTTAGCATAATTTAGTCATTCAAGGTTAAATACGTCAATCTTTTGTTAACCATTCATTTCATTAATTATAAGATTCATTATAGCCTCTAATTCTATTATCGAACCTCAAGCAATACTTATCTTGTAAAGATTTTTGCAGGGGTATCGTTACCCCATTCCCGAACCACCTTGCCTCGATACTTACCCAAAGAAGGCTTTGAACAAAGGATATCGATACTGGTGTCGGTTTAGGGTTTAGGGGTTATGGATATGAGGTTTGGGGTTTGGGGTTTGGGGTAGGGTTTAGGGTTTAGGGGTAAGGGGTGGAACCAGTAGGGGGGGCAACACCTTTTGTCGTCCACTAGTTGCAACAATTAGAAGAAGTTGGTCCATATCGGGCAAAATATAAGGAATAGTAACGACTGAGTATGTATTCCCTGTAGGAAACCATGGTGAGGAATTTTCCATCTCAGTATTGTTTAACTACAGGCTGGGAACTGGTGCTTAAGATAGCACATTGCTGTTCCATCTATGATGGCTAAATAGTGATGGTTCGGCACTCACCTCATCCACAGCAGATCCATTGTTTAAATCGAAGTCCCTGCGGAAACTTGCCTCAACATGAAGAATACCAATCGATGATTTTACTTGACACATAGGGGTATCTATTCTAGAACTATTGCCACTAGAGTGATTACCCAAATCAACAGGCTCATCAACTCTGTTCAAATCAAGATCAAGTCCACGAGAAGAGCGCATGGGTGCAGAATCCACCAACCCACATTTTAAATCACGCATGGGAGGGTGATGTTTAGATGAGGGCAAAGTTGTAATTTACGGAAGGTTATGGAGGTTTTCACTTGATGGAGAGTTAAAGGTTGTCTTAAACCCGGCTGTGAATGCTGACAAAAATTCTCCATTTCACTTTCGCTCCATTATTATTTATTAGACAAAGTGACAGAGCTGAGATCATTTTTTTTTTTTGGGGGGGGGGGGTCATTAAAAGGGACCATCCTCTGTCTCATGTGTTAGCCAAACCAACCTTGGCCTCTAGTAGGTAGACAAACAATAATTGCTTTTCCTGTGAGAAGAAAATCACAATAACTTCATATTTAAGATCTCAGGCCTACCGGTAGAATACACTCATCACAAGGAAAACGTAACCGGTTTAGAGGTAAGAGAACTTAGAATATAGATATTCAGATTTGCAACCAATCTAAACTTAATATCGGATTGCCAAATCACTCTGCAAACCTCCCTTATTTAAGCATCACCCATTTCATTTTTGATTATGTGGTATCCGAAACAAAAACAGAGACTAGACCTATAGTGTTTGATTGAAAAATAGAAGGTTGCAGTCCTACACATGGAAAAGTATCGCAGCATCAAATCTCCCCAACAAAACAATAGGAAGGCTTCAAGAGAAGTGATAGGTGGTTTAGTACAATATCACAGAGCATTTATCATCCTCTTCATCTCTGCAGACCTCCTCGGATCAGGGTCTTCAATTGCTCTTTCTGTAAGTACTTGCTTGATACGGCACATCGACTTCCTCACCTAAATTTCATCATAAGCAAAGTATATGAAGCAAGCAATTGGATTTTAAGCATTTAACATACTAGCAAATGAATTTACTTTTTAAAATAAATTGTCCACGCAAACCCTTGAGGATATTCAAGCAACAATAATCACAAAGCTGGCCAAATAACAAGCAGACACAGCAGGATTATACCTTGGGGATGCGTTCTGGATTGGGAAAACGTAGATTCTGGGCATGAAGCATCTGCCGTTGTGTCATCAGCATGTTTTTCTCTTTCAACAGAACATACCATAGTTTATGGAGATCATCCCAGGACTTTAGACGCAGTTCAGAAGCTTTCCAACTGCGACCTGACAGCATTGAAATTTTTAAGGAGAAGAAATTGAACAAATCAAAAATGTCCTTGAACTTGAACTAGCATGATGGATACATGGTTGGCTTGGGTCTTGAATTACAGCCCGGCCTTTTAGGTGCAAGGATTGAAAACTTTATGCGGTGTAATTATTCGAAACACAGAATGAAGCAGAAAGCTAAAGACTTTGGCCAATGTTTTAATTTACCGGGTATGATGTAATTATATCTAGAAATTTTTATGACTTAAAATATTAAAATTGAACACCAAATCTCTACTTTAAGTCTAACAGGGGAAATTTTGTAAGAATATCAGTGTATGGTTTCTCTAGGAGTGCGACAGTTGTTATATGCTTTATTAGCTAAAACATTTGGCGGAAAGAATAGCTTCAGGTTTAAGCCAATCATATATGTTACTAAAACAAGTTGTACTTCATAAGGAAACTGCATTTCCAGCAAACATACAGATCCGTTGAAACTTGAAAGAATCTTTTTCTGATGATTTACAACCAGTTTTGTACAGCATACCACCACATATTAAATTCCAATGAGACTATCATACCAATCCCAAAGTTGTAACCTATCCACAACACCTACTATCAAACAACTTCAACCGGATAATATTTGAATCCAAATTTAGTGAAACAATAGACGACTTAACAGTTTCAACAAGCAGTAAATAACGTTACAAACACAGAATGATAGAATAGATCTTTCACCAGAGGAGGCAGGTAGAATGATGTATGTGGTGTCCGTTCGTGAATCGTGATAGCTTAAATATTTCTTAAATTACTACATCACTATAATTAGAACTAAATTCCAGGTGACTGAAAGTTTATTAATATATAAATTAGCCGTACCTTATGAGATGGTGTACAAGAAAGTCGATATTGCTAGAATGTCAATGACAATGTTATCTGACATTTTTTACAGGTTGCAAGTTTCTCAATAGTTATCCTTGTTTATTCAAATCTAAAATTCAATTAAGCCTTTAAAACTGCAATTTGTATCACATCTTGAATTCTTTAAGTTTCAATGTAACTCAAACATTGAGAAACAGTGGCCATTAAAGTGCATTAGGCAAGTGAATGACACACACAAGCATGAATGTGGTACCAGTAATTCAAAAAATTTGAAAGATTTCCGATGGTTTTTACTTTATTATAGCAAATAAGAAATGACGAATAGAAACATGTGATCAGAAAAACGGAAAAGTATAGAAAGAAAGTACCGTAGACAGGTTTTTGATCATCAGGGTTTCTATCAGCCTCAAAAAACTGAACAATAGGGTTGGGAGCGGCGTCGGCAGCTGAGCTATCTGATTTAGCAGATGCCAAGAGAGCTGTCCTCCCTACAAATCTGGACAGAAACATGGTTAAACTTTGTTGCAGAAAGTTTTGCGAGTTTAGGGAAAGAAATGTTATGGGAAAGGGTTTTAGGCGGTGATTGCAGACAATTGGTCAAAAAGTTTAGTTGGTTGATATGAAGATATTAGGTTATTAGGGTTTTAATTAATATTAGAATTAGTTTTTTTATTTTGTTATCAGATTGGGTTTGGGTATTTGGGTAGGTTGTATTTGGGTTTGGATTATTTTTGGGTAGTAGGTCCAGACAAAAAATGAGTATTACATATCGCTTATAATTTTATTTGAATTTATAACTCATTCATATATAATTACTACTAAAATTTTGTCTGATTGTTTAAATATTCAGATTTGAATATGTCTTCATACTTTTATTTACAATAATTATAATTATAGGAATATATATTACTCAATATAATCTGAAATAAATAAACCTCAATCCTAAAAATTAGAAGAAGAATGTTTTGATAAGTATATTTGTTTGACTGATTTTTTTTTTTAAATTTACTGATGATTATAAGAATTAGGATATGAAAAATAATTATAATCTTAATCCATAGGGACTAAGAAATTTTTTCATTGAAAAAAGTGTCAACCGAATTTTTTATCACTTATTTTAAAGATTGTCAACAATTATGAAATATAATTCTAAAAATTAAAATATACAATAAAAATTAATAAAATTATATCTATATCATATTATTTATACAATCAAATTTATTTATTTCGATTGACAACATCTCTGTATATAAAAATAAAGTGCATTTTTTTCAAGAGAATATAAATTTATTTTTATTTTATTCAAAAGTAGAAAACATAAAAGAAAATATATTTAATTATAAAATTAAAAAAATCTAAAAAAAAATTAAAATTTTAAAAACCTAAATTTTTTCACAAGTTTCATTAAGAATGTTTTCGAAAAATGGAAAACATAAAATAATGATTTTAAAATTAGCTCAATTTAACCAGAGTTTTCAATTTTTTATTTAATTATATTTTATTTTTTTATTATAATGATGTTTCTCAATAATTTATAATTAATTTAATTATTTAATAGGTATCTATTTATTTATTTATTTATTTTTAAAAAATAAATATCAAATACATTTTTATTTTTGAATTTTTTTTTATTTCTAATAAGTAAATATTTTTTTCTAATTTTTAAAAAACTGAATTATTTTCTGAAAATGTAAAAAAAAAAAAAATAGAGCACTTGCTTGAATGCAACCAGATATGTCGGTTACTGCTGTGAAACCTGTACTCCTGTTCCTGAAATTTACCCACATAAATTTACAGTACCGTCTATGCTGCAATCATACCTACGTGCTTTGGTTACTGCTGTGAAACCTGTACTCCTGTTCCTGAAATTTACCCACATAAATTTCCCAAAAACTTAACTCTTGCCTAACACCAAAATCCGGTAATGCATCAATAAAGCACTTGCTTGAATGCAACCAGATATGTCGGTTTGACATCATGTTGATAAATAACCAACACAACGAATAGCACCCAGCAGCAAAGTTTTGGGAATTTCCTTATTGTCATTCATTCTGTATTACTCCAAACCCAGGGCAATTTTCTAAAATTATTGGAATCATCAGTAAAATAGCTGACTGTGATGTCTTCAACAATGTCGCAAAACATGTCCATTTTGCTTATTCATCATTTGCTAAAATCATTAAAAGCTAAAATAGTGATACCAAAACAAGAAGAAATGCTAAGACACTTTTTCATTTAGACACATAAGAAAAAGCACACACAGCCTCATTTATTTCCACCAACAGCCTTTGCCTTGTTCCGAACTTCTTCTCTCAGTACTGCTTTCACATAAATTTCATAGCAACACCCTGAAATAAACAAACATAATACCATACAAGAAGTTGAGTCGTGGACTGTTTTAAACAATAACACTATATTTGTTTCTGATCTTATGCAGGGGCTGGCACATGAAACTCTAGAAATAGAAACATTATTCAATCTATAAAGATTGATTCAGTCATTAACCAAATTAATTCTACAATCAAGCCATTTCATATGGGTGGAGATTGCCCTCAACATAATTTTGAAGGATTCTTTTAGTGAGTACTGTCTTAATTGGAAACAGTTTTACTTTGCAGGGACACCAAATAATAACACGAATGTAGATTAAGACAATACTCATTAAATGTTTCTGCAATAAGAAGGTGAGGATGCAATGCCATATAGGTTGCAAACCTTCAAATTAAGTTTTTTCAAACGATCTTGCACATTATTTGTTTCATTTCAAACCTCTTTTTCTCCTTCTACAAAGAAGGGGAAAGTGACAACCAAAAATGCAAGAGAGAACATTTCATGTTACTATAGAGTCTAATGTCCAAATTACCAGAAATCAATTCAAAACACATTAAGCATTCAACACATATTTAGAGCATATCCAAATAGGGGATCCTAGAGAATCAAATCCAACTTCTTGTCGAGTTATATTCATGAGCCAATTCATTTCAACTTATAGGCTTATAGCAAAAGTAACCTCACCTGCTACAACAACAATTGTCAGAACATCTCCAATTCTCTTCAGTTGCCATACGCTCTTCTTATAAGATTTAAATCGTCTTAAAGAAGGGTCCTCTGCCAAGAGCTACAGGGTATATTCCATATCAACACAGTATCAAGTATAGCACAAGAGAGTAACTTTTAAGAATGTGTGTGTGAAGTAGTAATATAATCATTTCTAAGTCTCTCTCTTCCCTGCCATAAAAAGGGAAACTGATTGAAGGATAAGAACCATCAGAAGAATTAGGCTAAAAATTAGGATACATTCTGAGAAAATAAAACTTTATTTTTATCGAAGAGAAGCAAAAGAAAGGCTTTCATCTATAATTCCATCAATTAATATGGGTAAACTAAAAAAGATGAAGTCGCACTGTAAAACCCAAATCCGTACCTTATAGCAGTTTGAGCTGAATCAGATGCTAGATATGTAAACTATTAAAGCAAATCAAAAGAGCATAAACGCAAAAGAAACGAAAAACATAGTTTTTATAAGGAAAGTTGAACGGAGAAAGAAATACAGAAAAAGGGGAAACTCACAGCTTTCTCACGATCCCCAAGATCAACATGAAATGCTCGATTCGGAACGGCCATGGAACACAATGTATTCTGCTTTTAATCGGTGAATAAATTTCATAGAGGTGTTAACAAATCAAGCGAAGGGCAAACATATGCACGCATAAAAATAATATACTTTTATACCTGATAAGAGGATCGGAAGTGGCTAGCAAGGCTACTTTGTTGGAGGAAAAAGGCCATCGCTTTGATAATTTAGAGTTTTTCAGATTGAAGAACAAAAACCAAGATAATAATTAGATGTTGGGAATTGACGATTGGCACCAAAGCAAAACGCCAAAGAGCGCTTTTAATAATGGACTCCTACGTATTTGTATGTTGGGTTGGGCCCAGTAGGATTTGGATGTGCATCTGGCTTTGGATTTTAAGCATTATAACCGAAATAGCACCATTTCGAATTATTTTTTTTAAATATCATTTAAAGAAAACATTTTTTATCATAATATTTTTACTAAGGATATTTAAAAATATACAATTAAGATGATTTAATTTATTGACCTGCGGACTAGATAAAAATATTTGGGGTAATTTTATATAAAAATTTTACCTTTATAGTCGGGTATTCGATCTGTTATTTTTTTGATTGGGTCTGGATTAGATTTTTTAAAAATTTTAAATATTTAAATACATATTAAATTAAAAATAATTTTATATTATAGATATTAAACTAATAAATATATGTTTTTTATTATTTTAAAATAAAAATTAATGTAAAATTTAACTTACCAAAATATTTAGAGTCTAGGAATTATGGTTTAGGGTACAAATCCCGAGGTAGGGCTAAAAAAGGTTATTTTGGCGGCGCGTTTGGCAACAGGTTTTACGAGGGTTTCACCTGGCCGCGGAGCTACCGAAAAATTTTGAGGGTTTTTCTTGAAAATATATGCATGGTTCTTAGTGGGGTTTAGGTGAAAATTTTGAATTTTTTGTGGTTTAGTGTTTAGGTGAAAATTTTCAATTAAAAAATTAAATTTTCAAATGACATAAATTATAAAAAATATTTTTATCGAATAATTAATATATCCGAAATTGGTATCAATTATGGGTTACTCGTAATGATGAAAATTATTAAAAGATCTTGTACATTAATCGATGTACAATAGATTAAAATAATTATTAAATTTTATATTTTTTTAATTTAATTTATCAGGATGTCTTTAATTCGAACAATAGATTAAACTAATATTTGTTAAATTTGATTGTCGTTTAATTTATTGTTTGAACAAAAAACATGGGTTCAAATTGTTTGCCCCTTCTTTATGCCTCCGTTTATGTCTCCACTTCAAATTAGAGGATTTAGGGTGTAGGGATCTAGGTTAAGGGTTTTGGTTAAGGTTTAAGGAATTAGGTGTAGGGAGTATTTTTTAGGGTGTAGGGTTTAGGATTTAGAATATAGAAAATAAGGGTTTAGGGTTTAAAATTCATTTTTAAATAAAAATTAAAGGAGGCATGAAAGAAGACACGAAAAAGAGGCAAATAATTTTTGTTAAAAAACATTATCTTTATGCATGGTATTATTGGATAGAAATCTTTTATCTCTTTATTATGTCTCATTCTATGCCTCTTACTTAAAAATCTTAAAAAATTAAATTTCAAACCTTAACCCTTATTTACTAAATTCTAAACCTTACATTCTACACCCTAAAAAATACACTTTACCTGTAATTCTTTAAACCTTAACCACAATTATTAATATTGAACCCTAAACCCTAAAATCACTAATTTAATATGGAGGCGCTAATCTTGAACCATTAATCATTAGTAGTTAGACGAAATGAGTTATACATAACGAGAGGAATCACGATCGAAGACTAAGCACAAGGTGATGGAACACCAAGTTATTTATAATTTATACTAAATTTATATATACTTTTGAGATAAATCTTAAAACTATATTGTCACGAACTTTTTTTAAGAGGTTTGACAAAAAAATTTTAAAAACCAAAACAACGAAGTCGCCACTAATCTTTTTTAAAGGTGTGACTGGATTACCTAAAAACGAATTATTTTAATAAAATCATTTTGTTTTATTAAAACAACAATTTTGGTCTGCGAAAAACACAAAAACGGGTTCAGGAGTCGGTTACATGTGGGAAAGGGTTAGCACTCCACAACGTCAAAAAATTGGTACCTAACCGATTACAAAACGTTAATTAATTAAGTTATTTTCCATTTACGGATATAATTCCATTTTAATAATCCCATCTCTAGGAGAGTAAACTTTAATCACCGTCAATATTTTTGACTCTAACTCGTAGCCTCTTTTTGGTGAGACATCGCATTAATTAAGTTCCATTTTTTAAAATCAATCAAACAACGAAATTTAGTGTGTTGAAACTTTTATTATTCTAAGTTAATTATTATTAATCTAAAAAATATCTAAATAAGTTTTACTTATAGAGGTTCAAGTTTAATTAAGTATATCTAAATAAGTCTTTAACTAAGACAATTAAGAACATATCCCTAAAGGTTTTATTTAAACTAATATAACAAATACATACAACATGTTTAACGATTAAAATTAAAATTAAGAAGAAAGATAATTAAAATAAGAATAAATAATAGGAAAAATTAATAGTTAGATTAAAAATAAATAAAAATATATCAAATTTAAATATATATATATATATATAAGTTTTTTTTTGGAATAAACTTGTATGAATTAAAGTTACCCACTTTATTAAAAATGGGTATGAAGCCCAAAACACCATTTACTAATCTTCATTAAAGAAATTAAATCAAAATACCTTTTTTAAAAAAAATACATGTGTTCATCATGTTCTTCATGATTTGAAAAACTAACAAAATTGAGAAGAATAAAGATTTTATAACTAAAAAAATAGAATAACTCCAATTATGATTATATTCAAAATAAAAGAAATAAACGAACAACAAAATATTAAAAGTAAAATACCTAAAAAAGCTTTTATTCTTGTATTTCAAAAAAATTAATACAAAGTGATAGTGATGGGAGAAAAGGAGAATTACAAGAGTAGAAGATGTATGGTGAATATGAATTCTGGAGTGATGGTGGTGTGTTTATAAGTGAAGGGGGAATGGGTTCATATAGAATTTTTAACCCACAAATACATAAAAAATAATCAAATTTAATACCCAAAATCACTAATTTTAGGGAAAAAATCACCCAAAAAGTCTTGATTTGATTCCTATAGTTATTTCTTCAATTTGACCAAATTTGCTTCTTTATTATGATGATACATTCCTTTTGAATTGAGTGTAAAAAATCAAGGTTGCAATTTTCTTCCTTTTTCATTCAAATCAACTCAAATTATTTTTTTCTTCGATTCGATTTGGATCAACTTTCCTTTTTTTATTTTTTTTTCTAATTTGAGCTAAAAATCAGTGACAACAGCTGCCCCTCTTTGCTTATTACAGTGAAACAGTGATAAAACAAAGAACAAAAGACACTGATTTTTATCGGTCACAAACTCTTTGGATGACACCATTATTCTTACGCATAAACTTGTTTCATTCTCTTTATACCCGAACGAATATGCGAGTTCTATTCTTCTTGTGTCCGAATAGATAAACCTGTGTTAAAGATAAGGTTCCTCGGATGAATAAGCAAGTTCTATTCTCCTTATGCTCGGATAGATAAACATCTTCAAAAAAGGTTGCATTCTCCTCATGCACGAATGGATATGCAAGTTCTATTCTCCTCATGCTCGAATAGATAAGTAGATTCTACTCTCCTCATGCTCGAGTAGATAACAAGTTCAAAAAAAGAAAAAAGTTTCATTCTCCTCATGCACGAATGAATATGCAGTTTCTATTCTTCTCATGCTCGAATAGATAAGCATATTCTACTCTCCTCATAATCGAGTAGATAAGTAGGTTCAAAAAAGAAAGAGTAAAATTACAACACAAAAATACAAACACTACCATAAAAATAACACTTAAAATATGTAAATTGTATTTAATTCTTGCATCTCTAAATCTCAATACAATACAATATATTGTTATGTATTGAATCAGAAGCAAATAATTTTTAGTTTTAAATCTGAATGTGTATCTTAAATATCATCTAAATAAGTCATGCGGATATCATATACATCCCTCGTTTAAACTATTTGTTTTGCTTTATAAGTGGCCTTTGCAATCCATGATTCAAAGGTTTAGATGTGATGTGCTGGAACTTTATTTTTTTGGCAATGTATGTGCGAATATCATTTTTGACCGACGAAAGCCTCAGCTGCTTGTGTTTCTTCACCGATATTGGTTGGCAGGTCGACTTCTTCGGTATCCGAATAATTTTAATTGAACATATCATTTTTAAATTGGAAACTCCATAGAGGTATGACGGAAGATCGAACATAAATTTTCCGTATTCATCTATTGTAGCTTGTGTTGTGCTTGATTTGGTCTTTTATGGAATTCCGCATTTAACGGATACCATTGCCCTTATACTTGTAGAATTTAACATCAAAAACTAAAAAATAACTTAGCAAATAAATAACATGTATACTTATAGAAACACCTTATCTCGACTTTTAATACTTCCGTGGATTATATGAAACCAAATCATGTATCAATAATAATAAATTTAAAATTAACAAATGATTGAACACAAAAAATAATTCTATATATCAATTCGATTAATAAATTAAGTAGTTGGGAATATCAATATAGATTTTATGGAGTAATTAATAAAATTAAGTTATCTTTATTTTTAAAATGAATTCATTGTATATTCTAAATATCAAATTAAAAGTAAAAATTCTTTAGATACTAACTTAAAAAAATAAATAGTTCAGATACCGTCGATTTATGAATAAAAGTTATTAAATATCAAATGTATATTTAAACATTTTAAAAAATATAAAATACTATTTTCTTATTCTTTTAATATAAATTATTACAAATCCTTGTTAAAAATAATAACAACCCAAGTTTTAACATATATTTTTTGTATAAAGATTATACTAAATATGAAATATAATTTTCTAAATTGGAAAAAGTTAATTTCCTAAAATATTATATATTTACAACAATATAAATACTCTCATTTTAAATAACATAATTTGAAAATATATTTTTAAAACATATATTCATCATATTTCTTATAAATAATGTTAAACTATTTTAAAATTTTTAAAATTAATTCAATCCACTCACATTTTTTTAAAAAATATTTTAATTAATTATCAAATATTTAAAAAACTCAATAATTAAACTCACTAATTGAACACAAGTCAGGCTGAGAAAATAAACCATCTGCTGAAAATACAGAAACTGGTATAAATTAATTAAAATGTCCATAAAGATCTTTATAGGTTAGGTGCGAGAAAAACGTGGGCCCCATAAGAAATTCCCGCTATGGGAATGGGCTCTTAAAGTTGATCGTTTTTCTTTTTCTAGTCTTGATTCTAGGTTTAGGGCAATCAAGCAGGGGAAAGGATTTGTTTTGTGTTCGTTGAAGAGAAATGAGACGTTCAGTAGACGAGAATGCTATTAGAGTGGAGAACATATTCATCGTTTGATTTTGATTTTACAAACCATCCTATTTTCCTAAATTTCAATTGAGTTTCTAATATTTTTAAATTTTCCCCTTTGCTGAACTACCGGAATTTAGAAGCATTTTCAAGAGAAACAAAACAAACAAATCAAAATCCCCTGCCCTTAAACCCTTTCTTACCTTGAAAATATTATCCTCCCAAAACAAACCAAACAACCCAGATAAGAAAAATCTCAACCTCTTCAAGGTGAAGCGCAAATTGCAGCCAAAAATGACAAACATGAAGTCGGTAATAGACTACTTATTTTAGGATCAGAGTGTATCTACTTTGCTTCAATTCCAGCACCCATTATTGCTATTTTGTATTGCTTGTTCTCTGCTTATGTCGGTACGTGTTGTCTTATTTCAGTTGTTTCAAAGAAACGTCTTATGATTTACGATAAGCTCTTTCAAGTATCAAGTATTTTAATTCCTGTGTTTCTGTAGGTGTTGGAGGTCTTAGTTTACTTCAGTTCTACAACCTGAACAATTTTCGTAGCAAGTTCGTGTTAAGCTTCTCTGTTTTTCTGGGATTATCTGTGCCACAATACTTTAAGGAGTATACTGCTATCAATGACTATGACCCCGTTCACACAGGAGGAAGATGGGTATTCATGCTAAATATCTTTCATGCTCTTTAATATTAATAATTCAAAATTTGTTGTGAATAAAGTAAAGAACAAGAATAAAATAGAAGAATAAATATGAGAGACAAAAGGGAGAGAGATTTTATTATATTTTCAAAGTAAGGGTTGTGTACAATGCTATGCCAAAAGTCTATATTTATAGGCATAAGATGAAAACCCTAATTTCAATGGGTATTAAACCCTAATACTAAAGCCCATTAAAGTTTAACTTAATATATGAATATCCACCATAAATAAATATATTTATAACACTCTCCCTTGGATATCCATGAAGATAATGTGCCTCGTTAAAACCTTACTAAGATAAAAACCCTGTGGGAAAAAAAAATTCTTAGTGAAGGTAAAAGAGTACATACATCTTTGATACGCATAACATGTTGCCTCATTAAAAACCTTACCGGGAAAACCCATTGGGACAAAACCTCGGTTAAGGGAAAAAGAGTGCAACGCGTATTTACTCCCCATCATGAAAATATCACATAAGATCTTTGAATCTTCATAATTCAATATTGAGTACAATCTTCAAATGTTGAAGTAGATCATGCACTAGTGGATAAATCTTCCAAATCATTGCTTGAAATGATTCATTGAATATTATTCATCTGAAAATCATGAGTGACGAAACTTGAAGAAATATGTTTCGTTTTATCATATTTGATATATCCACCTTGTGATATAAATTTTGTATTATCTCTGTACAAGATAACTTGCATCTTATCTTGTAAAAAACATTCACATATCTTCAGGATATGTTTAGCCAAACACATATTTCGGTTTTGCCTTATGCATAACAATTATTTAAAGGTAATGATCTCGTAGCACTTAAATAATATTTCTGGACCAGTTAAGATACGATGCTTCCAGATCAAAAAATGTGTATATTGTGCTTTAGACCAAAAATATCATTATCCTTTTTGTGATGCGAAAAAAATCTTTGTTTACAGTAAGAGACATAACAACAATCATAAAGGTGATAAATGTAAAGTCTCTTTCAATATTTTTCTGTATGTCGATAGATGCACAAGGATTTGAGGTCTCTTCACGAGTCTCAATGATATTCAAATCATCGACATACACAATCAATAAAAATTCAAAGCTAAATCTCTTAATAAAAATGCTCGGGGAATTAATTCATATAGCATTATGCTAATAAGTATTCAATGAGGCGATCATATCAAATACGCCTAAATTGTTTCAAGCCATAAAAAGATATATTCAATATGATTGAATAATGTTCTCGAGAACTTTAATGAACTGCTTATGGCAATCTAAATCTTTCCGGAAGTTTCATGTAAATATTACTATCAAGAGGCTCATTCAAATAGGATGTAACAACACCCATTAGGCAGAAACCAAGTAATTTTATTTATTGCCAGACTGATCAAAATCTAAAAGTAGTTGCATCCACCACCGAGAAATATATTTTCCTCATAATCAATTTCATGTCTTTGTGAGAATCCTTGTGCAACCAAATGAGCTTATATCTCATGATTTCCCCTTTTGATTTCTCTTTCTCACGAAGGCTCGTTTATATCCACGAGCTTTACACATTTTAATGTACGGGCTATAGGCCCAAATACTTTTCTTTTCAAAAGAGATTTTAGTTTCGCCTCAATTGCCTCTTTCATGTTGGCCAATCATTTCTTTGTTTACATTGCCCAATTGACAATGATTCATGATCCACATCATCAAATAAAATCTCTAGTGCTATATTGCATGCAAATATATTAACGACGTCGATTTAATTTCAGTTCCACTTATTATCAGACATGACATAATCTATTGAGATCTCTTTATTATCAGGTACCTGAGTTATGTCAATGTTTCTGTTGGAGACCATTTAATCTCTTCTAGAGATTTTCATAATCATTGATTCCTCAATCAGACCATCATAAAATATAGCTCCTTTTCTTTTTCGATGATCTCTTATCTTTGGAACTTACTTGTCTACTACGCTTTAAGCGTAAGTTATCCTTCCATGACATCAAATTTAATCGGAGCATTCATAGCTGGTATACGTGACTTAGTCACTCTTTTAGGGTCAGCAAAATCATCTGGCAATTGATTTGCTAAATGAATTATCCTTTGAACTTATAGTTCACATTGTGTAGTACGTGGATCAAAATGAGAAAAATGATAGTCAGTAAATCGGATTGTAAATAAATCCCCTATCAGAAGCTCTTATATATATTCCCAACAAAACTCATCTTTGTGCGTTATTGTGGAGCAATTAGAACATATATCGCACACAAAAAAAAATCTATGATGAGAAATATTTGGTTCCTGACCAAAAACCATTTGTAATGGGGAGAACTTATGATCATTTGTTGGCTTGATGCGAATTTGTGATACTACATGTAAAATTACATGTCATCAACATTATCAAGACTGATTGTCTTTAGAAAATAATTTGGAAAATGTGCTCGTAATTTTATCAACTGAGCAAGTAGCCTCGCAAACACCAAGTTGCGGGTTAATAACAAGGATACACATAACCATCTAGTCGATGCATCGAAAAAAATCGTAAAATATCTAGATGATCTTTTAGAAAAGGTGTATGTGCCCATATATTTATCACCTTGTATCCGTTCCAGAAAATTAATAGCACTCTATCTTAGATGTTGATAATTGTATAATCAAATTGCTTTCATAGCAAGTATCACGTGAAATATTACCATGAAGAAAATCTTAGTTCTTCAATAAATGATCACATGAAAGTGTCAACCAATTTTCGCATCATAATTGAACCGGGATGGTATAACCGGTCATGCCAAATAAAATTATCAGTAAACATATTGTTTACAATAGCACGAGCTTCAACTTGTACTAATTCTTATGTAGTACAATATGGATGACAGTGCATGTAATTTTGCCAAGATTTCCTTATACTCGTAATATTGAGATAGTCAACATCCCTTGACTAATATTCTCAATATATTTATGTAAATATCTTTAAAATTCAATAAGTCTCTTTGCGACTTTGACGAGCATAATACACTGTAAATATGAGATAAAGTCTCATTTGGCAATAACATATTTGCTCAACGGGCATAATGCACTGTAAATATGAGATAAAGTCTCATTTAGCAATAACATATTTACTCTGTCGGAGCTTTCTGTGATATTAGTACTTCCGGATATAGTACTCATATTATTCCCTTGCATTTAAAATGGGAAAATGTACATAATTATGCACCTTTTAATATGTGCTTTATTTCATTCACTTCGGGGAATGAAAAATATGTGCTTTGTACCATTCACTTCGGGGAATGGAAAATATTAAATATAGCACATTATATCAACTCGTTTATTTATCAAAGATAAGCTCTCAAAAGCTCTTCCGAAGCATTGATATTTCAGTACTTTGAGATATAGTACTCACATTTTCCCTTGTATTTAAATGGGAAAATATTTCTTATGCTTAAGTATAGTATGAGTACTTGCACTGTTTGCTTGGCATAAATAGCCACAATTCATTATAGATTTCATTCCGGAAGTGATAATATTCTTCAAAGGATAAATTAACATAGAATGTAAATAAATAATATATAAAATAAATTAATGATAAATTAACATAAAGCGTAAATAAATAATATGTAAAATAAATTAATATAAATATATAATAAATAAAACAAAATAAATAAAGATCACTTATTTCTTTTAGATGTTATAAGGGAAATAAAATAAATGGCGAATTATTTTCTTGAAGGACTATGAGAAAAATTATCAATATCTAATTGAGTTGGATCAATAACGCCATTATTTTTGCCACAAAGAAAATCTGATTATACTTTCTTCAATTTATCATTCATGATTATGAATAAAGTCCGTAATGCTTCGGCGTTTGACAAGTACGAGATCAATGGTTTATACCATCACTTTGATAACATAAAGATTTTTAATCTGATCTCTATCATTCTTGGCATCTTTACAATTCCACTTCTTGTGGATATAAGTATTCTCAAAATAATCATCTTATCCATGTATGTTTTATGATCTCAATCGTGATCACAATTACTAATGTGGCTTTTATTCATTCCGCTATATAATATCATATTCGCTTCAGGGAATGGAGCGGAGCCTGTTGGGCGATATTCATAATTTTTCATGAGCAACTTATTATTTTGCTCAGCCACAAGAAGGCAAGAAATTAACTTGGAATATTTCTTAAAGCCTTTTTCACGATATTGTGTCTGAAGGACAACATTGTTGGCATGAAAATGGAGTATGTTTTTTTTTTCTAACATATCCTCATCAATGATACTCTGGCACATAATTGAGTTTTATTCACTAACCATATAGTGAATTATCACGTTTGTATTCACTTCAAGGAATGAAACAAATTCAATAATCGCATGGAATAAACATCATGCTTGCATTCACTTCAGGGAATGATATAAATCAAATAATCGCATGGAATAATCATCATGCTTGCATTCACTTCATAGAATGTCATAAATCCAATAATCGCATGGAATAATCATCATGCTTACATTCACTTTAAGGAATGTCATAAATCCAATAATCGCATGGAATAATCATCATGCATGCATTCACTTCAGTGAATGCCTCCCATAAAAATTCTTTGATCAAGACAATTTTCGTAACTTGAACTTGGGAGAAGTCTATAGTCGAGTTTTTCGACATAAAAAAAAATATTGCTTCCAAGCAAATATAAACTTTATAATATTCATACTATTAAATAGTAATTGATCAGCCAATATATATTCAATATATTCAAAGAATAAAAATTTAATCCTCATATGCGGCGTTGTTAAACCAGTCCACAAGGTCCTTTAAAAAGAACCTCCTTTGAGACCAGTAGCCTCGCAGAACGGGATGTCCAGCCAATATACTCGGATTAAATTATTAAAACAAAATATTAATGACATGAAATAAACACATAATATCATTAGACAAAAATAGAAATATTTACATGAAAAAGAGAAAAATCATAATCATCATCGTATATATACTATTTTTTAAATTAAATATAAAAGATTGAAAAAGAACATACCGGGTAAATCTTTGAAGAGACTTGAAATAAAAATCTTCTGAGCAAACTCGTGCTGATAACGTGTTGTGAATAAAGTAAACAACAAGAATAAAATAGAAGAATAAATATGAGAGACAAAAGGGAGAGAGATTTTATTATATTCTCAAAGTAAGGGTTGTGTACAATGCTATGCCAAAAGTCTATATTTATAGGCATAAGATGGAAACCCTAATTTCAATGGGTATTAAACCCTAATACTAAAGCCCATTAAAGTTTAACTTAATATATGGATATCCACCATAAATAAATATATTTATAACAAAATTAATGTTATTTTGATAATTAGATAAAAATATTAAATATCTTGATATTATAAATAATTATTAAAATATTATATCAAGTAATCAATTAAAACATTTAGAAATCTTTTTAGAAAAACTTGCTTCCATAAAGTCTTGAATCAAAAGTTCTCATTTGAATTATAAAATATTTCATATTTAGTAAAAACATTAAACTTAAGTAATTAAAAGGGTGTAAGCTAAAGAGCTTAGTGTGTCTCTAGAATGCAAACAATCATAGACAAAACATATTTTATATTTCTGAAAAATTTAAAGCATGATGTTATGCTGAGTGATGCATGACTGAAAATCAAAGGGCCCAATATCAGAAATCATACAGAGTGAAGATTTACCTTACATTTCAAATTTTAAATTCGAAAATATTTTCGATATCAGAACATGACATGATATGTAAAATCATAAATTAGAATTCTTACGAGTAGCAATTTTTCAGTAAATCAAATGCTTGATTTGAAAAGAGAATTACACATGCTAATCATAACGTGGATTTATCTTACATGACAATTTAATTATTATTATTATTATTATTTTTAATTTTTATTATTTAGGTTAGAAATATCCTCCATTAATTGTGTTATTCATAGTGATGGTAATGAGTAGATTTGGGGCAGGATTTTACCCGACCATAACATATATTTTTTTCTATTTGATCTGAAATAATAAAATTTATAATTTGACTTGACTTTTGATATATTATAAAAAAAATTGATTAAATCCGATTCAGTTTGAAAACTTAATAAAATATTAATTATTATATATAAAATATAATGAAAGTATATAAATATATTGGGTCAGAGTCGGGTTGGCGATTTTTTATTTTAAACCCGACACGACTTTATTTTTATAAAAACATGACCCGACTCGAACATAATTTTTTAAATAAAAACTCGTCTCTATCAGGTCGGGTCAAAACCTGGCGAGATCGAATCAATTTTTCATCCTTAATTATTCAAGGGTTTGAAAAAGAAATTTAAATAAAATAATGCATAAAAATATTTTCTTTTATTGACTAACCAATAAAAATAAGTGTCTAAATCATACATTCTTTTATAATGGATGTAAATTTTTCGCTAAAATAAGTTCTTAAAATATTTTTAATTAAAATAGATACCTAAATTTATTTTTGACTTGTTTTAAAGTTATCTAATGCACATACTTTAACCAAAAAAAAAGATTTTAGATACTTAGCCAAAAATTTAGTTTTAAGGGTTCAATAAAGCCTTAAACATTTGCAACAACCAAAAAAAAAATCAATTAAGCCCTTAATTTTTTTTTTAAAATAATTAGTTAAACCCTTAAACTTTTTTCACCCAATTAAGCGCTTAAACTCAAGAAAAAAAATCAATATAACCATTAAATTTGTGCAAAAATCAATTAAGTATTTAAGTCCTTAAACTTTTTTGTACCTAATTAAGCTCTCAAACTCAAAAAAAAATATCAATTTAATATTTTGACTAGTTTTGACCGTTAACAATAACTTTATTTTTTAAAATTTTTTAACTCGTATCCAACAAAATAATATCAATTATTATTTCTATGAATTTTTAAAATTTATTTTTAGAAATATAAAAAATTTCTTTAATTCCAAAATTTAATTTAAAATGATATATATTTATTTTCCAAAAGCTTAAAAAGTAAAAATATTGAATATTAGTATATAGTTTTAAGAAAATTAAGTTAAAAATATAAAACAATAAAATTTATTTTAGTTTTTAAAATGAATTTATATAATAATATTTAAATTTAATATCCAAGCATCAGACTAATTTTCTTTTTGGTTGACAACTGTCAAATTGTTTCAGCGAAGCATCAAGTTTTGAAACACATTTTTGGTGTGCAAATGACGATGGCCATACCGATTAAAAAGAGCAGAAAAGTCGCGCGTAAAAAATAGGGGGGAAAGGAAAGAAAAACGAAGGGACGATACGCGCAGGAAGAAGGGTCTTCGGGAAAAGAAAAACAACGAAAGACTTTTACCGATACATGTATTTTACGATAGTAGAAAAAGTAGGGGAAAGTAGTGACGACTGGTGCTGGGTCTGGTCCCAATAAAAAAGCGACCTTCAAAGTAGTTGAGAAGCAAACGCTGCTTCTGCTCCTTTCGTCTTTATCATTTTCTTCTTTTCCTCTTTATTGAGATTTCTGGTCTCTTCAGCTCTTTATTTTCCTTTTTTTTATTTTTTTGCTAAATATTTTGCTCTACTTCTTCTCCTTGATCTTCTTCTTGCAGAAGGTATTTGAAGAATTAATTAAATTAAGCAAATTGATCAGATGTTATCCAAATATTGTCTACTCTTTTTCTTAATAACAAATTTCAGGTATGTATTTTATATATCCACTCTCTTAATCACTTGTTCTGCTAAAGTTTTGGCTGCTTTTCTATAAATTTCGAAAATTTTGACTAAAATTCATTCTATGTAGTTTCTCTAAGAACATAAGTTTTCTGAGGGTTTTTTCCCACAAAGTCAGTACTTTTGCATTTCAATCTCAGCTATCACTGGTACTTTGAAGGTTTTACTTTTTCTTGAATGTTTATTTTGGCTTGTGAGCTTCGATTTAGCTTAAGCAATCCTGGATCCCCAATGATTACATTTCTAGGGTTTGCTAGAGGCTAGAGGCTAGAAGGGTTAACTTGAGTAATTTTATTTCAAAATCAGCATCTTTTAAAGCTAGATTCATGAACAACCATTTCTGAATCTCTTTTCTCATATCATTTAAATTAGAAACAAACCCCAAGAAGATGAAAATAAAGACCTGACTGTCTGTTGATATCTGAACACCCCTTCCTGATTTTTTTTTCTCATTGTAATATTTACTTGTCCTCTTAAATCTTTACTTATTCACTTACCTCCCTTTGCTTGCTAATGGGTGCTTTAGTTCGACACTTCTTGATATCTGTCTATATATTGACTCTAATCATGTCACAAAACTTGATCATTGCTTGTCTATAATCTTTAGCACTTAATGCCAGATGGAAACTCATAGGCTTTCACTTTTGTTGGTTTTAGTACATGTTATGTAGAGATTGTGCCATCAAATGAGTATCAAGAGTTTGGGCTAAGGAAATCAGCTTATCCTGTTCTTTATCATTTGGGGTTTTATTCATGATTGGTAAAATGGCTAAGGATCCTAAATTTATAGGATTTGTTGAACCAACAACAACGATAACAATTACTATGATTTCACTCAAGGGTTTTACCAAAAGCTTGGAGAGGGCACTAACATGTCTATTATTGATAGTTTACAGACAAGTAATGCTGGCGGGTCTATGTCCATGTCAGTTGAAAACAATAGCGTTGGTTGTAATGATTCTCTAACCCATATTTTAAGCCACCCTGGTCTGAAGCCTGTGAATCGCCACAATTACTCTGTCTCTGTGGGACAGAGTGTGATTCATCCTGGTAAAGTTGGACATGCGCTTAATGATGATGCATCAGCACTGACTTTGATGGATAATAGGTATCCATTTGAGGGATTGACAAATTTTGATAAGTGGACTATTGATTTAAGGAAACTTAACATGGGTTCAGCTTTTGCTCAAGGAGCCTTTGGGAAGTTATACAGCGGGACATATAATGGTGAGGATGTTGCGATTAAGATATTAGAAAGGCCAGAGAATAGCCTAAATATGGTAACATCAAAGTTTTAGCTCTAAAACTATGCACAGATATACATATAACGGTGAGGATGTTGCGATCAATAAAGTTATACATGTGCATAATTTTTGCACTAATTATGGTAAGACTAGTAGTACCAATACTACCATTTTATGGTACCCTCTTCAATTATTTCATGTTATATTTTAGATTATGCTATAAGATCAGAGTTGTGAAAGAATTTGTTGGGATGATGGAGAAATTGAATTTTGGAGTTAGTAGTGGAAGTGAAGGAAATAAAAATGTGGCACATAATTTATATTGGTTTGATGTAAATAAAAATCGATATTTTATTGGTAAAAAACATGGATAACATGATAAAAAATTCATGATATAATTTCTCTTACTCTTTATATAAAATATTAATTCTTAAATAAAATTTAAAAATAAATAAATAATGAATTTAATATTTATTTTATTTATAATATCTCAACCCTTTCTTTTTCCACTTTGGGCTTTTAGTAATAATCAGATAAGCCTTTCGAAAAATTATCCCTTCATGTAATCGCCTGAAGGCATCACTTTCAAGAATTTTTGATCTCCTGCCAGTACATAAAGGAAAAAGAAAAATCAAATAAAAAATAATTTATTTTCCCTCGCATCTACCCCCAATATAATAGTTCCCTGTTTCTCTCACTTCACTGTTTTCCACTCTTCCTCGACAAGTTTTGTAAAAACCCAACTTACTCTCTTTTTCCTCACTTTCACATTCAATTCAAAAACTCATTGGATTTGGTTTTTGTTTTCTAGGATCTTATTTAAGTTGATTCGTTTCTGTTTTTAAAGATCCAAACTTTTCCATCTTGTTCCAGTGACCCTAATTTTGTTAGACTCGTTGAAGGCTTGTTTTCGATCCAATATTGGAATCTGATACTCCCTCGAAAACGTTTATCGACATTCGTTTCTGTTTTTACTCCTTGAAAGACACAATCCATAAACAAGTTCGATAGAAACACTATACACTAAACTAAAAGACACAATCCATAAACAAGTTCATGTTTGGTTTGTTTTCACTACGTGTCTCTTTAGTCCTCTCATGGTTTGTTACATTTTATTATCACATAAGATTTAGCTTTAATATACGTTGTTATCTAAGATTACAATTGCTTAATGTTTGCCATTTCAATTACTCTTTTTTTTAAGTCAAAACTTGTCAGACACAATCAATCTATAAAATAATTTTGAAATACAAATTAAAATTCGTTAAAACAAAAAGCAACAACAAACATTTTTTTTCTAAAGCTATAAAAACTCCATCCTCATCTTACCAACAACCATTGAGGAGGGTGTTCATAATAATTCTTTCCATTAAAGAGAAACTAATTAAGTTTTGCAATTAATGATAACTTGTGCTACAAGAAAATCAAACTCAATAATTGTCTGAACCTTTCTGATTGAAGCAGCTGCTGCATTGACAGCAGTCTTTTCACTTGGTGATGCCAGTGAACTTGGTACTCTTTCAGGCGTGGTAAATGGGTTAATTTAACAATGAAGACCGTCCCATTTGGGATTTGCAAAACACTCGTTCAAATACCTTTTCTCTCTGTTTTTCAAGTTTCATTTTTTTAGTTTGTCTCTCTTTACAAACGACCAAACCCAACTGGGTAGTGGTGAGTGCGGCTGTAACTGTTTAGGCAACCACCAAAGCAGCTTGCTTTCCCTTCTACCAAATAACTAGCACCTTGTCGTCTCTCATAATTTGATTTCGCTGGTATTCTCACTCCTCTCTTATTTTATATCATTAATGGCGTTTTTGCGTCTCTTTGCTCAATACTATGAGTTTCTCTCCTATTGTTTCATTTTCAGTGATTCGGTTTTTCTTTGTAGCTTTGGATCTTTAGGTTTTCACTTAAATTAAAACAATTCTTTGTGTTTTCACTTAAATTAAAACTTTTTTCAGTTATAATTTTCACTGTTTTAGGGTATTTTTTTACTGTTTTCTCATTTTTATGCTAGGTTTCATTTAATAGAGCAACCTCTGCTTCTTGCATATTTCTTTATGATTGATTATGTTTTATCTGTAATGGTTAATTTTCTCCCGGTGTGACTGCTAACTTATTTTCTGCTCTTGTAATGGTTGATGGTGCCTTTTGATCTGACACTATACTAACTGCTTGGCTCATATTAATTTGTTCCAGCTTTTGTTTTGATCTTTTCTGCCACTTAGGTGATAGGATTGTTAATTTGTTTGTTTTTCGGCACATTACTAGTATTTGTATTAAATGATTAGTTTTCTTCTCGCATTAATGTAGATCAGATTAGGATTCTTCTCGCATTGTAGATCTGCTAGATATACTATCTGACAATCAACCCGACAAACATTTTCCCGAGCAAGCCGTGAAGTATGACAAATTAAACTGGAAATGATATCTCATGTTCTTTACTATCATGTTCATGTTTTTCTCTTGTTCATTTCCTTTTTGGCTATCTATGATGAACTAGCTTTCGATCCTAAGTTGGCTGGTTGCTTGAAGGGCTTTGGAGGGTGATCCTCTCTAGTAATTCCTATATTTTCTCGCATCTGCCTAAATGAAATATAGGAAAATGCTGCAGTTTCTACTGTTTTTAGAACATTCATGCCGATATTTTTTTATTCAAGACCATTTTTTTGTGATGGGTTTTGCATCATCTACCATGGTGCAAAGGACATCTAACTGTTATTTTAGGGTATTAAAGTGGAATAATTTGAAACCCTAAACTAATAAACCCCTAAAAGTATAAACCTAAACTAATAAAACCCATAAAATAATAAAATCTTAAAATCTAAAAATATAACCGTAAATCTTAAACCCTAAAATGAAAATTTTGAAACTTTGTAAGTATAAACCCTAAACTTAAAACCCAAAACTAGTGTAGGATTTATGATTCTAGTATTTTAGGTTTAGGGTTTAGTATTTTTTTGTTATTTTAGGGTTTATGATTTAATGGTTTGGTTTTAGTGTTTATAGTTTAGTATTCGTAGGAGTTTAGGGTTTAGTTATTTTGGTTATTTTAGGGTTTAGGATTTTATGGTTTGAATTTAGTGTTTAGGGTTTAGTATTTTTAGGAGTTTATAGTTTAGATTTTGGATTTAGGCTTTTAAGATTTTATATTTTAGGGGGTTGGAGTTTAATGTTTAGTGATTTAGGTTTTAGGGTTTGGAGTTTAAATTTTTTTATTTTTTAATTAATTTAAATTAGTATTTTATTTAATTGTTTGAAAAATAAAATAAAATAAAATATTTATAGAAAATAATTTAAAAAATATTTTAAATAATTTATAATTATACGTAGAGTACTTAAAATTTTTAATCTTTATTAATCAATTTAATAGTATTTAACGGTGTTCGTCATTAATGGTGTTAAATGGTATTTGGCGCCCGTTGTAGAATTTTTTTATATTATATTATATTATATTGTATTGTATTGTGTTTTAATTTTGAGTTTTGAAGTAAATTTAAGATTTAAAATTTGATTTGAGATTTAGAGTTAAATTAGATTAATTGGGATTTAATTTTTTGTTTTGAACTTTAAATTTATGAGTTTTCGAGTCAAATTTAGACTTTAATTAAATTTAAAAAATTTAAATTAATGATTTTTAAACCAAGTTAAATTTAACCTTAAATATTTTAAATTTAAATCAAGTTTAATGATATTCAATTTCTCTAACCTTAATTCAGTTTATATGAAGTTGAAGTTACTGGTGCTATTAACATGATTGTATTTCATGAGTATATTAAGGATTCTATCTCTACTCCAATCACCAAAATTCTGTCGTTAGAAAAAAATAAACGATTAAAGAAAAAGTTTAAAAACAATTAAGACCGTGTTGAAATTTAGGGATGAAAATGAAGAAAATCAGACATAAATTGGGGATAAAAATAAAAGAAAACTAGGGATGAAGATGAAGATGAAGATTTTCATTCAACATATTCGATAAAAAGAGGTTATGATAAAATATCCCTATTTAAGTACTTACATTCTTCTATCCCTACGACACCATTTCAATGGCCGTTCAAAATAAAGAAACAAACAAATAGTTATAGCCAACTAAACAACCAGTTCAACAATCACAAATAAACAACGTAGAATTATAACAAAAAAACAGAAATAAAAATTTGATCCATGACGACTAATTTGATAGCTAACTGTTAATTATCAGTTTTCGAGAAAAAAATAATATCAATAAACATAATCTCTATAAAAAACGTTTCATTTAAAATTTTATTTAAAAAATATAACATTTTATCTTATTGAATTAATAAATTCTTAATAATAAATAATAATATATTTTTAAATATATCTTTAACTACTTTTTATTTATATTGACAATGGAAAATAGAGAAAATATTTTTAAAATATGAAAATTTTAAAAGGGTAATTTATAGAATGCAATTTTAATAATAATAAATTTATTCAAAATAATCATATGATAATTTGAAATGATCATTCTCACCGTGCTTTTTTTTCTTCAAAAAATAACAATTATTTCTATAATTTTTTAGACCGATGATCTTAGGTATGCTTTTTGAAGTTTTTTTTTATAATTTTTCAGTACTTAACCGGTTAAATGAGTTGGTGATCTTTAAAATCGTCTATCTTATGTAAGTAGAGTGAGATGTAACAAAAAATAGAGAAAGAGAAATGTGAAATGATCTCCCCTACAGATAAAGTGTTAAACATATTTGAATCTATGAAAGTAAATAACCAACATAGATATAAAGGAGAAACAATTAACTAAAATCACATAAAAAATAAGCGTCCAAAAAATAACGAATTATCAAACAAATAAAAAAAATATTTTTGATATTTATATGAAATAAAAAAATTTAAATGAAAGTTTAATATAGTTAAAACATTGTATATCTCCATTTTATAACTAAAAAAAATAAGAATTGAAATAAATTTAATTGAAGTTTAAAAGTTATAAACAAAAGTTTTTTTTTTTAAATTAATTAAAATTTTAAAGATTCAATTAAATAAAAATAAAATTATAATAAAAATATTTAATAAAATTATAAAAATTAAAAATAAATAAAATTTAATTTTAAATAAAATAAATGTTTTAGAGATTAAAATAAATAAAATATTATTATATTAATAAAATTAAATTTAATAATAAAATAAAAATAAAAGTAAATCTTAAATTAAATATTTTTTTTAAAATCACATCAGATTTGAAATGATAATTATCTCCTAGAGCGCCGTGCTATTTTTTTTCCATGTAAAATCATTTATATAATTTTTCAGTATTTAACTTCATTCTTATTTTTTCTAACTCGTCTATGCATAATCTCTCGGTAAAAGTTATGTATTCCATCTTTTAAATACCAAGTTTCTTCCTTGCGTAAAGTCTGAAGAAGAAGAAGCTTCTGATTCTTCGGGGTGGGGTGGGGATGGGGGGTGAGGGAGTCTGTTTCTTCATCCGGCACATCCGAAATTCCCCCTACTAAGAAATCCCGAACTACAATGGGTAAGTGAACCGTCAATCGTTCACTAGTAAAATGCTTTTTATGGTTGTTGCTGACCATTCTTGATTTGCTGAATAATTTCAGAAAAGGTCAGGCATTACACTTTAACTGGTTATTGGAAAAGGGAGCCTTTGTTTTTCATCCCGATGAGACATTTTCCTTCAATTTTAACAAGGTAGATAGGGCAAAGCTTTCAGTCACCTAGAAATGACAGATATAGAATTTTAGTTTATAGTTCCATATGTTGAAAATAATAGTATCCAAACTCATTTGTTGTTATTTTATTCTACATTTTGCTCATGTCAAGTTTTTGGATGCCGTACTTAGACTTCTATTTTTGAACTTCGTTGTTCTTTTTGACCTCTTACTTATTCCAATAAGATTACAATAAGTTTGAACTTTGTTATTGCTTCAAGGCCTAGTGTTTAAGGTTTAAGTTTGAGGTTTGGGACGGATTGGGTTGGGGGTTGAGTTTTATCTATTTGAAATTTTCAAGTTAAATATTTTACCGAATCCAAAAAAATAATTTTTCAATCGAATCTAATTTTTCTTAATTCTAACGTGTACATTAATCTCATGTGATTAGGATTGACATGTGATTTTATGTTTAGAAATACTTTTTCAAATATATATTTTGTGAATTGTTTTATTCTTTTTCTTCAAAACCACACATGAAAAATGTATTGATTTTGTGAGGAAAACATATTTGATAAGGATGACCAGTTTATGATTCAAGCTTGGATGAGGTTTGGGGTTTGGGGTTT
>JAUCBN010000002.1:29362500-29365000 GCA_035048815.1 Abelmoschus esculentus
GTTTAGGGTTTAGGGTTTAGGGTTTAGGGTTTAGGGTTTAGGGTTTAGGGTTTAGGGTTTAGGGTTTAGGGTTTAGGGTTTAGGGTTTAGGGTTTAGGGTTTAGGGTTTAGGGTTTAGGGTTTAGGGTTTAGGGTTTAGGGTTTAGGGTTTAGGGTTTAGGGTTTAGGGTTTAGGGTTTAGGGTTTAGGGTTTAGGGTTTAGGGTTTAGGGTTTAGGGTTTAGGGTTTAGGGTTTAGGGTTTAGGGTTTAGGGTTTAGGGTTTAGGGTTTAGGGTTTAGGGTTTAGGGTTTAGGGTTTAGGGTTTAGGGTTTAGGGTTTAGGGTTTAGGGTTTAGGGTTTAGGGTTTAGGGTTTAGGGTTTAGGGTTTAGGGTTTAGGGTTTAGGGTTTAGGGTTTAGGGTTTAGGGTTTAGGGTTTAGGGTTTAGGGTTTAGGGTTTAGGGTTTAGGGTTTAGGGTTTAGGGTTTAGGGTTTAGGGTTTAGGGTTTAGGGTTTAGGGTTTAGGGTTTAGGGTTTAGGGTTTAGGGTTTAGGGTTTAGGGTTTAGGGTTTAGGGTTTAGGGTTTAGGGTTTAGGGTTTAGGGTTTAGGGTTTAGGGTTTAGGGTTTAGGGTTTAGGGTTTAGGGTTTAGGGTTTAGGGTTTAGGGTTTAGGGTTTAGGGTTTAGGGTTTAGGGTTTAGGGTTTAGGGTTTAGGGTTTAGGGTTTAGGGTTTAGGGTTTAGGGTTTAGGGTTTAGGGTTTAGGGTTTAGGGTTTAGGGTTTAGGGTTTAGGGTTTAGGGTTTAGGGTTTAGGGTTTAGGGTTTAGGGTTTAGGGTTTAGGGTTTAGGGTTTAGGGTTTAGGGTTTAGGGTTTAGGGTTTAGGGTTTAGGGTTTAGGGTTTAGGGTTTAGGGTTTAGGGTTTAGGGTTTAGGGTTTAGGGTTTAGGGTTTAGGGTTTAGGGTTTAGGGTTTAGGGTTTAGGGTTTAGGGTTTAGGGTTTAGGGTTTAGGGTTTAGGGTTTAGGGTTTAGGGTTTAGGGTTTAGGGTTTAGGGTTTAGGGTTTAGGGTTTAGGGTTTAGGGTTTAGGGTTTAGGGTTTAGGGTTTAGGGTTTAGGGTTTAGGGTTTAGGGTTTAGGGTTTAGGGTTTAGGGTTTAGGGTTTAGGGTTTAGGGTTTAGGGTTTAGGGTTTAGGGTTTAGGGTTTAGGGTTTAGGGTTTAGGGTTTAGGGTTTAGGGTTTAGGGTTTAGGGTTTAGGGTTTAGGGTTTAGGGTTTAGGGTTTAGGGTTTAGGGTTTAGGGTTTAGGGTTTAGGGTTTAGGGTTTAGGGTTTAGGGTTTAGGGTTTAGGGTTTAGGGTTTAGGGTTTAGGGTTTAGGGTTTAGGGTTTAGGGTTTAGGGTTTAGGGTTTAGGGTTTAGGGTTTAGGGTTTAGGGTTTAGGGTTTAGGGTTTAGGGTTTAGGGTTTAGGGTTTAGGGTTTAGGGTTTAGGGTTTAGGGTTTAGGGTTTAGGGTTTAGGGTTTAGGGTTTAGGGTTTAGGGTTTAGGGTTTAGGGTTTAGGGTTTAGGGTTTAGGGTTTAGGGTTTAGGGTTTAGGGTTTAGGGTTTAGGGTTTAGGGTTTAGGGTTTAGGGTTTAGGGTTTAGGGTTTAGGGTTTAGGGTTTAGGGTTTAGGGTTTAGGGTTTAGGGTTTAGGGTTTAGGGTTTAGGGTTTAGGGTTTAGGGTTTAGGGTTTAGGGTTTAGGGTTTAGGGTTTAGGGTTTAGGGTTTAGGGTTTAGGGTTTAGGGTTTAGGGTTTAGGGTTTAGGGTTTAGGGTTTAGGGTTTAGGGTTTAGGGTTTAGGGTTTAGGGTTTAGGGTTTAGGGTTTAGGGTTTAGGGTTTAGGGTTTAGGGTTTAGGGTTTAGGGTTTAGGGTTTAGGGTTTAGGGTTTAGGGTTTAGGGTTTAGGGTTTAGGGTTTAGGGTTTAGGGTTTAGGGTTTAGGGTTTAGGGTTTAGGGTTTAGGGTTTAGGGTTTAGGGTTTAGGGTTTAGGGTTTAGGGTTTAGGGTTTAGGGTTTAGGGTTTAGGGTTTAGGGTTTAGGGTTTAGGGTTTAGGGTTTAGGGTTTAGGGTTTAGGGTTTAGGGTTTAGGGTTTAGGGTTTAGGGTTTAGGGTTTAGGGTTTAGGGTTTAGGGTTTAGGGGTTTAGGGTTTAGGGTTTAGGGTTTAGGGTTTAGGGTTTAGGGTTTAGGGTTTAGGGTTTAGGGTTTAGGGTTTAGGGTTTAGGGTTTAGGGTTTAGGGTTTAGGGTTTAGGGTTTAGGGTTTAGGGTTTAGGGTTTAGGGTTTAGGGTTTAGGGTTTAGGGTTTAGGGTTTAGGGTTTAGGGTTTAGGGTTTAGGGTTTAGGGTTTAGGGTTTAGGGTTTAGGGTTTAGGGTTTAGGGTTTAGGGTTTAGGGTTTAGGGTTTAGGGTTTAGGGTTTAGGGTTTAGGGTTTAGGGTTTAGGGTTTAGGGTTTAGGGTTTAGGGTTTAGGGTTTAGGGTTTAGGGTTTAGG